>PPKT02000012.1:0-223253 GCA_003706255.2 Ogataea nonfermentans | reverse complement strand
AAGCCAATGTGTGTTGAGGCCTTCACTGAGTACCCACCTCTTGGAAGATTTGCCGTCAGAGACATGAGACAGACTGTGGCCGTTGGTGTCATCAAATCCGTTGAGAAGGCCGCTGCTGGTGCTGGTAAGGTTACCAAGGCTGCTCAAAAGGCTGCCAAGAAATAAGCAAGCTAATGATGAAGTCATTTGAATTTGTTCACCTATATAGTATATCTGCTTAATCTGACCTTTTGAACTTATTTTCTACATTCTTATTAAACAGCAGCAGAACTGAAATTATAGCAAGATCATTGAGATGACTCTTCATATTCGTTATCTACTTATGCTTCCGTCGTTCGATGTTGCTTCATGCCCACCTCTTGCCCTTTGCAAGTCGACGAATGTGTTAGGACCAGTGGGAAACTTAGAACGAGGAAAATTGCTCGAATCGAGGGTCGAAGATGTAACTGTTCCTGAAGGGCAATACCGATGATCTAGAGAATTCAAAGTCGATGATCGTCTAGGAGCTGTAGGGACAACGGAATATCTTCTCTCTCGGAAAGATATCCCAACTTGTTTAACTTTTTTGCTGTTCTCCAGATTGTTAGGATCGAGCTCGCGGAACCAATTTGTTGTTTCGTCATATTCAAACATGTGCCAGTCAACCCCGAAAGGTTTCGGTTCAAAGAGATACACTGTATGCAATGGTACGTCCAAATCTCCAACCGAATCCTTAGTCAAATTTAGAAAATATGCTATTAGGACGCGTGCTACAACTCTGTGCGTTATTATCAGAATATGGTTTGTTGTTCTCTCCAGTTCTGTAATCAATGGTTTCAATCTGGTGATAACATCGAGATATGACTCACCACCGACTCCTGGATATCGATAGGACAGCTTATTACTCAGCCGTGCCTTGAACTCATCGGGGTACTGTTTTTGAATTTCCTCGTACGTCATGCCATCGAATTTTCCACTGCCCAGTTCGTCAAGCATCCGCATTTCCTTGATATCGTAAACCTCATCAGAGAAGTAGTTGGCAGTTTGTACACTTCTAAGTAGCATGGACGTGAAAACAGAGAAGGAGGGTTCTTCTGGTGGAAGCTTAGCTTCTTTGGTGGGCTTGAAGTATGAAATAACCTTCTTTTCAAATTCTGCAAGCTGATTATCCCGGAACTCTTTCTTCTTGTACGATATAAACTTCGCAAGGGCCTTGGAAAAAGTATGGCCTCTTTCAGTCAGTGGAGAATTACCCCCGATTTTGCCCTTGACATTGTCCACCGATTCCCCGTGCCGTGCAATAAATATTTGGCGGGCACTCAAATTGAAATTCAAAAAGTAGTAAATGATCTGTGAGGCAAGAAATCCTTTTATGTTACATGCAATCACTTTGCGGCCCACATCAATCATTTTCACGTACTGAAAATTTCTGTTTCTCTCTTCCTCATCATCGATCGTCTCATACGCCATCTCGTAGTTTTTGAGTCTTCCAAGAAAATCTTTGATCGCCAACTCAGGCTTCATATTTCTATAATCTGGACCTTGTAGCTTCAATTTTATATTGTCTTCTAGTATTGCAGTGTCGTTGCATATACTTTCAAGAAACAAAACCTTTAACTGCCCTTTGCTCTTTTTCATAATAGTATTCAAAACCGTTCTACGCCGTGTTTTTGTGGAGTTCGTGGCATCAAACACTCCAACACAACCATCGCCATTGAGTAAGTAGTCAAGCAGATTGTCCAGAGTTTCCTTTGCCCACTCTTCTCGCATTTGTATATTCTCTTCATTACTTGGTGAAAAGAAATTAGCATCATGTAGAGTCTTCTTACTCTGATCCGGCAATGGCGACTTTTCAGGACCCAAATTTGCGGCCTTAGCGCGACGAGTTGAGCCAACATTGAATATTTTTGCATTGATGTGAAGCCAGTTTAAATATCGCACAAGCTTATTGCTTAGGTAGGATTTTCCTCTCGCAGGCAAACCAATCATGACAACCACGACTCGTTCACTTGTATTAACAATTGTCCCATCTGGAGAAAGTTTTGACTTGGTTTGTCCGGGGATGTCAAGTGATGTTTTGGCATGAATAGGAGATTTGTAGTTTGAAGGCCGGACATCAATCGAAGCAGATATGTTCCGATTCTTTCTAGTGTTCACAATCGTCTCATCATAGGCATCGAAATATGAAGCATCTTCTTCGTCCTCACTAAGCGTAAGGGGAGAAAACGTGCTTTCAGTAACTGGAGACGTAGTCCCGCTCATTATGGGAGTATCACTTAGAGGTCGCCGATTGAATTCAGGAATCCTGTCATGCAGATTCGTAGCCAAAACTTCGTCTGAATCATACGCATGCATATCATAGTTCTGGAGTTTCATGCGTAGCGATTCTAATTCCTTACTCAGCGTATCCGGTTGATTAATTTTATCGTTTTCATCGTCGTCTGAGAACACAGCAGTCTCCGACTCATCATTCACGTAGTTGTAAACCAATGGTGTTTTTACTGCAAATTGTACAGAGCGGTTGAGCTTTTCTTTGTCGAAGGTCACTGGTGGTGGCGGACTTGAGTTGTCCATTTTTCGAAAATTGTCGGTCACAATACTTTTCCCACAATGAAATTCATGTAAAACTCCCAAAAGCACGGAATCTTAGACAAGGCTAGCAATTTCAGTAGTCAAAGAGTGCTTTAATTCAAACCAGCGTAGTATTATTCTAAAATAGGCTAATCTTGCGATCAATGTTCTCCACAACTTATTAATATGATGTTAATTTTGACGTGATGCTTATCTAATACAATAAAAAGGAAGCGCCGTAGTTGTCCAGCAAGATTAATTCAATATTCTTAACACATATTCGACAGTAGTAAAGGTGGCTGCACTGCAAGGAATGGCTCTCAGAAGTGTAGGCCCGATTCCTTTCCAAAAGCCAAATAGACCGTCATGTCTGAATATGTCTTTCATGACGTTCTTCATCGATCCATGATACTTCGAGTTATTTCCGAATCCATCACCTTGAATTCTACTTTTAATCACGTCCAAAGGATACGAACTTAGCCACAATGCATCTCCCGCAGTCGCCCCGAATATTAGAAGTTCCGACGTTGAAATATCTTTGCGATTGATATTGCGTAATTGCATACATTTCTGGACCATGTACTCATACGTTAAGAACCAAATTCCATAAGCCTGCACTTCTCTTAAAGAGGTGACCCAAAACCCTCTAAAAATTCCCCTCGAAAGTCCAGCCTGTCTATATATCTGAGCGATAGCATCCTTTGGACCACTGTAGAGCTTGTGATTGTCCTTTTGCGTTTGCAGTATTATTCTTATTTGCTCTACAGGAGAAGTCACAGGAGTATTGACAAGCCCCGCAAAGGCACCAGCTAAGTAAAACTGTCCCAGGCTCAAATCACGTTGTGCTGGATAAAAGTTCAGCAGTTGCCGTTTGGCTTCATGGAACCCATAGAATTGAATAGAGACACAGGCCCCGACTCCAACTAATGGTGCAAGAGTTCCTTTATAAAATGCACTCAGTCCCTCATTCCTGAATGTATCCGACAAAGCTAATAGTGGCGATGAATATTGTCCAGTTTGAATCCTGACCTTCACCAGGTCAAAGGGCTGACCTATAAGCACCTGTACCCCTCCACCAATGAAACCTGCGAACTTGTTAATATGAGTTAGATTGTCAGACTTTATCCCAATTCAACTCACGGTATCTTTCGCTTTCCGCGACCAACTATTGTCCACAATATTATTATCTAATGACATCGAATGTGATTTTGCGATACTGGAACCAAAATTCGAAGCTACGGTAAGAGTAAGAAGGTTAACATCTTTCCCAAATGATGAACGATCACGTGACAATCCATCTTCAATGATAATAAATATTCAAAGAAAAACGCTTACGTAATAAACAATTCGAAACTCATCTTTTGTCGCCGTCATCTAGCATTCTCGCGACTAGTTCATCTAAAGGCCCATAATCTTTCGTAGATAACAACTGAAATTCTGAACAGAACAACACGAAATGCTTTAGAGATGTGTTCAAGTGCGTTTGTAGCCCAAGCTCATTTATTTCATCAAAATGATGACAGTACATGTGTGCGTAAACCCTAAAAAGCCTCTTCATTATTGTTCGTACAAGGGCAGGAAACTGCTTGGGAAAAGACACACCCATTTTGGTTGGGAATATACTATCATCATCAAGGAAGCCTTGAATCCAAACCATCAACGCTTCAACATATCCAGGTGCAGACATGGACATCGGCTGCTTGCTGTTTCTATTCATCGGATCCTGCCATAGGTATTCGTACTCTTGTGTAGCAATCATTCTCGGACAAGTTGATGGTGAGCAGAATTCGGTAATCGTTCCATAGAGCATGTTTATCTGATTGTAAAAATCCACTACATGAACTGCAAGCCACTCGTTCAAGTCTTCATCCTGAGGCAACTTAACAGCCTGAGCTAGAGCAGACCCCGATCCTAAGGTTTGCTCCGCATACGTGCGAATGTCTCTATGATTTGTAACTTGTTGTTGTTGTTGTTGTTGTTGTTGTTGTTGTTGTTGTTGTTGTTGTTGTAGTTGTTGCTGTTGTAGTTGTTGCTGTTGACTTTGACTTTGCTGAATAGACTGTGCCACAAGCTTTGAATTAGGTGAAGATTGATTACTATCGGGGTTTCGTTTAAAAGCCCTAGCAGATCTAATAGTGGGAATAGATGACGGATTGAAATGATTTTGTAAAAAAGACATGACTGGACTGTAACGCTATCGAAAGATGATTCCTTAATAAAATCGAAACGCAGATCACCAGTGACGCTTGTCTAGCTCTTTGATTTTAATGTTTGCGCCTATTTCCGCTGTTTACTTTTTGCCTGAAAGCCTCAAAATCAAAATAGTTGGACAAAGAATTTTCTTATTATGTAATCTTTAAGTAATACAGTACGTTTTGAGTAGCTTATAGCTCACAGTCGCGTCTTCTGTCACGAGTACAGTTTGAGTTGTATGATATAGAATACGTTCAGTTATAGAACACTGACTTTAGGATAGAATAAAGAGCTAAATCTTATTAACTAGCTATTAGGATGCATTTCCTTGGGAGTCTGATAGGGCAAGTGCCCCCTATTTATATCCGTTCATAAAGATACTCTCCCACTTCACAAGACAATCATACATACACTAGTGACAATGATTAATGTAGATTTCACCTGTGGGGTTCATCTAGTGGAAGGTCTTGTTCACAACAACTTAGACCATGCCCTCTCACTCTGGAGACCAGACTCCGACGACCATCTTCAAACCTCTAGTATTATTAGCTAAGCAATCGCTCAATTCCTGATAAAATTACTTCGCAAGTGCAAGGATGTGTATTACGATTCTTAGTCACGTACTCAAGTTGGATCTCAACACGATATTAACAATTTTGCATTTGTTTTGATGCAACTGTACGGATATGTCTGACTTGATTAGAATCAACGATTGCGATGTGGAAGATGCGTATTCAAATGTTGAAGAAGAGGTTATCTATCAAAGACTTATGTTGGAGCTAGATACAATAAAGGATCCTAAAACAGGCAACTACTTAAGACCCTGGAAGTTTGAGGTAGTTCCAGGATTTTTTAAGCAGTCAAATCCGAAGACTGATGATTCAAAGTTTGACCTACTAATTGAAAATTTCGGACTTGAATTAAAGTCATGGCCAGAGCTGATCGAAAGGCTCAATAATTTAAATCAGAATTCTCAGAGTAATGAATCTTACAAAATGATTATATGTGCAAGACACGGCCAGGGATATCATAATGAGGCTGTTAGCATTTTTGGAATAGAAGAGTGGAATAAACATTGGGCTCACGAAACTGGAACGATTTTGCAGGATGGAAGGAAAATCGTGTGGGGTCCAGATCCTATGTTGACCGAACTTGGGGAGAAACAAGCTGATGTAGTCCACAATGCTTGGCTGCACCAAATCAAACAGGGATGCCCAATTCCAACAAAGTTTTTCAGCTCTCCGTTCACGAGATCGTGTACGACCATGATAAGGACGTGGAAGGGCATTACCATTTGTGAAGATGGAGAGGAAGAGAGCTTGCTATTGAGTGGTAAAAGGGTTTTCCCATTAATAACTGAGAACTTGAGAGAAACGATAGGTGCACATTTATGCGATAAGAGATCTTCGAAAAGGGTTATCTCAGAACGAGTCTCAAAGTATGGGTTTGAGTTCGAAGAAGGTTTCAAAGAAGAAGACGTTTACTTCAGAGATGACTGGAGAGAAAGCTTAAGTGAACAGAGTTTAAGAGCTAATTCGTTTCTTCAAGACCTTTTTGAGAACTATCCTAATGATGTTTGCGTTAACACGACATCGCATGCAGGTGAGATTCGTGCTATCATAACGGCCCTGGGACATCGAAAATTTGCCATACCAACTGCTGGGACTATTCCAATTGTTGTTAAAGGAACAAGAAGAAACTAAATCCTGATATAGTCGTTTTCACCTGCATGATAGCCGAACTGACAGGGCATGCAAGTACGATACTATAAATTGTAAAACTTACTATTCTCGTGTTGGACTTTAATCTTTTGAACAACCCTATGTCCTCTCCAATAACTCGTTAACAGAATGGAGACTTTTTTCAGCGTAATATCTAACATCAACATCGTCGTCTGCACAAAGGGATTCTAGTGAAGGTTTGATTCTTGTTTCGACTAGAGTTCTATCATCTGAGACAAGTTTCTCAGAGATGTTAAGCAACGATTTTGCAACATTGAATCTGATGTTTGGAACTTGATCCTTTTTGAGATCATCAATGACAGGATAAACCTCAGAAGCCACAGTACTTGAAGAAATAACAGGAATAAGACTCGTAACTGCGAAAAGACATGTGATCCTGCATATGAAATTGTCGAATTCTTTGGTCTGCTTCTTCATTTGGATCCTTTTGATGAGTTCCACCTTGCACCACTCTTCCCCAAAAAATTCAGTAAGCTTTTGTAAGTTTAGCACAGCGGCTTCACGGATCGAGTATACTGGATCCCAAAGCCACTCCATGCACAGCTGTCCTAGTGCTTCATCAAAAAATGCAACACCAAGCTGCTCTGCCAATAGCGGAATTTGTTCAATAATAGCCAACCTTACTCTCCAGAGTTTATCATTAGCCAGCGCAGTGATAGCTGGCAAAAGTGACTCAGATAACAACTGAATACCAATCACTTCGTTGACCAACTGCAAATTTGAGATGATGTTGAGTCGAACTTCACTAAATTCATCTTTCAACATCTCGACGAATACTGGTAAAAGATGCTCAATCGTAGCATCCTTACCTAAAACTGGAGCCAAACCTGTCACTTCACTCGCTAAAGCACTTCGAACTGTTTCAGATTCATCCATGCTTAGCTGCGAAACCACGGGAACTATTTCATTCAACACGATGTCTGGATTGGTCTCATTAACCAATTTGCAAAATCCAGGTAACTGCTTTGAAATTGCTTTCCTGACCTCCGCCTCGTTGTCTTTCATCAAAGCAATCAACTTTGGAACAAGTTTCAAATTATACTGCTCGTCATCAAAATTCTCCACAAGTTTCTTGAATCTGTCTGCAACCATGTACCTAACTCTCCAGCTTGGATCATTGGCAAGTGCAATTAAGCTCTTAAACAAATCTTCATTATGTGATGTTTCGCTTATTTTCTTCAAGAATGCCAAGATAGCGATAAGAACGTCGACAGATAAGAACTTGACCGAATCTTGATTATCATTAACCAGTGACTCATACATTGAAGTTACCAAATCCCAGTGAAACTCATTAATCGTCTCCGGAGAATTAAAATGCTGAGCAAGAATATCGATCAGTTCTGGTAAATGGGTAGCTGAAGCTTTCCGGACCATTGGGGAATCATCCTGGATTAGTTCGTGAAACAAGTTCAGCAGTTCTAGTCTCATCTCTGAAGGGACCCTAGTAATCGCAGATTTGAAAAGCCCTGTCGCTGCTATATGTAGAGAAAACCATCTTTCTTTTGCAAGCCTTTGGATCAGTGGAACAAACTCTTCTTGAATTTGTGAATCATTCAATGAGTTACTGATAAAATTCAAAGAATCAACAGCCTTGTCTCTAACGATTGGTTCCTCGCAGGCTGCGATTTTTTCCAGGACTGGCATTAGCAAAGTAGCGTATTCAGATCCACCAACGTAAGGGACAAATTTCCCCAGCTCTTCGGCAGCAATTGCAATCACCTCATCCTCATCCTCAGGAATAACATCTTCTAGAAATGGAATCAATTCCTTTCGAGTCCTCTCGGATCCTAAGGCGATGGCGATTGTGTCGAGGCGTTTCATAGCCTGAACTCTACTGGCGACATCATCATGTCTCAATTCATCCATTAAGAGGGCAATAGGATACAGTTCCTCCGCAGTAGGATTTGTGCTGTTTTGATCAGAAGAATCCATGATGTATCAAGCTAAATATATTTCAGTGTTTTATGTTTCGGTGGCCGATCTTAGATTTAAAACGGGCGTGCAAAAGCGTACCTGCAACTCGAAATGTTCAATATGGATCTGTGAGCACAAGGGCACCAAATGTTAAACAGTTCACGGTCACGATATCCTATATGGAAGGTGTATTATCTCTCTTGCTTTGAAGTTACGTCGAAAATAAAAGGGAGACTAGAAGCATTTCCATGGGTGGTGCAAGGGTGTATAGAATATAGAAATAGGTGAATTGAAGCTAGATAATACTAAAGATAAGTTATTTTAAAGGCCATTCCTAACGTCTCTTTGATCCTTTGGAGAATCCACAAAAGGTAGCTCCTCAGTTTTATTCTACCCTTTGTAAGTGAAACGAGAAGCGACACGATAAACATTATTAAAAGCCCTGGCATCACAAGCTTTTTGTTGAGCCATATGCTGTTTGCGAGAAAGTTGTTCAAATAAGATGCTATTGAGGCAGACGCAGACCTGCGAAGTTCTGGAATGACTTCGTTGGATTCCCTGGTGACTTTTCTGTTCTCTCTTTTCTTTCTTAACCGCTTATGATTTGATTTGCTTTCCATGTCTTGCGATGAGTCTACGGAGCCCAATTGCTTTTGGGGACTCTTGACAACAAACTCTAACTTCTTTAAATATGAATGCATCTTTGTCTCATCGTGGACAAACAATTTTCGAATTAGAGATTTAGATTTGGCAATTTCGTTCAGCTTTGTTAAGACGTGCAGTAGATAAAATTCAGCTACCTTCTCAACTTTTGAAGAGCTTAAAGATAATCCCTCACCATCTGGTAATATGCGGTTCTGTTTTAGATAGATTTCTATCTGATTGTTTAGATTAATCAAGGAGAACCCATTTGACAGCTCAATAATGAAACACATCAAGACTAATTCTGGATCCACTGACGTATAATCCCCATGGCAAATCAACGTTATTTGGTCAAACAAAATACCACCCAAGAATTTATCGATGATAGTGTTCCCAGCCAATTTCTCACTTATCTTGTCGGCCAACTGCTCTTTGACCTTGAGATCGACGAGAGACAAGTAGAGCTTGTAAATTCTAATTATCAGCGACTTGTCAATTTTCTCCTTCTCAAAGTTTTCATCCAAAAAGTCATCAACGAGGGAGGCAACAATCTCCCAAGCTCTTGAAAAATTCCTATTTAAGTATTGCTTGATCGCGAGCTGATAGTAACTCTGATATTTACTTTGTGGAGTGATTTCCACTCCATAGTAAGTATTCTTCTTACCTGATACTTTGGATGTTGGTACCAGCCTCCTAGCGGTGCTTGATCCGTTTATAACGATCTGCGACATTTAGCGATATTCGATTGTCTAGCGCTGTCCAAGATTATGAAATTTTGGCGAGTCAGAACTTTCTTTTATCTTCCACTTTTAGTTTTCATCTAAGTTCAAAACTACCATATGCAGGCTATTACCATTACCTAATATTTTATATCATCATTGTCACTGGAAGGTACCTCTTACTTTCAATGAGGAATCAATTCGGGCCCATTAAACTCGGGAAAAAAGGCCGTAAATAGCCAGCAAGAGCTGTATTGAAGTATGTAGACAAAGCTGGATGCAAATTGATGATGACATCTGTTTCAAATATTGTGATGTCTCGTGGACATTCAGGGAAATCTATCTTACTATTTCGAATTGGGCTCGCAGGGATGGAGGTGTATTATCCAAAATTGGTTTTGTGCAAACAGCTTACTATTAGAAATGGTTTTTATCATTTGCCCACTCAATATGCATTCCACTTAAGATAAACGTAGGAGAAAACTTCCTAGGCGCATCGATGGAGAAGAGATCGATTGATCAAAACCGAAGCGCTAAGTACACGACTTGAGATTAAAAAAAGACTCCATTATTTGATCAATATTTTTTTGTCTTTGGCGAATAGTTCCCAAATTTAAGATTGCTATGGGCTCACTTCTGGACGACCTATTGTATTGGTCCAAGAGTAAGGGTGCCAAATTTGATAATATTGTATTCAAAGAAGACACAAGAAAAGGAGTTTTTGCAGTCCTTAAGCATGATGTTGATCATGGTCAAATTTTACTCTCAGTTCCTAAAGATCTCTTCTTAACACCTGAAATAGCATCTCAGTATTTTGGGATAAAACAAACAGACAATTCTTTGACGATTCTGCTTTTGGCCAAATTGAAATTTGATATCGTTGATACGATCTCCGGCAACGTCAACTTATCAGAACTCTACAAGCACTACATAAATTTTTTACCAGCAACTGGTAGAGAGACAAAGGTTCCGTATTTCTGGACTTCTGAAGAACAGGATCTTCTGCAAGGAACAGATGCTCATGTGATTTTGAAAAGAAGAATTAAAGAAGCATATTCTGAATGGGAGATCGCTATTAAAAACCTTCGAGCCGTTTCCAGCTCCCTACTGGTACCTAACTCGACCAGCTCTTCGTCATCAAGTACATGGTACAGTTTTTCATCCTATCTCTGGGCTTATTCAATATTTTCAGCTCGTGCATTTCCGCATTTCATTGTCAATCCCCATGAGAAAAACCCAAATATAGGATTCTTATTACCAATCGTTGACCTCTTGAATCACGAAAACGGATATCACGTCAAATGGGATTATCGAGACGGAAAATTCCTATTTAGTTCGTTAAATAATGATCTGAAGAGTGATGAGGAGGTTTACAACAACTATGGTGATAAATCTAACTTGGAGTTACTGCTTGGTTACGGCTTCGCTCTGAAAAGCAATGAATTTGAAATGACTTCTTTAACTTTAAAAGTACCAGAAGAGTCAATTGAAGGTGCAAGAAAATTTGGTGTTAGTTTGCCTAGTACTGCCTCAGATCAAGGCATAAATTTTGAATTGAGGGCTGATGACATTCTTCCTGAAAATTTGATTCACTTTTTCGCATTCCTTCATCAACTGAAAAGTGAAAAAGGGCAACATACACTGCGCATGAGATTAGAGGGGATAGCAAAAATAAGAGAGATCATTGAAGCTAAACTAATTTCTCTCAAGTCATGGAAAGTAAATCCCGAACAACAGTTGTCCCCTGATGTTGTACAAGTCGTCAAATTATACAGGGGTTCACAGAAAGCATTATTGCAAAGAGCGTTTGAGCAATGCGATAGGACTGAAAAAGAATTGCTTCAAAAGTACCGGCCGCTAACCTTCCAAAATGCCCTGAAGCTTGATCAGGAATTTGCAAACTCACTCCTCCTCGTACTGGGATCCGTTGACGTGAGAGAGCTTTCATCACGAGGAGTTTTGGATCAAGCGCTGTTGCTTTATATTATGCGGTCTCACAATAGGAAATACGCAAACGACCCGTCTGTGTTACCGGAATTTATAGCAAGCACATTCGAAGACGTCCGAAATGCAATTGAGATCACACGAGAAGATGTGTTGGAATACAGAGATCTCTACACATCTTTTTTTCCGTCTCTTGTGGAGAAGATTCCCGGAGTTTATAAAAAAGGGGAATGGCACATCAGGGATATGATTATTGCGGGCACAGTTATGGATCGGATCGTTTTTACTAGGAAAGTCAATGGTGACTTGTATTTAGTAGAGAAAATATTACTGTAGCTAGATATCTGTGCGCATGCACTTAAAAAGCCAAACTTAACTTCTGTCAATTTGAATTTTGGTCATGGACAACAACTTTTTAGTGAGTTTATGGATGGGTGCGAAAAACTAATTGATTAAGTATAAACATTTAATATGTCGAATTCGGCTAATAACAATGCTGCGCGAATTCCAACTTCTCACACTTTGTGGTCTCCATATGATACTGTGAGGGATGCTGCGGAAAGTCTTGGAATTGCAAGTCAGTTGGGAGAAGAAGTTGCCAAAAATCTTGCTATGGATGTTGAATACAGAATCCATGAAATATTGGAACAGGCTTTGAAGTTCATGAGGCATGGTAAAAGAAAAACTCTCACTGTTGAAGATATCGATAGAGCTATGAGAGTATTGAATCTTGAACCTCTATACGGCTACGATGTATCTCGTCCGCTTATATTCAAAGAAGCCATGGTCGGCCCTGGCCAGACGTTATATTACGTGGATGATGATGATGTTGAGTTTGAAAAAATTGTCAATCAGTCATTACCTAAAGTTCCCAGATTCACTTCGTTTACGGCTCACTGGCTTGCCATTGAAGGTGTACAACCTACTATTCCCCAAAATCCTAATCCGAGTGAAATTCGACAGCTTCCACCAAATCAAAGAGGATCCATGGACAATATGTTAAGTCTTAATAACGATGAGCTTACTTTGACGACCAATCCATCCAATGGCTTGACAACAGTGGAGCAAAACTCCCAAGGTAGAAAAAAGGAGCTTGACGTTAAGCCATTAGTGAAACACATGCTTTCCAAGGAGTTGCAACTATATTTTGACAAAGCTATTGCTGCTTTAACTGACGAATCAAATGAACAACTAAGAGCGGCAGCATTAGAATCACTAGAGTCTGACCCCGGTTTACATCAGTTAGTGCCCTACTTTATTCAATTTGTTGCAGAGACGATAACCCATAACCTGAACAATACGAAATTACTGACCACTATGTTAATGGTGATCTATTCCCTTCTATCCAACAAATCACTTTTCTTGGATCCGTATATCCATGCTCTGATGCCCTGCATATTGACCTTACTATTGGCAAAAAAAATTGGTCACACGCCTGGTAATATTGATCATGTAAAAGAGCAGTTCCAAATTCGGGAACTTTCTGCATCGCTCCTCCAAAGAATCATCAAAGATTACGGATCTTCTTATACAACTTTGAAGCCAAGAATTGCAAGAACACTACTGAGAGCGTTTTTAAGCAATACAACAAGGACTTCTATTGGTACTCAATTTGGAGCTATAAAGGGAATGAGGTTTTTGGGTACGGAAGTCATTAGGATAATACTGGTTGGAAATTTGAAAAGCTGGTCTTCTATTGTTCTGGAGGGATTTGAAAAGGATGATACAAATTACAAACTGCTCATTGAGAATGTTTTTGAGTGCTTGAATCTTTTAGCGGAAGATGGAAAGCTAATCACACAAGAAGAAGCAACCGAGGAGGGCAATGAAATTGGAGCACTGAGCACTGATCAACTGCGTTTATTGGAGTCAAGAATTGGCGAGTTACTAACAAAGGAGGTAGCTTCCCGAGCAAACGCATTAGATATCTTCAATGGTATTTTCTTCGGGGAAACATGACTGGGAATTTTTATGACCATAAACTATTGAATCAAAAGCTCTTATCAGTCGAATTTTAGTTGACGGTTGGTACGCCTGATGGAATGTTGCTTGGATCCGACTGCTTCCATGTTCTGCTTGTGATGACTATAATAAGGAGATGATTGAGGGATAATGGAGCTACCGGGCTTGATTGGCGAGGATCTCGGTCCAGTGTTGATGGAGTATGTCGGTGTAGGAGGGAGCATATCGGTGGTTGAAGACTGTTTCAGTGTTGGGATCGGCGAAGATAGCATTGAAGCTTTTGGGAAGTCGTTCGTTAAGTTTTCGGGACTTACGAATGTAATTGGATTTCTCTTTTTTATCCTTAGTTCACCCTCATCTTTAGGAGTTGCTGATACACAGGTTTGGCTCGTATGATCTACTTTCTGGGGGCTCGCTATTGTAACCGATTCAGGTGCAACTGCTTTATTTGTGTGTCTCTTGACTGGAGTAGCTTCAACTTCAGTAATTGACTGATTCAGCTCAAAACTGCCAGGGTTGCAATCATTAGATGAAGACGCTTTGCGTTTGCGACGGTGTGTAAATATAGTATTATCCATATCCAACGATCTGGGGTGCATATGGGAGTTCAATTCTTGGGCTTCAGGTTGAGACTGAGACTGAGACTGAGAGTCTTGTTGCGTTAAATTAGGCGATTGCAAAGAGAATGAAGCGCTTTTAACCATGTCAAAGGTCTTTCTTGAATAGTCATGTCTTGAAGACAGATTAGAGGACTTACGTTTCAATTTGAAATCACCAAGCTCCAATGACTCACCAAGCGATGAAATATTTGAGCTATCAGATCTCTTTAGCCGAACACTTCGAGCGGAAAGTTCCTTGTGGACACCGCCTTTTTGTTTTCTAGACGTTGATGGGCCCCTTGATTTGTATACAAGATCTTTAAGCAGCTTTGGATGCACCTTTTGAAAATAAGGAACAACAGAGTTCAGGAGAAATTGATAAGCTGACATATCATCGCCAGAGGAAATTCCTGCGATAGCATCCCAGACACATAATTGATCAAAGAGAGCATTGACAAGCGTTACCAATGTGGTCCCGGTCAATTGATGCTTTTCTAAGCAATCATTTTTTTGTGCTCTAAGGTCAGTCGTGAAGTGAGTATGCATGGGTATAGCGGTACCAATCAGCGTTGGGACAAGACGTTTCTTTTTGCCGACTAGTACTTTTCGTGCTATTTTTCGTGATGGCACATTCGAACGAAGATTAGCAGTGTCTTGACGGTCATCTATGAGTTTCAATAGTTCAAGATTTAGTAATATCTGTAGTTTTGCTTCTCTGACTTTAAGCTGAGATTGCAATGCTTGCACACGTTCTCCGTCTTTAAGGTCTACACTGTCAAAAAAGCTCACTCTATAAGCAAGCTCACCATCATCAATTTGGCCGCTCTTCAAATCAAATGACTCAATTGGCAACGTAAAGCGAGAATTAAAATCTGCCATGGACTTTATGATAAATCTTGACAAAGTATCTTTGACTAGTTGCACATTGGAATGCGATAGTACATGAACACGTGAAAGGGCTGTTTTTGCAAAATATTGGATAGGTATGGTGTCGTTGTAAAGTGTTGAGAAATAGCGCTCCGATAAAAAGATTTGAGGATCGACATTAGCCAGTTGAGTAGGAGACCTTGCCAAAAATGACTCCGGTCTTTTGGGCGGAGTCATTGAAAACAAGTACGTCTCATTAGGTAAGTTGGCTGATAAATCGGCGATCGTGAGTGATGGTATATCACCCTTAGATACCAATGGTTCCAAACACAGGTTGCTTCCATCTACGACATTTGTTGTATACTGAAGAGATGGCAAAAGCTCATTTTCACCCAGCTGATGTAACGTGTAAATCGGAGATACTGAGCTGGGCAGCAAAATCCCTTGTTTAGGTTTCGTTTTCGTCGATTTTGACTGTTGAAGGAATTCAACCTCAACATAGAATCCTAGACTGTGTCTGGAGTTGGATAGAAGCCCCAGCTTTTTATGAATGGATCGTCCAAGTATAATTTCAGAGGCAGCAGATGCCCTATATAGCCTGATTCTTCGATTATATCTGGTAATAAAAGATATTACCTTTATTGAAAGACCCACCTTCTTTGTTCTCTTCTCATCACCGGGAACGATATCAAACTGAAGCAATGGTGTTCGTAAATCTCCGTCCACATAAGTTGATAGCATTATTGGTATGTGCGCATTTTATTCTTTCAAGCTCAAATAAGATGTTTACGCGTAGTTATTTAGTCCGTTACGTTAGTATTAAAATAATTTCGGGATCATTAGAAAATGAATGAAAGTTTTCCAATCTCACCAAATTGATCTACCCATTTAATATTGTCACCATTTTCCATCATCTTGTCGTTTAAAACCCATTGATTTTTCAGGAAATCAAGTAGAAGCTCCGTATTTTTGAAACTCAAATATTCCACGCTTTTAGTGACCTTTTTATAAATGGTCTGGCGATCAGCACTCCTTACACAATGTGCGCCAATTGTTAGCAATGGAAGCAACAGACAGTGATCCAGTATATCAGTATCCTGACGAACAGTTTCAAAAGTTTCCAAGGGAGAGGTGTCCGTATTCGAAATTATCTGGTCCACAAAATACCGGACAATATTTTGAATTAGATCATCGTCGAACCGAAGGCCAAGAAAATTCCTGTAGTAGTACAACAATCCTACATTTGCAAATGAGGATACAAACTTGCACCATGGACTCCAAATGATTCGACTGAAGTCCAAAAATTTAGCCTGAATTCGTTCCAATTGCTTTTCGTCTGAGCTTGTCAAATCACTATGATCGTGCATATGTCGATAACCCAAATTTGTCAGTAAAGTCAGATGTTCAAAAGCTATCAAAAGTGGATCATCTGACTGGAGATTTCCAAACCAACAGTCTCTATTAGCAAATTTGTACCAATAATTGCTAGGCAGAAAGCACTTATCACCAGCCAAAACACAATACGTTAGATCCATTGCGTTGAATAAAGAGAGTGTTCTCGTAGTCAATTCACTCTGCGTACTCTGAAGAATTTCTGGATTATGCTTAATCACATTGTATAGAATTGCTCGCGCACCATACAGATGTTTGTAGCAGATCGTTGAATTCTCGCTGTTGATCATTCCATCGAGGACTCCGAGTAATATGCAAGCATTGAATATGTTCTCGCTTATTTTGTTATGGTATTGCTGATCGCGTAACTGCCGTGTAAAAAGCTGAATAGTGTCGAGTCTTTCACTTAAAATCAAATCATGATCTAACATCCTGTGGCCGTTATTATACATATGAAAAGAAGAGAGGGTTAAGACCACACTGCTCAGTAACGGATCTTGGTTTATCAAGCAAAGATTATTAAATCTTAAAGGAGTTCGTAATGCATGTAGACGGGGACTTAAAACTTTGCTGAAATACAATAGCTGCTGTCCAGTTGTAGGAATAAAAGATGGGGAAACGAAAAAGCTGATTGGTGCGGTATTTACGGTGTCCTTGGAACTCAACTTAAAGTCGTCCTCATACACCAAAGACTTTCCTGCAATGATCTGCGACTTCTGAAGCTTGGAGTCTATCTGCATTGGCTTCGTAGTTCGATTCTCAACATTGCAAAATTTGAATTTTGGCGGTACTGTATTCCTTACCGAAAGGGTAGGAGATGATACCTCGTTGCAACCACTAAATTTCTTAACATCAATCTCAATTATCTTTCCCCACTTTAGATTTACTTTATCAAAGTTACAAGGAAGACCCTCCAAAGTACACCGCTTGCAGACTGGCTTATCTAAAGAGCATTTAACTCTTCTTTTGCAACACTGATGACAACTTCCTTTGACTGTACGGACTCTTTTTGGCTTTTTGATCGAGCTTACATTATTCATGCTCGTAGCACCTTTGAGCAAATTTTGGTAAAACTGATGCTGTATTTGACGAATCGCTCTTTGAAGAAATTCGATGCTTTCACCTTGGAGATAATAAAACCGATTTATTTAACCTTAAGCATTCGACGCGACGATTGAGACTACGAGTTCAATATACAAAAATTTGAACGAGCTTAATTTAAGGGATACATACTGGCTTAATACCCGGTTCTTGTTTTCGTACGAAAATGCTTGTTGTTGCGGGTCACAAGGTGTGCTCAAATCACATAGGTAGAGACATGATGCGTTCCTTGTCAAACCTTTCGCTCACGGATAAGTACGATTACTTTACGAAGAATCATCATTTGGTGGAGCAACGGTTCTTTACCTTGCGCGAGGAACTGGATCATCTATACTGTACCACTAGTCGTGAAATTAAGCATAGAAGCTTCAAAGCCCCAGAATTACGGCAAAAAAATCACCAAAAAGGTCGAATTAGCCCAGTACTATCGACATATGATCAAGAAAAGATTCTTGATGAGTCTGCTATTTGGCCATCTTTTGCAAATTTAGACTTAGCACAAACTATGGACATCACCTACCAGCCTGAAGAAGTTTTAGGAACTGGGAAAGCGTATGGTGGTTTAGATACGAATCTGACTGTTATACCTGAACTCAATTCCGCTGTGAATTCGAACGACTTTGTGCAGAAACTTACATTTTACAATCCCACTGCAAGTAAAAGTGCTCAAAAAAATATGGTTTTCATGCTGCAATCGATCATAAATCTCTCAGGACAGAAGTTGACAATAAAAACCTATAACAAAATCATCTTATACCTTTCGTGGCGATACGATCTAGTTGCAATGTTCCAAGTTGTCAAACTCATGATGGAGAGGTTCAAGCTGGTGCCAAATGTTCAGACTTTTAACATACTCCTGAAGACGACGATGAACTCAACAGCAAGACATCGCGTTAGAAGATGCATACACATATTAAACATGATGAAAGATCAAAACGTCAAACCCGATTATCTTACTTGGAACCTTATCTGTGGAGGATTGCATGACTTGCATGAAGTTTTCCGATTTCTGCGCTTTTTTCACAGGTTCGACGTACCCCTATTGTGCCAAAGGAGACTTGCACGCATAGGCATTGAATTCCCTGTGAAAAAACAGCTTATCGATCCTACATTTAAAGTCGACTACGACACCGCTTACGATTTAATGACTTTTGGCATTAAGACCAAATTACTTAGAAATGGCCAATTGAGGGATGCATTCGCATATATGCAAACCATCTGTTCAAATTTTACCTCTACCGCTGGAAAAGGTCATTCGTTACGTCTGATGCCTGATATTCAAATATTGAAACTTTTTCTGAGATACATCTTATTCGAGCTGCAGAATCTTCCCTACGCCATTGCGTTTCTATTATTTCTTGAAAAATCCTATCCAGGGATACTAAAGAGCTCAACAGCAAAGAGTGAAGCCTATTCACTCATGACGGAGTCAATGATCCATTTCCATACCTCGCCAATTTGGGAGACATTGGTGAGATATTTTTATCAAAGATCTTTGGATGAAAATGGTGTTTCTGTGGTCCCTGTTAAGACCCTAGAAGCCCTAACACAACTAGGAACAGAAAAGCACTTGCAAAAACATCAGGCTATTTCTCGATATAACACATTTGATATTAGAGCTAGTCCGACCTTAATTGAGCGGACTGCTATTGACAAGATTTTTAAAGGGCTTAGATGGCCTGGCACTGCGATTGAGGATACTCCCATATGGGATATACACCAGAATTCGTTAAATTTTCGCCAAGCCTGCGATATGATAGGCTGTTATGGAAATACGAACGTTGATGGTACGGATGAGATTAAGGTTGAGGGGGATGATTTAGAAAGATGGCTGAATGCGGATTTATCGTCGTCTATTAGTGCCCTTGGCCACTTCACAATTGGTTTCCCAAATCTCGAGATTAAGCATCAAAATAAGGGCATGATCACAGAAAGATAAAGCATATATACATTTTGTGACACTAAGTTTTTATTTTGCGAACGCGTTCTATTATATTGTATTTTTCGTGCACTTCCTAAAAAACGCGTACCCTGTAGATTGAAATAGAAATTTAAAACTATAAACAAACTTAGAGATATTCAATACGTGTGGGCTTGTCAAGTAATAGACTTTTATGAGGGAGGACACCGAAGCCTGCAATCTGAATTTACAATCCTTGGTTCTGGTTTTGAAGTAGCCACTACAAGAATTGATCACTAGTATTTAGTTCAAACGTTGAACTTAACAATAAGTGAAATGCAAACCAACGTATCCACGAGCCCCAAAAAATACTTCCGTCAACAACAACACCCATACTATTTGAACAATACCGATGAAATGAATTCCTCCACTTTAAACTCGACAGGATTCCCTATCAATACAAAAAAGAGAACTTTATACTCTCCGTCGAGCAACTCATCAACACCGAAGCCCTCAGAAAAACAGGGTGGCCCAAGCTACCCAGGAGATAGACCATCCAACAAAGAAAATTCGAACATATATTTGGCACCATTCAGGAATTCTTCGCCTCCGTTTGCAACTAAAAAAGCAGCATTACGCAGAAGTGCTGGGCTCCTAAATTTATCTATTGAGACTAGTCCCGACAAAGACCTGCAAAAGGAGCACGAAATTACCAAGTCATTCAATGATCTTTATTTTGATAATGATGAAGGGGATCAAATCACGAATAGCGCGAATAGAAACGGAGACCGGCAAGAGTCAGATTCCCAGAACAAGTCATCTAAAGCTAGCACAAATGTAAAGCACCCCTCTATTCACAACAAAAACTGGACGTTAACAGACACACCAATTCCAACTAGTCACATGTCGTCTCCTTTTTTAAATCCAAATACGATACCGAAGAAACCATCAACTGCATCGCGCTTCAAGAAAATATTCATTAATCATCATCAAAGTGCTAGCAACACGATAGACACTCCAATGAGCGATATGGAGTTGAGCACACCGTTTGATATAAAGAAGTTTAGTCCCGATAACGTGAATGCTAGAATGGCAATCCCCAAAATTGAGCGAAGTTTACCTCTTGATTCTCCATCCAAACAAGGACGAGGGATTCTTCCACGAGGCATATTGCCGAATTCAAAAACAAGCATAAAGACACCACAGATCTTTGACGAGTTCGTCACTCCAGCATCCTTCAAATCGGTCAAACCACTCCAAACTGCATTCTCATCAACTGGTTTACAAAGTAAAAAATCTATTGCGTCTTTTTCAAATCAGAAGGTGATGCCTGAAACACCGTGTAAAAGGCCACCGTTAACTTTGGTGGATGTCAATGGTTCATTTGAGGGCCCTAGCGTCAACTCATCTTTTGGATCTGCAAATAGTACTATGCTACAAAATATCAACAATATAGCCCGAGCTAGGGGTACTACTGGAACCTCAACCGAGGAATCGCCCCATTCGAACACAAGCTCAGGGTCCATGATATCTCCAAATTCTGTTAAAAGGACTCCACAATCGGTGGACGGAGTTACTAGAAAAGCTCAAAACAGCGGGGGTTCCTGCGGAAGTAGCAGAACATCGTCAAGAATCCAGAAAGCTATTAATACGACTGATTTAGAGAGCTGCATTTTGCGTTTTACTAATGAGTTTGATGATCTGTACGATGACGAGAACCATAGTAATGCAAGCATTTTCAGAGACACAAGTACAATTGGATCACAGAATTCTTTCACACATACAGAAACTGGAACAGCCTCGACTACTAGCGGATCTACTAGAACAAGGAGAGATGAACAACATTTATCTTTGTCCAAGCAGCGGATGACTTCTAATCCAGAGTTCTTTCAACCCGATGGAAGCTCCTTAGCTTATATGTCATCCCTCGAGAACGTGAAAAAATTACAACCTTCGCTTCAGGAAGACATGATGGATGAAGATTTGGACCTGGAAAATATTGATAATGTCAATTTCGAGGGGTTTTCCGAATTTGGATTCATCGATAACTTACCCCCAACTCCAACCCGATTGGGAACTACCAATGCTAGCCACATGGGAAAAGCATTACAAAATTTCAGCCAATACAGATCTACGCCTACAAAGCATCATGGTACATGGATGAACAATACGTCTTCACTTTCTGGGGTAAACGCCCGAAACATGAGCTACCAGAGCGAAATCATGCCGATGGTGCCTCCTAAGGGAATCATACTTGCAAACCACAGTCCCAAAACTCCTGTGGATCCTATATTCAACCAGGCATTCCAAAACCAACACCAGAATACGGATGTTTGTGAAGAGCCAGCAATCAATGGATCTAGATCTTCCATACCTTCGCATTTATTGCAGCATCATCATAAAATGCTTACTACTCAGTCTGCAAAGAAGAAGGATATGATTGACTATCATTTAATGTCAAAATTTGGAAATTGTGATCTAATAGGTTGTGGTGAATTTTCTATTGTCTACGAAATTCAATACGAGGGGGTTAAATATGCCGTTAAAAGGACAAAAAACCCGCTTGGTGGCCCTAAGACTAGACTTCGGAAGCTAGAGGAGGTTGAAATTCTTAAAAGTCTTCAAGAAAAGTACAAGAAGATGGCTACTGAAGGCGGAGAGGATGCATTTCAAGAAGAAGTGGGTGATTGTCATGAGAATATTTTGAACCTGATTAATTATTGGGAGCATAATTCATACCTTTACATTATGACTGACTGCTGTGAAAATGGTTCGTTAGACAAATTTCTAGTTGAAAATGGTAAGGTGTCCAAATTAGATGAGTGGAGAGTTTGGAAAATTCTCAATGAGATCTTGGTGGGTTTGAAGTTCATTCATAAATGTGGAATTTTGCACCTGGATCTAAAACCTGCTAACATATTCATCACCTTTGAGGGATCTCTCAAGATCGGCGATTTTGGTGTTGCCTCAAAATTACCAATCCCACCGTTCTTTGATCGTGAGGGCGATCGTGAATACATTGCACCTGAAGTGATCTCAAAGCATATATATGGCAAACCAGCAGACATCTTTTCTTGTGGTTTGATAATGGTCGAGATCGCAGCAAACATTATTTTGCCTGACAACGGCACTTCGTGGCAAAAACTACGGTCTGGTGATCTTACAGACGCTGGCAGACTTTCGTCAAGTGATCTTACCGATCTGGATGGGTCAATTTTTTCCAGTACCAACACTTACTCCTCTAATCTCACCAATACGACTCTCGGATTATCAGGTGGTCCGTCAACTTCACCTGTCGAACTAAACAAGCTGAATCATTTAAGAAGGATTGGTGTCCCTAACTGGGCACCTGCATGGTTTGCTGACGGAAGTTCCACCCTTGATAAACTTGTGACATGGATGATAGATCCGAATCCTGATAACCGTCCGACGGCGGAAGAAATTTTGAAAAGTTTTGAATGCTCGGTGGTTGAATCAAGAAGGAAGAGTGGTGCAACCATCTACGAAGGAGATTTTGGACCGCGACCTGACGAAGCTGACCTCGCTTTAGAGAAAGAGTTACTTTCCTCTGGTTGTACCTATAGAATCGCGAGCGTTTATGGCAGACCAAATCGAAAATCCTCAATTGACATGATACTGGAATGAGAAATGATGTGTTAATTATAATGGTATGTATTGCGGTACTAGGTTTGATAGCACTGTTGAAAGGCCGTTGTGTATTGTAAATTCATTGAAAAACAATTAGGATAAGTCCAGATACACCTGATAAGTTGGTAAGCTCGTCAGGAACTAAATGTCTTCGACAGGGCCACAAGATGTAGAATCTTGGCTATATTTGTCCACTGATGATTAAGGTAAGCGTTCGCAATGATCAGAGATACCAAGCCACGCTTTAACAGTCTAGTTACAACATAAGTAGCTGATAAGAATAGAAGATACAAAGAAGGAAGGTGAAGTCTGACTTGGAACAATTTAGTTCCTGTGGCTCAACAATGATACTCCACCATCAGAAGTTTGATGACAGAGCTTGAAATGACTTACACTCTTTATCCACATTCGAGTTTCTTTGTTAAGGCCAGAATTCCTTCGCTAATAAGGATCAAAGATTGAACTGTCCACTTTTAATGCTGATGGGAAAAGCCTAACTGGGATCAGAACATATTGACCCGTTACTCAGAAAGCAGCAGTTGATTAGCTCAAGACCTCCAAATCCGATATTGCAGTACATCACCACTTTATAGGCTTTCACGGTTAGCTCTGTTAGCGAATTGTTGTTTTCAAATTGAACATCATGAAGAATCCTGTCGATACTGATGTTAGATCTTGAGGAGATGAAGTTTGTGAATATCAGTTGACCTAGGATGGATCCGAAAGCTGAACCCACAGCTCTAATGAATGCTGCCAGACATGTTATAATATTCAGATCATCTTTAGAGGAGACTTCTAGTTGAGGTATCAGCATTCCTGGAATAATAATTAGACCAAAAGATATTCCGGCTGTTATCTGCAGCGTAAGTTGTTTTGCCAAGGAGGTGTCTTCATTTAGCATTGATAATAGGCTACTAGCCACAGGTGAGATTAGTCCACCCAAAAAAGCAGTATGCTTGATCCAGTTTAATTTATTAATAACTAGAGCTGTTGCCGTTGAGGTGATTGTGACTGAAGTGATCATAGGCAATAGCATTAAACCTGACCTGAGCTCATCATTTCGCATGATAACTTGAAAATAATTTGACAAGTAAATGCATTGGATTATAAAGCATAGCTCACCAAAGAATAAAAATGAGATGAGATTGATTGTCGTCCATTTTAAAAGACGGAAGGGAATAAATGGGTGTAGAGTGTCTGTCTCCTTGTACATTCGTTCATTGATTAGGAAGATAACCAAAACAGATGCACCAACGCAAAGGAAAACAATCACAAAAGGCGATCTCCAAGCAAATTTGTTGCCCCCAAAAGATAAGGCTAAAAGTATTAAAATCATCCCTGAAGTTAGCAAAACTAGACCGTTAATATTTAATCCCCTGTAAAGTGCTGTAAGATCCAAAATATGCATATTTGACAAGCTCGCCCACGAAATAGCCACATCGTTCACAGGCCTGTAAATCAAAATTAAGACAATAAAACTTGCTCCCCCAATCGGCAAATTGATATAAAAGCACCATCTCCAGGAAACTTCTCGGCTTAAAAGACCACCCAAAACTGGTCCTAATACTGAGCTCACAGCGAACGAAAGGTTTATGATGTTAAGAAACCAGCATCTGTACTTGATCGCCGATATATCGTTAACTATCAAATAGCATGAAATTGTAATACCAGACGCTCCAATACCTGCAACTACCCTTCCAGCAATCAGCGATATGAAATCCCTTGAAAGTGCAGACACTAAAGAACCAATTTCAAAAACAACAATTGCAGCAAGGGTGGTAGGCTTCACACCAAAACAATAACCGATACGGCCCCAGATCAGAGAGAACACTGCTACAGGGAGCGTATAAGAAGATACAACCCAATTAATATCTTGAGACACAAATATTCGCTCCAGGTTTGGCAGTATAGTGACCACAATTGTTTGATCTAGGGCGGAGAGAAACATTATGAAGAAGACAGAAAGCATGCACATGTTCCGTGTGCATAGCGACAAAGACTCAGCAGAAGACAAAGGGTGTACATCTTCATCATCAACCTCATTATCAGCAGCAGTAATTTCATTCCTTGGCATAGAGTGGAAAAAACAGCATACTGGACTTCTTTCAAACACTCGGAAAAGAGGTCATTATCCAGTCCAATGGTTTATCTTGCTCCTCACCTTAAAATATTCTAGCACAGCCGTGCTCAACAGTCTAAACAAAAAAAAAAACATAGTTTGAGGATTTATATACGTATAATTATCTTTTTCCTTTGGATATATATATATATGCAGCACTTCAAATACATCATCTATTGAGACTAAGGGAGTATCCGAAAATTATTATTTTACTACCCTAAATAAAATAGCCAAACAAACCAAGAGCTGAATGGAACTGATAGACTTTCCTCTTGTGGATAGGGTCAAAACCAATAGAGAGTAATCAAAAGTGTACCTCAAACTTAGGCGAAAAATCAAACAAAATATGCTGCATGACCAAGCGATAGGTGGGTTCGAACCTAAAAAACGGAATAGGCCCTCTTTCGTGTGTGTAAATTGCAAAAAAAGGAAGATAAAATGTGACCGTCAGGTCCCCTGCTCAAATTGCCTCAAGTCCCAATTAGCTGATGACTGCCGCTATATTAATCCCACACTTCACCATCTCCTGGACGAAAACGAGTCTACAGAACGGAAGCTAGTCAAAGGTCGAAGTAACATCGCAACGGAGAACTCAAGGCCATTGTCAACAACTGGTCTTCCAGATCCATCGCGAGGAGATCTACCACCTCGAGCTATCTATCAAGATTTGTCCAGCGTTTCTGAGGCAGCTACGGGAGTGAATGATGCCAATTCTTTAAAAAAAGACATGGAGCTACTAAAATCGAAGGTCGTTTATTTAGAAAAGGCTCTGGCTAGCAAAGCCGGAGATCAATTGATATCACCAAGTCTATCAAATGATTTGGTGACAACTCCTGCATCCATAGAAACTATCAGGTCCAAGAGGATAAAATTGAATTGTTTATTATTCAAAACGTCTAGGATTCTTTATTTTGGATTTGCTTCTATACGAACAACAGTTGCCCATGAGAAAGAACTAGGACTCTTTTTTCTCAATTTCGTTGACTGCATTGATATGGAGCGACGGCAGTGGAAAAAAAAACATATCCCTAAAAAGACGGCCGTACTTTGTGGCCTGAGTGGGGATGTTCAACGATTTATTGACAAAATAGAGACAAAGATTGCACCCAACTACGAAGCAATCATAGAGCGAATCGAATATTTTGGTGCCCACTTGAATGGTTTGTTGATAAATGAACTAGTAGATATTCAGTCATTAAAGGGACAATTTCACTCGTTATTAAAACGAGACAGTACAGGAAAAGTTTGTTTTATCAAGCCTGAGAAACCCCATCACTATAGTATTTTGGCATTGGTCTTTGCGATTGTTAAACTTGCAATTTTGTTCACAAGGAAATATGGTGAAAATCAGAGTCGCAACTTTGTTTTTTCTATGGAGGATGCTTCAGACGATTTGACCAATTTATGCGTTGAGGCACTTAATTTTTCTAATTACACCAGAAAACAATCGATCACTTCATTGATGTCGTTACTGCTTCTAAAAATGTGCTTGATCGACTACAGCGCCACATTTGGTGAAGGCGGGGACGACTCAAATTCTTCTCACCTTATACACTCTGCCATAACAATGGGTTTTCAGATGGGGCTTCATAGGTCTCTTGGATACATTACTGCAACTTCAACAAAAGAAATCAGTACTGGACAGTTTCCCCACTCACTAAAAATGTGGAAAAAACTTGGTTCTTATTTGCGGTTGCTTGATGCAACCCATTCTATGAGCGTTGGATCGCCTCTGCTAATACATGATCAGTTTTCGATCAATGAAATAGACGACGAGGATACTAAAACGTACTTAGAAAGGGAAAAAGATAATTTGAGTTTTGGCTTGACGGAAGTGCTCCGCCAAGCGAGCTTTTTGTTCAACTCTCTTGATCCTGTCACTATTAACCAAATGGTAAATATGATATGCAAGCTCATCGATTTTTGCAAGAGACTAGGACCATTGGAGCGTTTGGTGAATACAACAACTCATGGATTGCTTGATACTTCCATCTGGAAGTTGGCCACTTACTTATATCTCATAGACTTAGTACAAGGACTTTGCACAAATCTGAGAATGGTGGTCGAAAATCACAAGCTGCTAGAGGAAGAGTTGAAAGACCGCAAGTTGAGCTTTGATGAAATTAAACTGCTTGATATTTTGGAGGAGAAACTCCTTTCTACCTCATTACGATGCTCCATATTGTCAATGATATTAGTGAATAAACTTGCAAGTGGCGAAAGTGTGTTTGCGGATCAACCGAAGTACCAAGTATACTTGAAACCATTTATGAGAAAGGCACTTTTGCGGTCAACTGTTACATTTGGAAGTGTTCTTCTTCGTAACAAGGGAGCGAATACAAGTCGAAATTCTGCAGTCCAGTTCCTAAGGTTTGAGGATTTGGACTATAGAATTATAGAGAAGAGTCTGTGGAATACATTTGGCGATTTTGAAGAGCAGCCATTAAAAGAGTTGACCAATAAATTCCAAAACTCCAAACAGGTTATTAAGTTTCTGTGTGAGTTTTATCGAGCTACGGTGCGTCTTCCTCTATCGAGCAATGATTATGGATTTTTTGTCACTTTCAAGCTGATTTTGATTTTCTGCTTCTTCTTTGATTCTGTGAATCACGTTCTTGCAGAGCAAGAAAATATGGCACCAAAGTCAACCGAGCCAATTATACTTGATTACAGTGAAGTTGTAAGGAAAACTCGTGAGATGATTGCTAAAAATATGGTTGTTGGGAATCTTGACACAGACTTACCGTACTTCCAGAACGCGGAGGTTCTTGATAATTACATTGACAACATTTTCAATGTCGAAACTGAAGCCAACTGGATATGCCCCAACCCTGAATTAGGTTCTCTGGAATCTTTGATTGGAGATATTTTAGAGCCCACTGAGACCAATTCTACAGGTGTCGGACGCGCTTTTGCACCAAGCAGTACAGAAGACGGAGATTACAACGATCCAAGCTACCAGCTCTTTTTTTGAGATCTCAATACGTACATAAATTTCTGGGCGTCATCAACTAATGTATATGTCTATCGACAACTTGAGCATTTACGTGATGTGATAACCAAGATCACGACTATTATTCGACTTCTAATTAAAATAAAATTACACGGCCTCAATTTAGTGCTTTTTGTAGATGACGTCATATCTGTAGGCTTGTCGGGTTTTTTAGGAGAACAAAAAATCCCTCAACTGATCATCACCCGTATTTGCTGGCGGCCTAATAATTAGTAATTACAAGGGAATCATGACGTAAGGAAAACTCAATAGATTGCTTAACGCAAATGAAGCTGAACTACATCTAACATAAACTATTGTACACGGCAAAACATTGCAATAGCTTGTTCCCTTTTGCCTCATCCTCTGTAGGAAAATATATTTCATGCTGATATTTGTAGACCAGCGGGGATAAACTCCAGTAGCAGGCGGAAAAAATTCCCCCCTCCTATTACCTTCGGGAAAATTTTTTTTGTAATAAAATTAGTGCAATAATCCAAATGTGTTAATATATAAGAGCAGATCATCTGAGACGTTGCTTGGTTTTTATAAGCTTATTTATTTATTGGATGAGTAAGAAATTGTACTAAGTAGTTGTTTGAGGGGTATAAAGACTGCTAATTGTTGCGCATTGAGCAAGCGCCTTTATCCATTGTTGCTTGTTGGCGTTTAAACCATAATTAACACATGTCAGAAAGCGAAGAGATAATCAATCATCCAGTGGAAGATTTGCTACCCGAACAAGCAAAAAGATCGACTTCGATATCATTTGAAAACAACTCAAGTCCAACGGTCTCGAAAAAGGTTTCAGGAAGATCGACACAACAAAAAATGGGAGGCGATTCGCCATCGGTTTTGGCAATGTCTAATTTAAGATGTCCTTCACCACCACCTATCCTTCAGCATCCGGTCAATCAACAGAGCAATCCGATATCTCCTGCTTTGGGGGCTAGAGAAAACGGATTATCTCCTGGATTGAATGCAAAGCCTAACTTTAGGTTAGACTCTTCAAGTTCCGTGCCCATCTCAGGGTCCACTTCCACAGTGGGAAATATTTCTCCAAGCAAAGAAACTATACCAGCAGGCGGTGCATTACTGAAAGGCAAAGAACCAGGGATTTCGAAATTGACTGAATCATTGAAGAGCTCTTTCATGAAGTCCGAAGAGAGTCAAGCTTCTGACTCGCCTGCGGTGGGCAGTGCGGTCGAAGAAAGCTCTTTGGCAATGCCTTTGGCCCAGCATCAAAGGACTACGTCGATGCACGCACATTTCTATGTTGAAGACACTTTGAAGCATCCCGCAGTTAGATCCAGATCAGGTTCTGCTTCTACCAACGATTTGGAAACACCTCATTTTCCACAGATAGTTCCACAGTTAAAATCACATGATTATCAACAGCCTTTAGCTGCGGGTACAATTGGATCGTCTGCTGATGTGAGTATCAGACTCCCTCAGGATGATGGTAAGCTACACATACTTTTTGGGGCTTGTGGGTCTGTTTCGATCAAAAAAACCCGTCTGATCATCAATAAGTTGGAGCAAATTTACAAAGATAAAGTCTCTATTCAATTAATTTTGACCAAAGCTGCCGAACATTTTGTGTCAAGGGGTGAATTCCCCACTAATGTGCAAATTTGGAGGGACAAAGACGAATGGTCTGTTTGGAATAACCGGACTGACCCGGTTCTTCATATCGAATTGAGAAGATGGGCAGACGTACTGATCATTGCTCCTTTAACTGCGAATACCCTCTCCAAGATAGCAATGGGTTTGTGCGATAATCTGCTAACCAATGTTGTGAGGGCTTGGAATACACAATACCCTATTATTTTGGCCCCAGCAATGGTCTCCTTCGCGTATACTTCAGCAGTCACCAAACGGCATGCGAAAACTATAAAAGAGGATATGAAATGGATAGAAATTCTCAAGCCTACAGAGAAGGTTGTGAGTAGTTATGGAGAGATAGGAATGGGAGGAATGATGGATTGGAACGAGATTGTTGATAAAATTGTGCAAAAGCTAGGAGGGTATCCTGAGGACAACGACGATGAAGACGACGACGATGAAGATAGACAGTCGAAAATTGGCGAAGACGAAGACGAAGACGAAGACGAAGATGACGAAGATGATGATGGTAATGCAGAAGCTACTGGTGATCCAAACGACCCGCCACTGATAAGTGGGGTTCGTAAGCTAACTGTTGCTGAGGAAGACGAACTCACCGAGGCACTAGAAAGATCGCGGCAATCCAAGCTTAAACACTGATAGTTTCATATCATGTTAGTTCATTTAATGTTTGATTGGGCATTGATTTCATTTTACAGTGGTCTGTCAGCATGCGGTTTGTTGACTGTGTATATTAGAAATGAATAAATACCACAATAAATTTATGATTTAGCTTAAGTAATCTCATGCGAAAAATTTATGCCTTGTTCTACAAAATTAAAAAATAAGGAGAAATTGGAGAAAAGGGATGGAAGGGGATTTATAACAAAAGCTATCAAAAATTAATCAACGCAGTGATTACAGAGCTAGAACTGTTGAAGGACTACCACAAACTTTAGTATAATACCCAGGGAACTTTTTCAACGCGGTTGAAGTTTTGATTGCCACAGAGACAACGGTGAAGAACCAGGAACGATACGTAAGATGATGCAAATCCTTCCCTACCAAGATAGTGTTATCGATTCTCTATCGCCCAAAATGACTTTAAAAGACACTGTTCAACTGATATTGCGACTAATAAGAACTATCATAGAAAACAAAGACACTAGTTTCAACGAGAGAATTGATTGCAAACCTTTGTCAACGATGGTGAAGAACATCATTACAAACTTGCCAACCAGAATCCAGGTTCTCTTTTTGATGGTTGAAGGACCTTGTAAGAACTATATCTGCTCTCTATTGGGGCCAATACTTAGCTGTCAGATGGATCTACACTTTACACAAGCAGCCCCTGCTGGAAAATTTGACCTGGTATTAGGATCGTTCGAGATGCGACTACTTAAAGAAAATTTAATACAGAATAGGGCGATTTTCAATGCAGAATTCAGGAGCATTTATATGACTAAGTTTGATGACTTTGTGAAGCTTGGATGCTGTCACAGCTTAAAAATCAATGTGTCCGATATGAATAGTTTTCAACAGGTTTGGTCAAAGGTCGAGGGTCTGGTACTCTTCTCGGAAGAAGATATTAAGCTCCTAGATTCTTACGACCTCACTTCAATTGTGGAAGTTGAAGTCTATGGCTCTTCTATAACTGAAGTTTCCACTCGAAACTTCATAAAATCTCTTCCAAATCTCAAGAAATTGGTTTATCGCGACTGGGTGATAAAGCATCCTACCGAGGATAGTCCTTTGCTTTGCCCCAATGAAGGAAGGACTGAATTCGATTTAATGCTTCAAGACTACTTTGACTATGAAACTTTTCACAGGATGGGAGTAGATAATATCAAAAGATTGAACCTGAACCTTGCAAACGACGATCACAAATATTTGGAATTGAACTATTTGCTTGAGAATCTGAGATCTTTGAATACATTGACAGTAAATCGGCTTCTAAATCCGTCATACTGTTTAGTGACCATAAACTCTACCAATCAACATTTGCATTTTCTCAATCTGACACGATGTGAACTTTACGAATGTGACTTCTCACACTTAGTTAATCTGCGTGAACTCGTTTTTTTAGATTGCCAACTGGACACTAAACAACTACGAACTCTAAGAACTCTGAAAAATCTCTCAACAATGGTATTCATTAATTGCAGAATCGAGTGGTTAGATGTGTGGGAGCTTCCATCAAATTTGGATAGACTTGCATTGCATAGTAACGATTTTGAATCCTGCAAAGATTTATTATTTGCAAACTATACATCTCAAATTCGGACAGCAACTCTTTCGCGTACTTTGCATCTAGATGTTAATTCTGTACGCCTGGATATGCGATACCCAATTTCAGGTACAGTATCCATCTTCAAACTTGACACAAATTACATCTCACTGCCTTCAAAGGATATTTGCAACTTAGAGCTAGCTCAACTGCCCAACTTCTCTAGTTTAGATTTTAGACTACTTCAACTTGATGGTCTAAATTGTGCAAGGATTCCTTTCAAGCTCTGTTCGTTTGGCCACACTTTCCATAAACCAAAGAGTTTACCAGCAGAAGTGAAATTCGATTTCTCATACATAAATCTTAACGAATTGGGCACAGAGAGAATTGCAAAATTGAAGGCTCTTCAGCGGAATGTTGAGCATTCTGAGCTTAGTGAGTTATCCGATTCGGAATCTGAAGAGCTACATTCTAAGGACTACAGGAGCATTGATTCAGAATATTCGGAATCTGATCCTGATGAAATTTATCAGCCCATTAAGCCCCGGAAAGCCAGAAGTCATCATAGAAACGTCAGTCGTCATTTTGAAAATACCTCTGATGATGATGATGATGATGATATAGGTGGCGAGGAGCAGACCGTGATGATGAAATCGAAGCTTATTAGAAACGTCATATCTTCGAAGAATATCAAAGCCTCAGATAATCCAGAGGACCCAAATAAACCATTTGAGTGCGATCTCTGCACCAGAGCTTTTAAGAGAAAAGAACATCTACGCAGACACTCCTTAACACATACTAATTACAGGCCCCACATATGCTCAAACTGTGGTCGAGGATTCAGGAGATCAGACAATTTGAAGAATCACGAGCGCCGCTGTTTTAGCTCAGGTAAAGCTGGAGGTACTGGATACAAATTACGAGATGATCCGAATAGATTGGACGCATACGAGATTGAAAAAGTAAAGAATCTGGAAAAGGCCAAGAAGTTGAGATTACGAAAACTAAAAGAAATGGGCAAGAGTATTAAACTATCTGAATTGTATCATGATGGAAGACTGCAAAGTCCATTCAGGGATACCGCAAAAGCAAGCTCGTCACGACCATCGACGGGAGAAAATGAAGAGGAAGAGGACAGTATATTCGATGAAGATGCAAGATATAGGCGCTCAAATTATACAAAGTTGTCCATAGAGACACCGCCGTCAAGCTTTGCCCTTGAAACTCCTCCAACATCTGCTAGTGGGCGTCCAAGTTCTTCTTCTGTCAAGTCTTTTGCATCGAAAGAGGGATTTTTACGAGCTGGAAATGTGCTGAAATTAAGGAAGAATCTGATATTTCACCAAGTGGAGAGCCCTTATACTGACCCTTCAACTAAATTTTCACAAGGAGATGGCAATATTGATCATGAAAATCCCGAAGAATCAGATAATTATGAGGAAGATGCCAAAATGAAGGTTGAAGAAGCTAGCAAAGATTTCACTGACGAACTTGATGAGGATGATCATGGTGACTATTCTGGAAATATGTCTGATTTGGTGAGATCTTCAATCAAGCAACAAGTCAATGATGAATTTGCAAAGTGCGAGCTTTTGCCTGATAATAGTTACCGATGCTCCAAATGTTTGAAGCTATTCACTAAACGCGGTAATCTGAGACGTCATCTGGTGATTCACTTCAACCTTAAGCCTTACGTCTGTGACTGTGGAAAATCGTTTAAACGTTCAGACAACTATAAAAAACATGCAAATCGGTGCAAATCAATGATTTCACCTAATAAGCGTCAAAAGCTTGATTTAGAAGAAGGATTTGGTGCTCATTCTTTGCTTGCGACCGTATCGGGAGAGCCCCCAAAAAGAGGAAGACCCCCAAGAGGCCTGGATTACGATTCTATACTGATCACAGAGCAAACGCCCTCACTAAAGTCAAAACTAACCGATTGTCAAAGAAATGGCTCTGCGAATGCCGAACCAGAGGAAAGTGATGAGGACGAAGGCAATGTATATGGTAAGATGGAAGAGCGTCAATTTGAATGTGATTTCTGTCAAAAGAAGTTTAAGCGAAAGTATCACTTAAACAGACATTTGATAGTACACCAAAACGATAATTTAAGGCCATACAGCTGCTGCACTTGTGGTAGCTCTTTCAAGAGGGAGGACTTGCTGGAAAAACATACGTCAAAGAATAAATGCAAGGCCGCTGTTACGACTTGATGTCTTCGACCCTATCGTGAAATCGTGCACCACTCAATATATGTTTAGCCTGTCATTAGAGTACTATTAATAAGCAATTATAATGATTAAATTGTTTGCGAAAAGCAATTGGCTCAATCGTTTATCAGCTCTTCAATTCACTCGAAGTATGCATGTGAAGTACCTGCCCATGAGGTGGAAGTCTGGTGACAACTACTGTTATCTACTTACAGATGATACAAGCAAAAAGTCTTGGCTTATTGATCCTGCCTTCCCGGCAGATATTCTACCCTATCTCACTAAGGAAAATAAGACAGAAGTTGTTGCAATCGTGAACACACATCATCATTATGACCATGCTGGTGGAAATGTAGAGCTGCTTGAATCAATTTACAAAGATTTGCCAGTTATAGCAGGAAAAGATTCACCGAGCGTTACTTATACTCCGTCCGATGGGGAGATCATTAAGCTCGGAGATAGTATCGAGATTCAGGCTGTCCACACGCCATGTCATACGCAAGACTCTATTTGTTACTATTGTACGGATACAAACACTGGAGATAAATGTGTGTTTACTGGTGACACTCTTTTCATTTCTGGCTGTGGCCGTTTCTTCGAAGGTGTTGGATCAGAGATGAAGGTGGCCTTGGAAAAACTCATGTCTCTTCCCGACAGCACGAAAGTTTATCCAGGCCATGAGTACACAAAATCGAATGTGAAATTTTCGAAGACTGTCCTTGGAGAGAACAATAAAGCACTAAATGAGCTTGAGAAGTTTTGTGCGGACAATGAGGTGACAACAGGAGTGTACACCATTGGAGACGAAAAACTCTTCAATCCGTTTGTGAGACTCACAGATCCAGAAGTGGTGAAAGCTACCGAAGAGTCTGATCCTGTAAAGGTCATGGATAAGCTGCGTTTATTGAAAAATAAATTCTAGTTTTCATCTGCGATGTTTTTCAAAACGGTAAGAAGATTTCCAATCCCTGTAATGATATTTTCATCGTATCCCTCACCTGGTGTGTATTTTGTATGCGCAAAATCGACTAGCTTTAGAGTACTCAAGGGTGCATCGATGTACTCTGTGTCGGATTCTTCGTCTTCTATAACTAAATCTTTGATTATAGGATCCGTAAATTCGAGCTCTTTCCATCTTCCGATGTCGTTTTCGAAGACAATAAGCAGTGAGCTACCAATCATTCTAATATCAATGTCCAGAAGGCAATTATGAAGTAGCTCTAGCCTAAGAATGGTATTATTGATTATTATTTTGTGCACCTCCTTTGGAAGATCGTTATGTTTGAAAAAGAGCTCGAAGGCAGCCTTCACCGAGCCTTCGTGTAGCGCCCTTCCAAAAAACTTATCAAACACTAGATAACCATGCTCGTCTTTGGTGACAGAAGTAGCGAGATCTGGTCCGTCTATCTCCGGTAAACGCATACCAGAATCATTTATCTTCATACCGCAAATTCTATACGACAATGAGCCCGAAGTTGTCTCCGCCTCCACCTTCTTTAGCCTTGCCACTTTTTGTGGATCTGAGCTCTCATCATATAGCTTCTTACCGAGTTTGATGTCTATTAAGCTCGGTTTTATAAAACCATGTACCACATTTTCAAGCACAACAAATTGCCTATTTTTGATCTGCTCCGGGATGTCCTGACCTTGAAATTCTGTTGTTGATCCTGGTTGCTTTGCTTCCACTTCTGGAGTCACACCTGGTACCATAGCACCAAAGAACGTGGGTATCCAATGAAATAATTTTGATCCCAGATCAACTTCCTCGGGATATTGCTGCATCAATTCCTGCGTTTTGGTGTAGAATTCAATTTCCTGCTGCTGTGTAGGTTTAATAAATAAGGAACCATCAGACGACTGTAAGGCGCCATCATGTCCTGCTGCCTTATGTTCCAGAGGAACGAATGACATAGTTTAATAGTTATGTTTTATTTTTTCGCCCTTTAATTAATTTATAAACTTAACGACTTAACGTCGTTTTCTAGAAGAGTTAACATACCGTCCTCTGCCAACTTTCACATTCACGGGCTTGATATGGTCTGTTCCTGTGAAGAAGGGTGAAATGAAATTATCTGCAGAGCCACCACCCACATATTCTTGCATTGCCTTTTCGTTCTGTCTCAGCTGCCATTTAGCGTTCTTCAAAGCTTGCTGATATTCTTTTTGATCTTCACGTAAGTAGATATTGTCCAAATTTGGATTTCCACGATGCTGGTATCCCTGGTTCCCATATTTCTTTGCAAAGTTCTTGGAGAGAGGAGAAGGTAGCGAATACTTATCACCCTTTCTATGCCACTCAAAATTCCTTTTCAAATGTGGCACGATTTCACCAGTATTCGCGTTAACTGACACAGCACATCTCAATAAAGTGGCTCCTCCACAAGATGAGCAGAAGTGCTTCGGTGTGCCATCTTTAGGAATAGGCATGATCGTGAAGCAAGCGTGACACCTCAACATATAGTTTCTCACACGCTTAATTTGGAGACCAGACATAGCATTCATCAGATTTAAGCCCAATTGAAGAGAAACATTTTGTACAGCAAAATCACCGGTAGCCAAAGCAACCTTTATTTTCGAGGAGGTAGCAGCAGATTCCACTTGTTCGTTTTCATCTTTGAGCATCTCTTCCATTAAGTTATCAGGCGTGATCCATTCTCCTTCATCTTCTGCATCCGAAAAGTCTTGACTGAGTTCATTGCCAGATTGGGCTTGAGTTGTACTCAAATTTTCTAACATATTTGTCGTCACTTCAATCTGACTTTCAATAAGTGATTCTGGTTCCGTATCTTCCTCCTGCGTCTCTGTGACATCTTCTTTTTTCTCGTTAGATTCTTCGCGTAATGTTTCTTCCAGATTTGGCTTCTTTCTATGTCTCTTTCCTCCTCTTCTTGTCTTCTTAGTTTTCTGTTCAATTTGATTTTTCGCAGTCTCAGCAACCTTCAACCGATCTTCCAAATTAATTTTGGTTTCTAAAATCGCTGTCTTATTACCATCCTTCTTTCCCTCTGCGGTTAGCTTTCTTCGTTCTCTCTTCTCTCCGGGATACGATCTCAATCTCCATGGACCATTGTTTAATTCACACTCCAACTCGTATGCTAACGCCAGAATATGCAAATCGTTCTGTGACAACACCATATGATCACCAGTAAGCTTGGAAAAGTCTACCACAGCTTTAATAGAACTAGGTTTGGGCTGTCGAATTTTCAAGCTATCTCCCCAAAGGGTAGCCTGCCCTCTGGCATGTTCATCTTTCAACTCATTAAACACCCCTGGTGTAGTGTAAAACTTATCTCCATAGTGCTGTAGCTGCGAAGCTGACTGAGTGATCAAAGGACCAGCATCGAGAACAAGTGTATTGACCTTCTGCATGCTTAAAAGAATCTAAAAAAAATTCAAAAATAATTTTCTTCAGGCTGTGTTATATCCCAAAGAATTAGATAGAATTATCGTCTAACCGCACCATGTCCATTGGTAATTTGATCAAGGAGGCTGAAATAGCATTCGACAAAGACGATTTGGAAACTGCCATCATAAAAATAGAACAGGTACTAAATGAGAATCCAAACTCTTTCAAGGCACTACATTTGGGAAGTCGCGTATACTTAAGGTCAAAAAAGTATGAATCAGCTCTGGAGGACGCTTCTAAACTTCTCTTAGTTGCGCAAAATAGTGCAAAGCGTGAAGATATTGCAGTGGCATATAAACAGAAGGCAATTGTATGGTTTAGGAAGAAGGAATATGTCGATGCATACGCAGCTATTGAGGAGTCTCGAAAGCTAAATCCCAAAGATAGTGAATGCTTAATGTTCAGAGACTTGATCCTCAAGAAGATTGAAAAAGTTGAGACTTCGAATAAACTTCCAGCTGGCAAATCAGAAGAAGTCGGGACATTACCAGAAAGCAACAAACCTAAACTGAAGGTGGATTGGTATGATTCTAGAGAGATGGTAAACATCTCGCTCTTTGTCAAAAACATTCCGGAAGAGACTCTCACTGTGGAATTCAAGCCAACATCTGTCAGTGTAAGTTTTAAAACAAGAGACAACGCAACCTTCAATTATGATCTGGAACCCTTATACGACACTATAAATCCTTCAAAGTCGTCATATAAGGTATTTGGCACAAAGCTGGAGCTATATCTTTCAAAAACAAATCAGCAGCTTTCGTGGAGAGAGTTAGAAAAAGTTGAATCAGACCAGATACTCCACACAATTCCGAGAGATGAAACCAGTCAGGATGCTCTAAATTATCCAAGCTCTTCCATAAACAAAAAAGATTGGTCTAAATTTACATTTGACGATAGTGACGATGAAAGCTCTAATCAAAGTCCCGATGACTTTTTTAAGAAGATTTACGAGGGCGCAGATGACGATACCAGAAGGGCGATGATGAAAAGCTACATCGAAAGCAACGGGACTGCCCTGAGTACCGATTGGAAGGATGTGAGCGCAAAAAAAATGGAAACTACCCCTCCCGATGGCATGGACGTAAAAGAATGGTGAAAGGGAAACTTTGATAAATTAGTGTTACATAGATTTTCCTTGTGGGTCATTAAAATGTTTCTGTATCCCAACTCATAGAGACATCATTCAGTATTCGGTTGTTGGAGTGTTTTTGAGGCATAGATGCTGGGCTGACATTTTCTTTCGTGTCCTCGCTGTAATCGATCATGGAATCACTCAACTCAGCCACAGCCATCTTATCGGGCGAATATGTTTGTTTGGGGTCTAGCTTGTGACTAGCATTGATTGGGCAGAGAGACGACGGAGGAGAGGGTAGTGTGAGATTGAAATTTAGTGGTCTGAGACCAACACTTTCTTGCAGCACTTCGGTCTGTATTTTTTTTGTAGGCGGGCTGCGTGGACCAGGTGAAATACTTGGCATCATCAAGTGAGGACGGACGGGTAAAAGTGATTTGGCTTGGGGTCTCACTGGCGAGCCCCCTTTAATGACAATCGGCTTGTTTGAGATAGTAGATCCTGTCATAAAATGCATGCTTTTCAAGGGTGACACTGATCTTGCTTTAACAAACATTGGAGGATCAACAGGAGGCAGATTGCTCACCGATCTAGCGAAGGAGATGTTTAAGTATCTGGTCGGTGATTGGAGTCTAGGAGGTTGTGAATGGCTCCGCTGGAGTACTGGAGAACTTTCTTTCGAATTGAAAGGATTAGTCATGTCTTCAGTATGGCGTTTCCTTATGATAGACCCAAAACTATTCACTGATTTGTAGCTATTGATTACACCTGGACGTATGGTTTTAGAGCTAATCGATGATTTTTTTGGATGGATCGTGGTTTGTTCTCGTCTTAACACCGTGGAGCTCAGTTCCCGTTTGAAAACTCTGTTGTTTGGCTTGGCCGGTGAGTGCTTAATAGGGGATTTGCGATACGAACGTTTTCGACACAGCTCGTTTTCAATATCTTCGAGTCGGTTGAAATATGGTTCTCCGTTGACTTTAAAAGCCCTTCCACGTTCAGACTGATAGGCTTCCAGCTGAAACTTAAGCTCTTGTATAGTCATAGGAAGCTGCCTATTTAGTTTATCTCTAGTTTTCTCTTCTTGTCGCAAGATCTTAAACGAGTCTCTTTTCAGGAGTCTATTTGGATCCTTCACGGCTTCATCAAGTTCTCCTTTCTCCATGAGAAGCTGGTCAAGCTTGGTAATCAATTGTAATAAAGGCTTTAGCTTTTCAACCTCTTGCCTAAGATTTGCAAGCTCTGAACTGTGTTGTTCAAGCAAGCTTTCATCAAATTTCGAAATGTCATTGACAAAGAAAGCACCAAATTTTAGACGGTCGTCTTCGTCGTACATCAAGAGATCCCAGAAACCTATTATTCTTGCTCGGCTAGATTCAATGAACTTGGATATGTTGTTTTTCTTCTCCTGCTCAAGTTCCCTTACAAGTACCTCAAAGTTTGATATTGATTGCAATTTTAGATTCCTGTTGGTCTTTAAAAATTCTTGAATTGAATTGTCGTTTGGACGTAGCACAGCCCACAGCTCTTCGACCTTCTTCATTAATTCATCGAGTTTGTGTTCACGTAGGCTTTTTTCGTTCTGTAGACTTTCTAGCTGGCTCTTGTAGCGCTCAAAACTCAGCTTTTTAAGTCCAATATTCTTGATAATCTCATCATTCGAATAACTAGTCAAGTCCAGCTTCACTTCAAGCTCTAGATCTTGGGATAATTTTTTGATATCTGTCCTGATCTGTCTCATATTTTCAGCTTTGTTGACGATAAACCTTTCCAGATTACACTTCTCTCGTTCAATTCTCTCCATCAATTTTGGACTTGCGCGGCTAAACTTTGTAGCCATGATCCCCTTTATATCTTCAACCTCTTCAATTGTTGAAAATCTAAGGGTCTCCTCTTTGGAAGGGAGTTCTCCGAGAAGACTATGATTGTTAAAATCATCCACGAGATCCAATCTCATATAAAATTCTCTAATCACTTCTGAAATTCCGATAATCTTGTCGACCAAAATCGGCTTCAGTTTCAAGATTCCATTTTCGACCTCTCTATTCAGTTGCACCATGTTTTGAGTTTCGTTGCAGTATTGTGCTAAGTCTACGAACCTGCCGTGTCTGTAGTCATCTATCAACTTCTCCACCTTATCGCTCAAAAGACTGCCATCTTTGTATTCATTTTGGTAGTTCTTTAGAATCTTGAATATCTTTGCTATAGTATCCAAGGAATCCACAAACTCCCGATTCAAGCGGGTCTCATCTTGCTTTAATTCAGAATTAAAACTGCTCAATAGGGCATGAATTGATTCAAACCATCGCTCTAGTTTGGATTCTCTTTCGCCAATCCTCAAACAAAGTGTTTGAAGATTCTGAAGTTCTTTCACGATCGCTTCAGTTGGAAACCTCAAGCTCTTTCTTGGCTCAACTCGATCTTCTTCTCTTTTTGTTTGCTGAATAATCTCAAGTATGGACGCCAACTGATCGCGTGACAAGTTGTCAAGAGCCCCTGTAAGGTCTTCTGATACTTCCATAATCTTATAAGAAGCTCGAGATCAGTTCATCAAGAAGTTCCCCTTATTTCTTGATATTATGAGTCGTCGTCTTAATATTGTTTACAATTAAATTTTAGTAGTGTACGGCACTTGTTTATATTTGTCCCGAATAGGTAAATTATGCACAGCCGATGTATGACCATAGGTCTCAAAAATCGGCAAATAGGGCATAAAGACACAAGGCACCGTGCGTAGCTTCATTGAAGAGTTGATATATAGGAAGACCAAAAAGCTCTGCGGAAGCATTCAAAGCCTATATGCTTTGTAGCATAGCAAGCTATTGGTTGTATAGTGTAGTGGTTATCACTTTCGGTTTTGATCCGAACAACCCCGGTTCGAATCCGGGTACGACCTCTTTTTTTTAGAACCATTTAATTTATTCTTTATTTTTTAGGTAATAAATAAGATCATCAAAGTACCCGTAGTGCTGCTCTTCATCATCGTATAGCACAGCAGTACTGGCAATTTGCAACGCCACTTGTGTCGAAATCATGCGACCAAGCTTTCTTAATCCAGTCTGCCAGAACAGAGCTATTTTCTCAAAAATTCTGCTTTCGTAGTTAGTTGATGTACTCGTTTTGTTGATGACAGTTCGGGACATGTTAACTTTTCGGTCCAAATAGATCTTTTTATGCTTTTGTAATAGTCTGTTGTGTTTGCTAAGAATTGGGCCAACTAGGTCGCAGAAACGGGTCGTCAAAAAAGTGTTCCCATAACAAACCAAGGTTTGTAGCACATCGAATGCAGCTTCAATAACTCGAAAATCATCACTATGTACGAAACTTGCCACCGTTGGCCAAAGAGACGCAACCATAGGCAAAAATTTGGATCGTTCAGTTGCCATCAAAGGCAACAATTTGTTCATTAGATGCAAGGTGGTTAGCGTTATTCGTGGGGACTCGTGTTTCGAAATTCTCTCGGTGTAAAGCAAGATCTGAGATAGTGTATTGTACAATTTTGGCGACAATGGAGATTCCCAAGTAGGTTCAGGTTCCGATTCCTGTTCTGGAACAACGGAATCGATTTCAGAGGCAGATTCATCATCACTATCCACTTCCAAAACTTTATCTTTTTTCCGTGGTTCCTCATCATTAGCTTCCTCATCATAGCTATCATAATCTGGTAATTCCGCCTTTCGTTCAACAAACTCAAATACATTCTCGAGGGACTTTAAGCCCCAAGGATCCGGGTAAAAGACATTATCCTCTTCCAGACTTTCCTCTAATTTCTTGAAATCATAACTTGCAAAATAATGGTCATAGATCTTGTTAACAAGCTGGTCAAAAACCAGGAAAAATCCTTCACAAAGAGCAACGTATCCATGATAGAGATCCAAAAGCGTAAAGATTGTAGCTATGATATCATCTAATTGGGTCACAAAATCAACTCCACCAACCTTCACCAAAACCCCCAAAATGATCGGGGTCCTAGGAGTTATGGAATCTCCGGTCAGGTTGATAGACAAAGAATCTGCAATATAATCACTATTCTCAGATATTAGACGCTCTACCGATCCATCATACAACTGCTGTGCTATTTTCAATGCCACTCGTTGAGCTTCGGATCTAACTGAGGTATTAGGGGAGGCAAGATTATCAACAACCGGATAAAGGAAGTCTACCAATTCGTCACGAAATTGTTCTCCCAAAATATCACAGGCTTTGCCAACACTCTGAAGTCCTATGATTTTTGGTTGCACCAAAGATAAGTCATCGTGAGTAGAACTATACGCAAGTAATGCCCCCGCTTTTTCCAACATGCTGTAAGTGCAGTCAATCGTTTTATTACCTCTGGTCTCAACGATCAAAAGATCGTCCTCTGCACTTTGTTCATGAAGTATATTGGATACCAACCATAACGACACTGATTGTCTAATAGCAGAATCGTCAGATATGATAGGGCCAATAGTCAATAAGAAGGGTTGCAAAAAAGCAGCATCTGAACCACCTAATATATGTAGCAAGTTCAACAATGATTTCTCCACATCAGCATCAATGAACTGGTCTAGTACTCTGACTTTCTCCAAGTCTTCAAAATCTGATGTGGATGTGATTGTGAGAAGTTCATTACTGTACTCCACCTCGAGAGGCTTTGAGACCTTCTTTCCCCGGCCAAGTAAGATAAGTTCTTCTTCAAGTCGAGATATAAGCTCACCACAAAGAATATCGTAATTGTAATCAAACTTTGAGAGCACTGTGGCCAGAAATCCCATCTTTTGAAATAATAGTGTGCTTTTGGTTGCATCCAGAGAACTCAAACTAACCTGAACAGAATCAATTGATTTTTCTAGCTCTTGATATACTAGATCAAGAATTCCTTGATGGTTTGAATTAAAAGACAATAGGTCGATAGCCTTGTTGCAGTATTGGTCGTCAGAACAAACCTGGGACAAGCAATCAATAACTTGGGGCATCAGCAAATTGCAAGACAAGAAACACCGACTCATTATTGATATGCAAAATTCGAAGTAATTTGCTTTAACTTCTGGTTTGTGCTGCTCAGTGAAAACCAATTTTAAGGCTTTTTGAAGCTGATACAAAGTAGCCTTTAGCCAACTTGTAGTCCTGTGAGTCTTTCCCACATTGTCACTTGGAATCCTAACATTAATATCAGTCTCAACAATCTCACGATCTTTCAGATCGTCTAAGTTTGCTAACTTGTTAGTCTTTTCGACTTGTAATTCAAAATCATCAAAAACATAGCAGATTATGGTGTTCAGTAAATCCACAGATTTACCAACCACTTTGTAATTTTGACCTTGTTTTAATGTTTTACCAACTGCTGAAACTGTGCCTGGTAACATGAATGATAATATCTCGCCATCATGAAACATATGGAACAGTTCATCCAATGTTTCCAAACTCTTGAGTTTCACTGTTATATTTTGACCATTTTGCACAAAATGAAGTAATACTGTAACCAAATGACCCAGGGACGGCATGTTCTTCGCATCATTAAGAAATTGTTCGCTGTAACTTGGCCCCTGGTTGCGAATTCCAATTAGTAAGTTAAACAAACAGCTTACACCGTTGATCAGTGTTTCATCGCTATGTTTTGGCATCTCGGTGCTCTTTGTGTTCGGTTTCCCACCAATAAGAAACGTTATAAGCGGCACAAACTGCTGTGCAATCCCCTGTGGTAAAGAGCCCGCAAATGACCAACAGCATTCGATGAGCGTATTTATGATGGAAAGTGTGTATTCAAGTTCTGTCTCCTTTAGATGAGGTCTCTTAAGAAGTTGTGCAATTGGAACAAACACATAGTCGGCAAGGCTTGTAGGGATTCCAACAGACTGGGAACCAACAACGTCCTCAATGGTATGTTTAAGCTTGAAATCAAGTTGCTTCAAAGAATCCACTAATTGCTTTGAAGTAAAGATTTCGGCCGGAGCAAACGTGATCTGAGACAGATCAACACAACTCTGCTTAATCTCTCGAAACACGAGCACACCCAAGTTATCGGGTTCTGCAGAGCTGTGAGACATGTTCACACAGTGATTACCATACTTTTTTGTTGCACCCGTACACCGTTAGATATTTCCTTGGAAGTCAGGGCTGAAAATTTTTCAACTAGATATTCTTCCTTAGCATCTATTGCAAATTTAGAGTACGTAGACCTTCTCTGATTTGCTAGTGTTCATTTGGTTTCTATAAACGGCAAAAAAGCAAGCTGGTGTTGAAATTATGGTTACTTGCGAGTGCAAACAAGAAATATATCCAAATTTTGGGTATGTTTGGTGTTAGTTCCAACAAGTGTCATAATACTCGGCTTCAGAAAAACAGCAACATTGTTGCTGTCATGCTCATGACTCCCATGGACACTCATGCAGCTTTTATTGGTTTTTTGCCACGAGCTTTACTAACTATAACTTAGAAATGACTAGAACTTCTGCCCTCGCTGACGCTCTTAACGCTATTAACAACGCTGAGAAGACGGGAAAAAGACAGGTTCTCATCAGACCTTCTTCCAAAGTGATTATCAAATTTCTCCAAGTGATGCAAAAGCATGGTAAGTTGCAGTTTACACCGGAATGATAACTGGATGGCTTGTCGGTATTTGGTCCCTTGCTGTCTTTTAAATTTCCGGAAGATCGATGCAGGAAATGCTTCTTACACAGCGTCAGTACTCTGTTACAGTCGTCTGTTTACTTTTCCTCGACAGCTCCTAAGAAAGATACTAACTGTTTTTAGGTTACATTGGTGAATTCGAGTACATTGATGATCACCGGTCTGGCAAGATTGTTATTCAGCTTACCGGTAGACTAAATAAGTGTGGCGTGATTAATCCTAGATACAACGTCAAGATTGGTGATGTGGAAAAGTGGACAGATGCTTTGCTGCCAGCAAGACAGTTTGGTTATGTGATCCTTACCACCTCTGCTGGTATTATGGACCACGAGGAGGCTAAGAGAAAGCATGTTGCTGGTAAGATCCTGGGATTTGTTTACTAGAGTAGTTTAATGATATTGAATGATTTTCGAAATTTGAGTATAATATTTATGTTTGTTTTTTGGCTGTGCCCTGCCAGCGGTGTTTAGGGAGAGGATCAGCGGTAATCCTTTTTTTTCCTTTAACTTATTATCAGCTCTCTGTTTTATTCAAAAACACTATGCTTTCAGTCATTAAGGCGTTAGTTGTCTCTTTGTTGGCAACCAAAGTACTTGGTGCTGTTCACCCAATTGAGATTAAAGATAGACATTTCTATGACTCGGTGACTGGACGACCAGTAAGTGGCATTCCTGTATTTGCCGAGTAGTACTGACAATCTAGTTCTTCATTAAAGGTGTTGATTACCAGCCTGGAGGATCTTCTGCTGTTAATCAGATGAGTGATCCGCTGTCGGATGTGGGAAAATGTGCTAGAGACATAGTGCTATTCCAAATGTTGGGAATTAACACAATCAGAGTGTACTCAATAAACCCAGAATTGAACCATGATAAGTGTATGACTCTAATGGCAGCCGCTGGGATCTATCTTGTTTTAGATGTGAACTCACCCTTGCCAAACCAGCATTTGAACAGATACGAGCCATGGACCACCTATAACGTCGACTATCTGAACCATATATTCAAAACAGTGGATGTGTTTTCGGGATACAATAACACATTGGCATTCTTTGCCGGTAATGAAATTGTTAACGACAAACTGTCGGCTAAAGTGTCACCAACATACGTCAAAGCTGTGGTGAGAGATTTAAAAGACTATATCAATTATCAAGCGCCTCGCAAAATTCCTGTTGGCTACTCGGCAGCAGACGACTTGAATTATAGAATTTCTCTGGCCAAGTATTTGGAATGCTACGAAAACAGTCCTTCGGAATCAGTGGACTTCTATGGAGTCAACACTTACCAATGGTGTGGAGAACAAACTTTTTATTCCAGTGGATACAACGTCCTCGTCAACGACTACCAAGACTACAGCATCCCAGTATTTTTCTCTGAATACGGCTGTAATGAGGTTCTTCCTAGACAATTTAAGGAGGTTGGAAGTATCTATTCCAACCAGATGTCGTCAGTGTTTTCTGGTGGTCTGGTGTACGAATTTGCTCAAGAGCCAAATAATTATGGATTGGTGGATTACGACCAGGAAGGAAATGTTCATTTACTGCCTGACTTTCACTCATTAAGAGAGCAGATCTCCAAATGTGTGGACCCACCGATCCCAAAGAAGCCAACATTGCAAGCACAAGGGGCTGCCAACAACGGCCCTTTTGCCAAAGGAGGACGCAATAGGCACCAGAAGAACAAAGTCTGTGAGATGCAATACCAGAACCTAGACATTTCCAGCGGAGTGCCAAGATCCCTAGGCACAGAGATGATCACTAATGGAGTCAGAAAGGTCAACAAGGGTAAATACGTTTCTCTCTCCGAAGAGGACATGACGTCCAAGTACAAGATTTATGATGCTGACGGCAATTTGATTATGGAGAACGCAAAGATCAAAGTGGTGCCAGAGCCAAGATTCGATAACAGCAAACCCATGATTTGGAATAACCGTAAGTTCAGAGCGCAAAGACCAAAGTACGATTATTAAGGGAGCTTTTGGGCTGTCGTTTTGTCTATTTCTAAAGATACTAACAAATTCTAGTGGCCACTAAAGCCGAGTTATCGTCGTTTATCAACGCTCTTTATGTTTGTTTAGTGGGATTTCTTGGTTTATTCCTTTAATTTAAGTGAATTGAGATCAATTGTAAAGGTCAATGTCACCACTCTGGCCGCCAGTCTTCTTTACTACTCTGCAGTTTTCCATCACCATTCTCTTATCAACTGCTTTGCACATGTCATAGACCGTAAGCAAGGAAACCGTGACTCCAGTTAGAGCCTCCATTTCAACTCCTGTTTTTCCGTCACATTCGACAGTGCACTTAACATTAAGCCAGTAATCTGCCTCTTCGGGTTGTATGTCAACTTTAATCGACGTGATGTTAATTGGATGGCATAGAGGAATTAAATCGGATGTCTTTTTCACGGCCATTATTCCAGCAATTCTAGCAATAGATATCACGTCACCTTTCTTGTTGCTATTCGAAAGTATTAACCTCATCGAATCTGGAGTGCTAAACTTTATTCTCCCTTCAGCAGTTGCAGAGCGATGGGTAACCTCTTTTTCGTGGACTGGTACCATCCTAGCTTCCCCTCGGGAATTTATGTGTGTCAATTTAGAATCAGTAGAATATTGACGTCTTGCAACTGAAAATGGTTCTTTGCGAGCTTGATCGTTAGTAAGATGCGAAGAATGAATAAATTGGAGCAAAATCAATAAATAAGAGTTGCGTCATTATCCCCCAATCAAGATCATAGGCCGGTTCGGCTGGTTTCTCAACTCCTCCAAACCCGCGTGTTTCTCCTTTTTGTTCCCGACCGCTTTTCCGATGTGTTTGAGTAGTGATTTATCGTCGTGACCAGCACGAAGCATATCTCTTAACGAGGTTTCGGTATTGTCGAATAAGCATACTTTCAAGTTTCCATCACTCGTGATTCTTAGTCGAGTACACGTACTGCAAAAGTCGGCCGTCATGGATGTTATAAAGCCAATCTTGCCCTTGAAACCAGGAATTTGGTAAACCTTAGCTGTCTCACCGTGCTTATGAGGCAATCTCTTGATGTCTGGGTACTTGACTTTAATGTTAGCTAGAATATCTTCATATGAGACTAGCTTACTTGTAGACCACTTGTTCCCGTCAAAAGGCATATACTCAATAAATCGGACCTCTATTTTATCTTTCTGTGAAAGCTCGACAAAATTGAGGATCTCGTCCTCGTTTAGATTCTTCATCACCACAACATTGATTTTAACCTTGGGAACATTGAGCTCCAGTGCTGTTTTCAAGCTCTTCATTACTGCATTCAGTCCATTTCGTCTCGTAATTAGTTGGAACTTACCATTTATTAAAGTGTCGAGGCTCAAGTTCAACGATGAGAGGCCATGTTTGAACAAATCAGGGAGCTTCCTGTGTAGAGCAAGACCATTTGAAGTAATGCAAATTTCTTCAAGCCCGTGTATTTGATTCAATTGGGCAACCAAATCAACGATATCCTTGCGCACTGTCGGCTCTCCACCAGTCAGTCTAATCTTCCGAACACCCTGTTTCACAAAGAGCCGGGCAAGGCGTATAATCTCATCTGTCGTCAAAAGCTCTTGCGATGGTGAGAGCTCTACGCCCTCTTCAGGCATACAATAAACGCAGCGGAGATTACATCGTTCGGTGATGGAGATGCGCAAATAATCGTGTTTCCTTCCGTAATTGTCAGTAAGAAACTCAGAAAAGCTCTTGACTGGCATATTACGCAGTTGCTGAAGCCTTCTGGGAGCCTGTAAGGCTGCAGCAGACGAGTATTTGCGCACGAATAAATGTGCTAAATTCATGACTGATAAGAAAAGAATTAAAAAATGACCGAGCAATTTATCTACCGCATTTCTTCAGTTATATTACTCAGTTCAAAATTACGTTCTGGAAGGAATAGAAGAAATCCTTTTGAGTTGGTAGTACTAACATACCGAAAGTTCCAGTTAACAAGGTCGAAAATTCAAGTAGTTGAGATAATTGATTGGATGATTGTCTGTCTACATTCTTACCAAACCTAAAGTCCCGTGCTACCATGCTGTAGTTTACGGAAAAAGGCTGATTGCCAATTTGTAAATCGGAATATCTAGAATACTTGCGGTCCTAATTTGAAAACAAAGAGTACAGCTTATGGCAAGGGAAATCAAATAATCGAGGTCAGCTCATTACTAGTAGGCTGCGCAAAGGGCAGGCAGACCTTGAACATAAGAAAACGCATAAAAACCCTATATATTCAGCTTCATGATTTTACATGAACACATATTACTCTTAGATATACTGCTCAAGTTTGAGTTATGGACTACAAAGCAGTAGGTTTCCAGTCTCTTCTTTCATGCTTCATCCTAACCTTTTTTTGAAAATCTTATCTAAATTTCTTAATTAGTTTAATTAATATTGATATGACGTCGCGACCCTCGAGATTGCCACTACTACAAACAGACGCTCAAAAACTGGACATTCGTGCACATCAAAGAACCTACCAGGGTGCATACACGCGGACGTGTCTTGGTTGCTTATCATTTTCTTTAGTTGTACTCAAACTCTTCACCGGTGAGTTCTACAAAATTGGACTGGTTTTTAACTGCTACGGCTTACTCCTATGTGCAATATCTTATCTACGTTCGCAGCATATAAACATGTATTTTTGCGAACACGAAGCACAGAAAGAGTATTTCGAAACCAGCGGTAATTTCGTGCTGTGGCTTACGGTTTTAAGTCTGGGGTGCTACATCACATTATTTATACTTATTTCTAGATTATAGTGCAAACAATGGACCGATGAATTTACTCCTCTTTGACACCGCCAAGACCACTGATCTCGGCCTTCTCGATGGACTCCTTGTCGGTCTTCTGTTGACCGCCAGTCAATGCGCCAAAAAGACCAGCTCCGGCCTTGAATGGTCTTTTCAGGTCGCCAGTTGCTGGCTTACCAAAGACGTGGATCTGCACCAGGTTTAACTCAAAAGCACTCTTCAATGGAGAGATCGACTGCATCAGCAATGGGTTGGCGTATTTCATGTACAAGTGCATGAAACCCATCATAGCAACACCAGTAAAGACTCCCTTGATGGCACCCTGGATCTGCTTCAGATCGTAGTCTTTCACAGTCGTCACAGTCAATTTTGACTCGGTTTCTCCCTGCATGGCGTTAGGTGGCTCCAAGTACTTCAGGGTGGTAAGATCGTTCTTTCTGACAATAATGGATCTCGTATAAAGATAAACGGATAGGGTCAGCAAAGTGCATGTGACGTACATAACTCTGACATAGAACACGATTGTTGGGTCTTCGAAGTCAAGTTTACGAGAAACTTGCATCATACCCAACATCAAAATCAAGTTCGACACGGCTGGATTCATCTTGGAGGCGAATTGTCGAAGTGGACAAAAAAACGAAAATTTTCAAAGGCTGTGTAGATAAGAAAGAGATGAAGTGAACGAGTTAATTGTTGATTGGGCGATGGAAAATTCGAGTGAGTAAAGAAAAATAAGATTTGTAGTACTTGAATAAGTTGACAATAGCGTCTGATTCGAAGACGCATCATCGTGACTTTATGAGTCTAGTATAAACATCATTACACCGCGAATTAATTCCTAGTCAAATTCCTCAATACAAGCCTGATATGTACAGACTAGCGATATGTGTGTAATACAATTTGATGTATCCGTAAAATTGTTCTTGTGGCATGGTAGAAAGCCACTTATCAGCCATTTTGGCTCTCCTCTCTTGTTGTACTCCGTGATTTGCCTTAAGCTGTGCGTTTCTGCCAACAACGCGTGCCACTAATGATCGAGTATTTTTTGAACCAAAGAGGGCAAGATAGAGTTTTAAGTTTCAAGCACACTCTCAAATCGACTCTGGCACCCATCTTTTTGCCAATTTTCTAGCGTATCGGTGGAAAGGTCATTTTTGTTTGTTTCACTGCTTCATCAGCATCCAAATTCTCTTCAAAAGTCTATCACAATTAGACGCTACCTGTCATCTGCAAAATAGATCTGAATTTATCTGGACAAATTCAGCCCCAGCATTTCTAATTGTTGCTATGGTAGAATCACTCACTTCTACTGCCGCAAGTCCAGCTCCCAGAGTGTCGACATTGCTTCCAGCTCCTCCTCCACAAGTAAATCCGTGGAGCCATTCGTTACCTACACAACATGAACGTATAAGTCCGTTCCCTCCTGTCAAAGTAGCTCAAGATGTGATACCAAATCGTACAGAGGAGCACAATACTATCGCCAGAGCCAAGAAGACAGGCAAGGAAAAATGGGTACGGTTAGAGGCCGAGATTTTGGTGTCTTCTCCTACCAGATCGAAAACAAAGACTACAAATGGCAATATGAAGAAGAAAGACTCCAAACAGACTCCTAATAAACGAACCAACAGGAAGAAGTTTGCGAGATCCCAGGATGGACTGGAGGAGAAAAAAGGAGGACTTGAAAACTCCACTCCCGCTACAAATTCGGACATGTCTAGCGCCACCACAGAAGCCACTGACATTTCGGACGAAAAAAGCCTTGTCAAGCTGGTGTCCCAATTGGCTATTGACAGTACCGAAGAACTGGATACTGCGCCATCGACCTCAAATTCTTTAGCCACTCTAGAAAACGGATACCCCGAGAACAATGCCACCCTCAGAAACGAATATAATGACCAAATCAACAATCCCCAATATGCAAGACATCAACGAAGCAGGAGTTTCAATGGGAACACTTTTAGATATAACAAAAGGCACAGAAACATTTATCCCCACTTACACAACAATCTACCTCCTCTTCCACCATATCCAATAATGTCACCAGCGCCTTACTACGTTCCGTATTATATGCCACAAGGCCCTGCTTTTGGCATGAGCCTTTCGCCTGATTTATCGAGACGAAACAGTCAGCTCAACTCGCAGGAGTCTTTAAGGGGATCCCCAATTGTTAATAGTGATGCGGACGTGGCATCAGGTGTTCCGGGCTCTGTGTCTCAAAGAGGCAGTGCATCACCAACACCACTTGGTTCGCCTCCGCCAATGTATGGAGATCCAAGTATGTATTATGGAGCGTTTCCAGTTCCCGGAATGTCACCTCAAGCTGCGTCGTCAGATCCAAGTTCCCCCTCGCAATACTACCAGCCATATTATATGCACACACCAGGCATGGGCGTACCGATGGTTTCTCAGCAAACACCGTTTGTCTCACCATATTCTAATGCTTTTATGACTGCAGGAGATGAGAAGGTTGAGAGGTTGGTAAGACAACTTGAGTATTACTTTTCGGTTGAAAATCTATTGAAAGATATTTATTTACGAAAGCATATGGACTCAGAGGGATATGTCAGTGTGCAGTTTATTGCTAACTTCTCGAGGGTGAAGATTTTGTCTGGTGGGGAATATGGTGTGATGTCGCAAGCACTGAAAAGAAGCAACTTTTTGGAGGTTAGTGGATCGGGAAAGAATAAGAAAGTACGGGTTAGAGAAGGATGGAAAAATTGGGTTTTTCCTGAGGATCAACGAGAAAATTAGGAATACGAAATTGAGGATACTATGCGTTTAATGGTGATACATGCTAAGAGAAGATTTTTTTGTTCAAAAGGTGGAGATCGACCAGTCGTTGGTGGTTGAATTTCCTGAACTCAGGTGAGTTGAGCAACTTTGCATCTTCCTCGTTGACAATTGTGTACTTGATATTTTTCAATAGCGACTTGTCCATTCTTTTCCTTAGCAAGAGTAGTTCTTCTTCGATGACCTTGTCCTTGCTGTAGATTCCGTTCAGTTTTTTAAAGACTTGAAAACTTTTGGAGTTTGCTAATATCTCAAAGTTAATATGGATCAGCTCATTAAGGTTTCCTTTGCTGTGTTGCAGTAATTCCATTTTTTTTAACTTCAGATAGACGGCCTGGAAACTGTCAACGTGATGGAAGAAATCATGCTCAAATATGTCTTTATAAGTGGTATGTATCAACGCCAGGAGCTCCGAAAATGAAGTTTGGAAGTTCTGTAGCATTGAATTTCTAAAGCAGCTACTTGCAACCGATCCTGCCGGAACGTTGATAAGATGCTTGATATTGAGTAATTCGATCATTAGCTCGAGCAACCGGTGGTGCATGTATATTAGTGACAGCATGTATGAGCTATTAGACAGCGAGTCGAGTAGCTGTAGATTGAGATTGTACCATGTTTTCAGATGGACCTCGCATAAAGTTATGGTATCCTTGATGGGGGGATTACATGGCATTTGTCCAACAACCTGGAGCTTCTTGGCTGGCAGTGGCTTTGTGGTGACCATTTCGACAGATTTGACTAACGACATGGTTACGTTTATTGCAGTAACGAATAAGAATAAACCTGGGAATATATATATATATTGACTCATAAATTTGCAGCACGGCCTTGAAACAGAACATCAAATTTTATTCCGGAAGCCTTGTCGGACGCCACCGTGCGGCTTGGTGCTTTAATTCCTGTCGAATTGTCTTCTGTAGTCTGCATATCCAAACTTGGAGTTCCAGGTGGATGATCTAGGGAGAGCGTAGCAACGTTGTTGAGGTGGTCATATTTTCGATACTCGTACGAGAGTTTTGGAAGAAGGTATGCAACTCGTGTCTGGAAGCAAATCGATTGCTGTAGCAATGACAGAAATCAGTATTTGACCTGACTTGCCGCAGAAGTGAGCTTCTTGTGCAATAGTACAGAACTCCATTCAACAGTTTCTGTTCCCTATTGCCCGGCGCGTCGATCGACGTGCACGTGCCTTGTGGCCTTAGGCTGTCAAATTTGAATTAGTCCCACGTGGGGTAGCAGACGAGTACCTGATATGAGGCCTGTCACAAGACTTGCAAATTCAGGGGCTAAGGCAGCTGCTGGTGCTAGATGGAGTAAATACAGGTAGCAAATCGAATTCAGATTGCCTGATGCATTGGTAACCCATACTCTACCGACAGTTGTATCTTATAGAATATACTTCTTGTACCGACCTATCTTGGCTTTATTTTGGCTTCTCTATTTTATACTCACGTGCACACCCTATAATCGTTTGTAATATATCTTGCACTCTTCCACAACACATATATATATATATGCGAGAGGGAGTACAATTTGTCAGTCTTTAGGAAATAGAATGAGTCAGCCCCCAACTATTCCAACTTTCTCAGGCTCTCCAATATTACCACCTCCACCTATCTTCAAGCCAACGATCATCCAGATGCAGAAATCCAATACTCTACTGTCTGATGCTTCATCGTCAAACTTTGTTAATACCTCGCCCCCTCTTTCAAACAATTCTAACTATCTTACTTTGTCCTTCGTACCTAATGGTGAATACAACAAAATGTTGATCCATAAATCCCCATCCATCTCGCCAATGAGCAATGCAACGAATATATCCGCTCCCACAAGCCCATTATTGACAACTAACAGTGGTTCTAGCAGCAAAAGACGAAAGTCATCAGGAGCTAACAAAGAGGAGATGGAGCGCAGAAGAAAGGATCTCAAAACCCAGCATTCTCTAATCGAAAAGAGAAGACGCATCAAAATGAATAGAGAGTTTGAGGCTCTCAAGTTCATGGTTCCTGCATGCCGACTGAACATCCTAAACGGACTGAGCGAGAACAACTTCGACAGCTTCAACATGATGCACAAGCTCACGATCTTACAATCAACAGTCGAATACATCAAATACTTGCATTTGATTATCAAGCTACTCAAATTGCAGATGCTCACACCCAGTCAGACAAGATCAATTTTCCAGAAATGGCTGGCCAAACATGACAATCTTAAGTTTGTAGAATTCGAGCTCGATCTGCAAGAGTACAGAGAGGTAGAACACGAGTTCGATTTTGAAGCAATTTTTCTTAAAATCTGGAAGAATAACGGCCAGATGTTGCCACAAGACCTGGACCCTACTTCACGAGAAGTCGAAGCTCTTTTGAACATCGACTCTGAAATTGAGAGTGACGACAAAGAGCCTTCAAATTCTCCAAAAGTGGGAGCCAAAATGGAGTCCAAATTTGATAGTCAGCTTCCCAGTCCTATCATTACACCTTCACTGAGACACCATTCTCTTGCAAAAAACATCACGACAGCCTGTTCGTTACCACCAATCACCCCAACTGCCTCGAAATTCAAGCTACCACTTCCAGCTATTGCGGACAATAATATTTCGAACCTAAGCCACGGTTTCCAGAATGAGTCCTTGGAAGGCTGCAAAACTTCACAAGACCTAGGTGTATATGCAGGAACTAGCATAAAAGGAACCCCACGATCAATTGCGCTTTATAATGCCGATCAAAAGAGAACAAGTATTGGAAGTTTACTGAATTAATAAATAGCACTTTTTAATAAAAGTACAAGGAATAGGCTCAACGAAAAGCATATCTATAAGAGATACAAAATTGCGTACTTACATGAATATAGGTCACCAATACTAGCCAGACTATCAAACTATTGTTTAGTATATTCATTTGCCTTATACATCTTTGTTCTCGGTATTTGAGCTGACTTTCTTTATAAAGTCGTAGTTAAATTTGCATAAGTGAGTATGTACTGCTCCAGATCAACTCCTCCAACAAATGGTCGCATGGTCTAGTTGGTTATGGCATCTGCTTAACACGCAGAGGGTCCCCAGTTCGATCCTGGGTGTGATCATTTCTTTTTTTAATTCGATAATATAGAATTTTTTTTTTTGCGATACTATACACTACAATACATCTAGTTTTCCTTATGCGATAACGGGGTGATACCGTAAGATCTTTTTTGGTCAAACCCAGGCGGCTTCCGAAATGCTCCCGGTTTGCGCAGTCCTCCTAAAATCTCAGTAGCAGGTGTCTTTGCGACAATTGATCGCACCGTTGGTGTAGCAGATTTACCTTCATTTAGAGGCTTCTGGTAATGTGGTGCTCTGGGCTGGCGAGAAGCTGTCGGAACACGAGGATATGCTGGCTCCAATACTGAAGATATATCAGATGTCGGTCTAGTAAACTTAGAGACATGATCCGGTAGCGTAATTAAGTCTGGATCAATTTTAGGTTTCTTTGCTTCTTCGGTTCTATTATGTTCTGATGGCCGTTTGGCTGCAAGTTCTGGATTCATCAACTTGAAACTGAAAGTACCTGTCTGGCTGGTAACGCCATTGATGTGATTATTAAGTGAGGTTACTAATGAGCTCACAATTGATGGAACTAGATTCTCGCTTAATGATTTGTTGGAGACAACATACGCAGCAGCTAGAGACGTTGCAAGAACAGAGATCGTAGTTGTGCTGTCTTTTTCAAAGCTAGCTTCAGGCTCTCCTCCTAGAGCTTCGTAAAGAGCGTTTATATTAGATGTCACTTGAGGATCGGCCAACAAAGCGGCCACAGATTCTGCGCTCTTGTCAGATTCATTACTCATGTTGGAACCTGCATCTGTGCCATTTTTCTCCAATCTTTTCCGCTTGCGGCGTTCAAATTCCTCTGACACCCATTTCTTTTTGATTTCTTCGTCCTCAGGGTTGGAGAATATTTGGTTGGCTCTCTTGATAACACGAGCACGCAAGTCATTATCACGGTTGCGCTCAATGTTAATAACTCGCCATCGCTTTTTTCGCTCGCGGTTTTCTAACCGGATTCGCTCCTTTTCATCCATTTCTGATGTTCCTGTTTTGTTTTTGGATTTCGCAGTAAATCTAGCACCGGAACTCGTACTGATAGAGTCCAGAGCTTTTGAAACACTGCTGCGGATTGACTCCAACTGTGGTGGTGATATTTGGTCTGCAATTTGCGTGCTATCGATATTAGGGAAGTTCAGACTCGTTAGAATTGTGCGCAAAAACGAGCCTTCAGATTTCTTCGCATGATATGTTGGTGAAGGAGAGTTCGGTATGAGTTGCTTTTCACTTTGTGATATTGATCTAGCATAGTCATGTAACATCTTCTCACGTTGCAGTGCCAAAGTCTCAGCTATAGAAGGAGACTTGTCTATTGGTTTCTGGAATTTTTGGAATTGCTCTAGAACAGAGGTCTTGTCAGCAGTGCCCTTTGGTGCTGGAATTGATGTTGGCGGCGTGGGGACAGTAAATTGTAATACACTTGCCGGGAGAGCTTCCGGCTCCTGTAAAGTTGCCCGGTCGGAATCCTCAGAGGCCTCTTTGATTTGTTTTTCACGCTCCATCTTCTGCCGCAGCTCTCGGTCGCGCTGCTGCTGTGCCAAAAGAGCACGGGCTTGCTGCTGAAGCCGTTGGTGCATAGCCAGGTTTATCTGGTTACGTTTGGTCTTTGTAGGCTTCTTTTTCTGTTTCCCAGTGGGCTCCGCACTGTTCATGGAAGATATCAAATGTTCTGGGTCTTCCATGGCCATCTCCATGGCCTTCTCCATCATTTTTGTCCATTGGAATTGATCAATATCCGAGTCTGATTGTTTTTTTGTACTCGACTTGTCGGGAAACAGGTTGGTGTCAACAACATTTTGCACCATCTCGGCCAGTGCAGACTCCAAATCATCCTCGCTGGCATTCAGGGCGAGGTCCAAAGGTTCTTCAACATTTATTTCTGGCTCCTTAACGTGATCAATGGCCTCTGCAATGGCCTGAGATAGCTCATCACCCGGTTTGTGAGCCGGATCAGGGTCATCTAGAGCCTCAATCGCGCTACTGAGCTCTGTCAGCAGTTCCTTATCCTTTTCGTCATGTAAAGCGTCTTCAATTGCCTGGCGAAGTTGGTGTTCAGATTGGTCCGCAGAAAAGCTACCAAAAATCTCATTTTCATCAAACTCGTAACCCTCGCCGGGCTTGTTGCTCGGGGGTGGCAGGTCATGAGACATGCCGTTTATCTAATCAAGAAATCCGGGGTAATATTTCGTAAAACACAGTCACAACAAATAATAAATGGCAAAAAAATTCGCCAACAAAGGTCGTCGCGACTATTTTTAGGTTTAGTTCAATTTAAAGTGCTTTGCCGATTTAGAGTAAATCATATTATCCTATTCAGAAAAAATCTAAGCATCGTACGTAGAAGCAGAAACATTTCCTCCCTTTCCGGTCCAGTTGATGTGAATGGAGTCACCAACCTTTCTGGACTCAGTAGCATACTCTGGAAGGATCTTGAAAGTGTGAGCTCCAAAGTAGTCTCTCTGGGCTTGCAACAAGTTAGCAGGCAATTGCTTGGATCTGTAACCGTCGTAGAAAGCCAGAGCGGTGGAGAAAGCTGGTGTAGGGATACCAGCCTCGACAGCCTTGGAAATGGACTTTCTCCATCCAGATTGAGCCTTGGAAATGGCCTTGTTGAAGAATGGGTGGAACAGCAAGTTTTCCAGATCTGCGTTCTCTCTGTAAGCAGCAGTGATCTCACCCAAGAAGACAGATCTAATAATACATCCGCCTCTCCACATAAGAGCGATCGATGGGAAGTTGAGCTTCCAGCCATATTCCTTAGCAGCCTCTCTGATGAGCATGAAACCTTGGGCGTATGAAATGATCTTCGAGGCATAAAGGGCCTGTTCTAAGTCGTCCACAAACTGTTTTTTGTCCTTGATCTCGATTTGAGCCTCTGGGCCTGCAAGAAGTGTGCTAGCTCTTCCCCTCTCCTCCTTAAGAGCGGACAAGCATCTAGCGAACACAGCCTCACCAATCAAGGTCACTGGCATACCGAGGTCCAAAGCATTAATGGCAGTCCACTTTCCAGTACCCTTCTGACCGGCAGAGTCCAAGATCTTCTCGACCAGTGGAGTTCCATCATCGTCGTTGAAAGCCAGAATGTCTCTTGTAATCTCAACAAGGAACGAGTCCAAAACACCCTTATTCCATGTAGCAAACACGTCCGAGATCTCCTTGTCCGAAAATCCACCAACTCTCTTCATCAAGTCGTAAGCCTCACAGATCAATTGCATATCTCCGTACTCAATACCATTGTGCACCATCTTGACATAATGTCCAGCACCAGCGTCTCCAACCCAGTCACAACATGGCTCACCATCAGTCTTGGCAGCAATTGACTGGAAAATATCCTTGATGTATGGCCATGCCTCAACAGCTCCTCCTGGCATCAAAGAAGGACCATACCTGGCACCTTCCTCACCTCCAGAAACACCGGAACCAACGAAGTAGATACCCTTCTGTTTCAGCTCATCGTATCTTCTGTTAGTGTCTGGGAAGTGCGAGTTACCACCATCGATGATAATGTCACCCTTCTCCATGTAAGGCAACAATTGGTTGATAAAGTTGTCGACAGCATCACCGGCCTTCACCAACAAAATCACTCTTCTAGGTCTCTTGAGCTTGGCACACAGCTCCTCGACGGAGTGAGCACCGAGAATTGACTTGCCCTTGGCCTCGTTCTCCAAAAAGTGGTCAACTTTCGAAACTGTTCTGTTGTAGGCAACAACAGTGAATCCGTGGTCTGCAGCGTTGAGGATCAGATTCTGACCCATGACGGCCAATCCGATCAATCCAATATCTCCTCTAACTTGTTAGCTTGCCATTGGAACCTGTGCAATATCTACTTACTGTGGTTCAGACATTTGCGTTAATTAATTATATGTTGAGTTTTTTATAAACCGTCCTGTCCTTTTTATATTTGCCCTAGCAACTGGACATTTCGGTGTGCGGGCACCAACCACGGGGAACTCACCGCGCAGGTCCTGCGGGCTTGCCGGGAAAAATTTGGGCGGACATTGCCGGAGTTTGTCAGCATAACAGCCACGCCAGGCCAAGACCCGGAAAACACAAAACCGACGAAAAAGCTTATGTAATTTTTGTCGTACCTAGAATTCCCCGGATTCATGCAGATTCTTGACACCAACCTCGACTATAGCGTCGTGGAGTTCGACGATTGTGTCTTTTCTACCCACTTCAGCCCCCACATAGGTGCGTACAAAGGCCGCGTTGTTTTGATCCACGGATATAGAGATTTACTTGAGCTGTTCCAGTTCTTCATTAAACAGCTTAATGCAGGCGGTTATGACGTCTTCACGTACTATCAACGTGGAGAAGGGTCCACAAGGATGAAAGATGGTTCTCAAGGGAGTAATGATGACTCACATGTTTACAAAGACATGGACTTTTTTATTGATTACAACTTAAAGCAGCTTGAACCAAACGAGAAGCTCACCTTGATCGGTCACTCCATGGGGGGAGGTCTGGCTCTCACTTACTCTGCCATAGGCACCTACAGAGATCGTCTGGCAGCAGTGGTTGCATTATCTCCACTTATAGTGTTGAGTCCGGAGACGGGGGTTTCTAAGGTGGAGGAGATTTTATTGCGTACTGTGTGCTTCTTACTGCCGTTTGCACGCCAGGTGCGGATCAAGACCCCTGTGAAAGTAGAGTACGTTTCTTCTGTGACAGAGGTCAACGACTACATCACCAAAAGACAGCTTGACAGCGAACTCACAGGCACTCTCGTGGAAGCGCGGGATTTTGTACTACGTGGAAGACGCTTATTGCAGCCTGAGATGTATACGCGCGTTGCTAAAGATCTGCCTGTTGTCATCTACCATGGCAATGCAGACTGTGTGAACGACTGCCGCGCAAGCGAGCAGTTTATTTCTAAACTACGGAGTGTTGGTTGTAAAGCTGTAGAGTACCACGAGTTTGACGGTGCGAAACACCACTTGCCAGCAGAATTTTGCAACCAGGAGCTTTGTACGGAGGTACTGAAATTTCTAGGTGCCAATTGAGTTACGGGTTAATAAAAGATTTTTCTAGAGTTATTGCGAGCATATTTAAGTCGCAGGTCTTCTTATTCGTCGTCCATCATGACCACAATCCACAATCCGAACAACTGGCACTGGGTCGACAAAAATTGCATTGGCTGGGCAAATAGCTATTTCCAGGAAAAGCTGACCCCGTTAACTGTTACCAACGACAACTACTCAGTGAGTGTCACCAGCATCAAGCCTGTCACGGGCGACTGCGATGTGACCCAGCGAAAGGGCAAGGTTCGGTGCATTTTTGATCTCAAGATTGAGTTTCAGGTCAAGGTGGACCGCGACGGATCGCAGACACAGCATGATGTGCGACTTCTCGACTTCGAGCATGATCAAGACGAAGACGAGTACATTTTCGAGGTGGGCGGCGAGCCCGAACAGCGCGGAGTCGTGCGTAACGAGCTGCTTCCTCTGGCAAAGCAGATATTTCTCCAGTTCCAGACGGATCTGCTCGACACATTCCAGTCACAGCTGAAACATAACACCGATTAGATAGAGTGAGTAATAAAGAGGACTAGACGTCTAGAACCCCTCAGGAACCCCATCAGCATGCCTATCATCGAACTTTCCGAAATAACATCCAATTCCACCTTTGTAAACCGAGTTCACCCCCCCGTTATCGATCTGGGTCCAGAAATAGCCTCCAGCAGCCACCTGCTTGAGAACTTTGTATCCCTCGACAGAGTTGTAAGGCACTCCATTCGACGGGTCATAATACATGGCATCCTCACCATTGATCGGACACTTCTTCTTAGCTCCATTCGGCAGATAGATTCCCAGAGGAGCTGGCGTGGTAATAGAGACCTTGTGTTCGTCTGTTTGCTTGTTGATATTAAGATCCTCGACGGTATGGTATTTCTCACCAAACTTTGGAAGCTGTAGCAGTTTTTCGTACACTGTCTGTCTGTCCTTGAAGAACTTTTTCAGATCAAGCTCTTTCTGGAAGTCTCGTTTGATGGTGTATATTGTTTGTGCGTGGGGATCGCGATGCGGACCAGGAATAATCGATTGCGGACCCAGCAGAATAGACTTCAGCTCCAGTCGTGTGATATCCCTTTTTACCTGAGCCAGAGAAAGATAGTTAATCGACACTTTCTGTGGAGGACCAGCGAGTGGAACTTTCTCCTCTTCCTCGTCCTTAATGCCCGCGTCCTCGGCATCTAGCGTGATCTCCGCTTCAGGACCCACTTCTTCATTTTCTTCCTTAGTTTCTTGTTTCTCCTCATCTGTGGCAGGAGTCTCATCAATCTCCAATTTGACGGCCTCGACAGTCTCGTCAGTCTCTGCTTTTATCACTTCTTCAGTCTCTTTTTTTATAATACTCTCCGGAATCATTTCAGCAATCTCGGTTGTTTCAGGCTTTTCAGCATTTGATTCAGCCTTCGTAACCTCAGCCTGTTCCGCCGCCTCCTCTTTCTGCGGCGTCTCATTATTTTCAGTCAGTTCGCTATGTTCAACGGCTTCCTCATTCTCCACCGCCTCACCTTGCTCCTTTTTCAACTCCTCCAATCGCTTGCGCTCTTGTTCCGCTAGAATCTCGCTCTTACGCCGCCGCCCACGTCGCTTAACGGGCCGCGAGGCAAGCTCCTGCTCCACACGTAGGCGCCGCTCAAGCTCGTCTGCTTCGTCCTGAGGAGTCACAAGCTTCCCAAAACTCTGGAAACTCATGTATTCCATCAATCGGAACCTCTTGCTGTTCATCAAGTCCCTTTGTTTTTTCTTCTTTTCAACTTCCTGTTGGAAGAACAAGTTCAAGGAAATAGTGTTCATTTCCTCAGTCACCTTGGCTTCCTCGAGATTCTCCTCCAATGTTTTCGCAACATACTCCTCCCGTACCTTCACCTTCACATTGGCCTGCCGTTGCTTCATTTTGGTCAACTTCTCCTGCGTGGCCATCCTGTTCTCAACAGCAGTTCTTCGTGTCGAGAGTCGGCGATCTGCACCTAAAGGTTCCACCTCCACTTTGCGTCTCTTGCGTGTTTCGTTAGCAACTTTGGGCTTGCGGATGACAGGAACAACGGTCTTGACCTTTTTGTGCCGCCTTTTCTCCTCTTTTTGCAATTCACGCTCACCCTCGCTCTCGTCACTATCCGAGGCACTTAATTCAGACGAGGAAAGCATTTCGTCAGAATCGCCCGCTGCTTGTTCGCCTTCCTCTTCGCCATCTACCGTCTTAGTCTCCTCTCCACCTTCCTCTCCACCTTCCTCTTCATCCTCCTCCTGGTCACTCCCACTCTCACTTCCACTCTCACCCCCACTCCATTCGTTATCCTCTCCATCTTCTTGAAAAAGGAGCTTGACATTCTCATCCTCTTCATCCTCTACTATATCTTCTTGCTCCAGCAGTCGCTTCAGTCGCGAACCAGCATTTGCACGACGTTCTCGCGTCGCTATTAAACTCTCAAATTCCTCTTCAGAAGAAGACATAAACAGAAAAATAGTTATTTTATTTATTTTATGCCATGTCCTTTGTTCGCCGACTTTCGTCGCTAACCTCGATTTCAGAATCGGAGAAAAACCATTTCAATAGTCTTGCTGCAACATGGTGGGATACTACAGGTCCACAGAGAGTGTTGCACAAGATGAATCTCGTTAGAATGGATTTTATTAACAACATCATCCGATCCAACATAAAAATCAACGAAAATGCCCCGGAGACGCAGAAAACATTCATACCCGGCTGGAATCACTACAATTTATTACCTTCAGACGTAGCAAACAGAATTGAGGCAGAAAAAACGGCCCAGATCGCCCAAAAAATGCGCCAATTGCATCTTTCATGTCTTGACATCGGCTGTGGAGGAGGAATTCTAGCCGAGTCGCTAGCCAGATTGCCATTTGTCGAACGTGTCCAGGGAATAGATCTTTCACCGGAAGTGATCAGGGTTGCAAACCAGCATAAATTACTTGACCCGTTCATATCCACCAAGTTGGATTACAACCTAAAAGCCGTCGAGGAACTCGATGAAAATGAAAAATACGACATCGTTACTATGATGGAAATGTTGGAGCACGTGGACCATCCGTCAGAGGTGCTAATTTCAGCCCTTAAACATGTCAAAGACGATGGGTTATTATTCCTCTCGACAATCAACAGAGACGCGATTTCGTGGCTCACAACAATTTTCTTCGGCGAACATATATTAAGAATCGTTCCCATTGGGACCCATACCTACTCGAAATACATCAACCAGGAGGAAATAGCCGAATTTGTTTCTGAGTCACAATTCGAGGTCATCGATGCCAAAGGGTGTATTTATTTGCCTCTATATGGCTGGAAATTTACCTCCACTCCTAATGTGGGTAATTATTTCATGGCTATTAGAAAGAAGTCTCTCAAATGACTTATTCCTTGAGCTGCTCTCTCTCTTGTTGCACCGGCTCCTCGAGCGGTTCCGGCTCGTCCACAAAAGTTGGCATTTCCAAATATGCCGGGGTATCTGTCTCCTCGAGTTCATCTCCCAGCGCTTCCAGCTCTGCATCCAGTTCGCTCTCAGAAATATCGTCTGGAACGTCATAAGACCTGGCCAACGAGTCCTGCAATTCGTTTGACTGGTCAATCAAATCGAGCATTTCATCTTGCAATGCCTCAATTTTGTCTATATCAATTTTGCCGTAGGTGCGCCGGAGCTCCTTGTTACTGGTTTTGAGAGCATCAACAGTGATCATAGTGTTTTTTAGGTTTTCCGTGGTCATTTGAGCCTGCGAGATGTTCCAACTTTGTGAAGCTAACTGGTCCTTTTGAGCTTCGAGCTGTTTACGTTGTTTGAGCAACTTAAGAGCTCGTTGCTTTATGGCTGTTTTGCCCGGGCCTTCGCGCATCTTTGCCATTTTCTGCTGGTAAGTAGCCAATTCAGAGTTCAATTTGGAGATCTTGACGTCCACTGACGAGGCCCGCTCGTCGATGCTGTTGAGAGCGTCGCCCAATGATGCTTTGGGCACGTTGTTGCGTGTTCCGAACAGTCTGTTCATAGAAAATAATAAAATGTAATTAATTATTTTAATTTTTTCAGCCTATGTACTCCACCAAGTCCTTAATTGTAATCAATTTGAGCCCATGTTTTTTCGCAAATTCCGTACATTGCGGCAAACGCATCATCAATCCATCGTCCTCGTTGACCAGTTCGCAGATTGCAGCAGCTGGCTCGAGTCCTGTTAGCTCACATAGCTGAACAGCTGCTTCCGTATGACCCACACGCTCTCTCAGCAATCCCGGACGAGCCCGCAATGGACAAATATGACCAGGACGCATGAAATCGCCAGGTTTAGTAGTTGGATCAGCCAATTTTTGAGTAGTGAGCGCTCTGTCATGTGCACTGATACCAGTGGTAGTTCCTTCTTCATAATCCACAGTGACAGTGTAGGCGGTTCCGTGACGATCAGTGTTGGCAGAAACCATCAATGGGAGATCAAGCTGGTCGGCACGAGCTGTGCTGAGCGGCACACAAACATAGCCTGACGAATGTCTGACTAAGAAGGCCATCTTCTGTTGGGTCACATGTTGTGCGGCGATGATAAGGTCGCCTTCATTTTCACGGTCTTCATCGTCCATAACGACGAGGAATTCACCCGCTTTAAACGCTTCAAGTGCGCTTGGTATGCTCTCGAAAACCATGCTAACAAAATGGGGTGTAGAGAAGAGTATAAATAAAAAAATTATGTAGTCGAGAAATGAAAATTGTAAAATATGAGTAAGCTGACTAACCCCGAGCAGAGCAAGAGCGAGAGAAGGATTAAGTTATAAAATTCCAAAGGGGCCTTGTTTTCTAATAACTTACGAGGAGTCTAATCGTCACTGAACTGCTTCCAGTGTCCATTCAATAGTGTGTTGATTACTAGCTGATGAGGCTTGTGGCGATGAAATTGATTTAACTCAAATATTCGAATCAACCGAAAAATCGGAAATAATAATAATAATTATATAATATGGGGAGACAATGATTATTAAATAACGTGACAGAAACTGAATCCAACAAAATAGATTACAAATTGATTGGACCTGGTTAAATTCTAAAGTCGATATGTACTGATATTAAGCTTGTAATCCTGGTCTTCGTGCCTTTCTCTTCTATTTACTTTAACCCTTCACTTACATTCTGTCCACCGGAGTGATACCCAGAATTCTCAGACCATTGTTCAGAACCTGTCTCACAGCACTGAATAATGCCAACCGTGCATTCAAAATCTCCTCCGGCTCGCCCATCACGCGCAAAACCTTGTAGGTTGAAGAAAATTGATGTGTCAGTTTGAACAGATATGTCACCACAGTCGATGGCTCGTGGTTCTTAGATGCAAACCGCAGCACGTCGGGGTACGAGACCAAAATTCGTGCCAATGATTCCACCTTTTCGCGCTGGTTTGCCAGCATCTCCAGCTTCTTAGCTTCCTCAGCAGGTTCCAGTCCAAGCTGTTTGATCTTCTCCTCAGAACCAACAACGTTCTCCAACGAAAGATCAGCATTCAAAAGCTTGTCGTAAGCAACATCACAGTTCCTCTCAATAGATCTCAATCTAGAGTGAGCATATTGCAAGTAAGGACCAGTGTCTCCCTCGGTCGAAAGCATTCTGTCCCAGCTGAACTCATAATTGTTGTTTCTCTTACCCTGCATGTCCTGGATCATCACAGCAGAAATACCAACCAAGTCAGCAACAGCTTCTGGATCTTCAACAAGAGTAAATTTCTCGTCGTTCTTCTGCATAATGTCCAAAGTAGCACTCTTCACAGTCTCCAGAATATCGTCCAAGAACACAACAGTTCCTTTTCTGGTGGACATACCCAGCACCAATCCAAAGTTCACATGGAGTAGCTCTTCCTTAGCCCAACTGTAGCCCATTTTTTCTAGTAACGTAAAAAACTGCTTCACATGAAGGTCCTGCTGAGACGCAATAACATAAATCATCTTGTCGAACTTGTATTCCTCTTTACGCTCGATGGCGGCACCAAGATCACGTGTAATGTACAAAGAGGTACCGTCGGACTTCTGAACAAGCACCTTGCCCAACTTCTTCTCTCCCAGCTGCTTAAAATCGATCAGAAGAGCACCTCTGTCTTCAGTAACAAGCTCTTTTTCACGCAATGTTTTCAACACAGCATCCATGCTTTCCTGTTTGACTTGAGATTCACCTGAGTAGACATCGTACTTAATGTTCAGTCGAGCATATGTGCCAATATATCTCTCAATAGAAAGAGCTCTAAATTTCTTCCAGAGTCCGACGGCCTCCTGGTCACCTTCTTCCATCCTCTTGAAAAACGCACGGGCTTGGCCATCCACCGACTTATTTTCCTCTAAAGGAACACCGCTCTGTTCAGCAGCTTCCTCCTCAGCTTTCACGTCCTGGTTGACTTTCACATAGACATCAAATAAGTGCTGAATAGGATTGGACTCCAATTCAGCCTCGGATCCATACTTCTCAAATCCAACAGCCAGAAGTCCAAACTGCTTACCCCAATCTCCGAGGTAGTTGATTCTGGTGACGTCCCAACCCAACATCTCGTACAGATTCGAAAGAAATCCACCAATGATGGTCGACCGCAAATGGCCAGCATGGAATGGCTTGGCAATGTTTGGAGACGAAAACTCAACAATTACACGCTTTCCCTGTCCTAATGGAGCCGCACCGTACTCCTGTTTGCGCTCAAGAATGTCCTTGGTGACCAACTCCAGAAGAAACTCTGGTTTGAAGAAAAATTGCAAGAACTTGCCTTCTGGGTGCACCTTCTGCAAGTAACCACCCAAAGGAAATTTCTCAGCAAGATCTTTGGCCATGGAAACAAGATCTCCCTTTAATCTGAGACGCGGAAGTGGAACAATTAGATCACCATTCTCCAGCACAAGAGACCATTCAAGACTCTGGAACGCAACAGCACGGTCCACACCGGCCAGCTGGGCAAGCTGATCAGCAATGTAGTTTCTGCAAAGGTCGACGGTGTTGTATTCGGGGAAAGATCCCTCAATAGTTGGCGGAGTCTGCAATTTGAGAGACTCCAGCCGTGACGTTAATTTGTCCACGGAAACTGACATATTTGGTTTAAACGTATGAGAAGAATATAACCTGTAAGATTGAAAAACTTGAGAGTACCTTGACTGATGTCTGCAAAAGATCAAACTAAATTTAACTGTTCGATCCAACAATCTGTTCATACAAGGAACAAGAGCCAAATTGAGTCAAAAAATATCAAAAAATTTCTATATTATTTTTCAAAACTTACCCGGATTCAGTATCGTCCTGACCACACAACCATCCACAGCTCAGGTCCCAACGAGAACCAGGAGCATTAAAGCTTACATATTTAACAAACTTGAGAACTGAGTCATCTCTGTACATCAAGCTTAACTTGTTCCAGCATGCCTGCGACTCGTAGACCACGGAGCTTGCGTCGGACGACTTATAGATCGCAGCTTCGTCTTCATTCAGACCCCCCCCTGTATTTTCATTCGATTCCGGCTCGTCACTACTCATGCAGAGCTCGTAGCCACCAAATTCACCGCTCTCCCAGCCCGAAGAGGGTGTCAAGTTCAATGTGGCCTCCAAAAGTCCATCTAGTAATCTATCGTCATTTATTAAATCCAGTTTAGAGGCTAGCGTAAAATCGTGTCCAGGACGGAACCGACGAAGTAGAAGTTGATCTTTGACTGGCCTTATTCCTGTAACTGCCATCAGCCATTTCTTAAAGCTGATACTTTTGAAAAATGAGGCTATTTCGCACAATCTCATTGAGACATCATGAACACTGGTCAACGAGGAGTTATTTTGCCGCGCAACAGCAAGCCCGTCCACTATTTGTAGCTTTTGAAGCTCAAAGATGGACCTTGTGAGCTCAAAATTAGGCAACTCCATCGATCTTAACTGATTGATTTCGGCAATGCTGTCAGCACTATCGATGCATTGTTTCTGCAAGCCATCGATATAACAGTACCTTTGTTTATGAGGTGGAACGGCCAGTTTCCAAGGATAGGTCACTTGACCCTGTTTTTGTGGCATCTCCGGAAACTCGTTCAATTCAAATTGTTTGATCTGTTTCTTCAAATCAGCCAAAAAATCCTCGTTCAGAAACGAATGCACATCTACCACCGATTCATCGGCAAATATTGAGTTAAGACGCTCAATCGAGGAATTTGTAAGTAATAGTGGGTTCATGTACTTCTTCAAATAATTGAGATCCATCTCGGAGAGATATTCAGTTTCCTTTCCGACCAAGGTGAGTAGTTCCTGCGCCTCAAGGTCCGCAATCTCGTTGTACTGGATTTTTGGAAAATCGTATTCCTTCAGCTCCTTACTCTCCAGCTGCTGAAGGGTAGACTTGGCCTCAGTACGTTCCTGCTCTCCAGGAATATATCCATCTTCCCCAGCTTGTGGAATATGGAACCACCCTTGAATAGATAGTCGTTGTTTGTCAACACGTACTTCCTCGACATCGTGGAAAGACAGACCTGGCTGAACGGTGAAAAATGCAATTTGGTTGAATTGGGGCGTCAACTTGCAGTGCCAATCTGATTTGGGCACATTAGGCACCACAGAGTCAAATAGTCTTAAGGAACCACCATAGTGCGGTTTCCACGTTTTTCCTGGCTCAGGCATGTACAGAATGAAGCTCACCCGACGAGAACCAATAACATCGTCGTGAGTAAGCAGATGACAACCCTTGGAGTAGGTATTGATGCTCATGTCAGTTTTGACTCCACTCAACTTTCCGCAGCCCGTCACAAATGATACATAATCGCGAAACGTCTGCGAGTAGATGGCTGAACGCAATTTGTACAAGCTCGGAAGTCGTTCGAGATCTTCCTTGGACATACCGGAGAGATTAGCTAGATCACCACTTTGATAAACTTTGTAGATATCTGTTTCCTTCTTCTTGAAATTGATTTCAGACACTATTTCTCTTCGAACGCCCCGTAGAAGTTCATCATCAATTAGATCGGTGATTGTTCCCCATCTATATGGCTTTGAATCTGCGATTGATTGCTTGAGGTCCAGTTTGAATCGCTCATCAAAAATATGCTGCTGGAAAAAATCTTTAGCTCTGGCCTCCTCCTCAGGAGTCTGTCTGATACTGATCAACCGCTTAGCACCGTTTTCTTTTTCTACCGCCGCTCTTTTTTGCGGCAAAACTGACGGAGAAGGCATAAGGAAACAAGAGTAAAATGATCCGATTTTTTCATGTCAAATTCATAGGCTGTGCACACGGACGGGGCAAAGAATACATAATTTAGGTGCGATTCAGGGTCTAATTAGCATTCAGGGTGTGATCAAGCCACGTCTACCGATAATGCACGAGACTGCGTCTCCCCGTACAGGAGCGCCCGTAATTAGACTAATTTCGCAGCAAAACTGGTTACTCCTTTCAAGGATCGCCATCCACCCTTGCACCGCGGTTCTGTAAATTTTATGGTATTGCACCAGTTATTTTTATTTTTGTCACTGTTTTTTGTTTCGATTGGAAATAACAGCAGTTTGGGCAGAATGAGCACTGTAAGTTGTTGGAATGGCCGTTGGGCCTTACGTATTTAACGGGCGCTAACGTTTTAGATTGATAATCCATATGCTCCAGGCCAGGGAAACCCTTACGCCGAGGCTCCGGCGTACGAGATGAACGGCACCAATCAATTCTTCTCTTTAATACAGGAAATTAAGGACGACCTTGTTGACTACAACGACCTGATCGAGAGACTTGAGAGATTACAAACCGACTCTCTCAATGCTATTGGTTCGGACGAAATGGCCTCTTTACAGAGACAAATTGACAACACTAACAACAACCTTTCAGACCTGCAAAAAAACACCATCAAGCCAAAATTGCAGCAATTGTACACCATGTGTGGTTCTGACACCGACAAACAGAAGCAAGCTGAAAATTTGACTGCGCAATTTAGAACGTCCATCACCAAGTTGGCCAGAATCGAGGACAATTACAACCAGGCCAACAAACAGAAGGCTATCAACCAGTACAAGATCGTTAATCCAGATGCAACTTACGATGAGGCTGCTGAGTTTGTCTATACTGTGGGAGACCAGCAAGTGTTTGACAATGCTATCAAGATGTCGAACAGAAAAGGTGAGGCCATGACCGTGTTGCAGGAGGTGCAGGCTAGACACATGGAGGTGGAGAGAACTGAAAGACTTGCTGCTGAGCTCAACCAGCTGTTTGGCGATTTGCAGGACTTGGTCTTCGAGCAGGATGTTGTGTTTGACAACATCAACGATAACGTTGTCGTCGCTCAAGACCACATGGAGCGCGGTGATGCCAACGTTATCAAGGCCAGAGACCATGCTCGTAAGAGCAGAAGACTCAAGTGGATTATTTTCTGGGTCTGTGTGGTTATTATATGTGTGATTGTAGGCGCTGTTGTTGGAGGGGTTGTTGGAGCCGCCAGACATTAGTACGATACCTGATTATGCTTGTACCATTGTACGTATACAGTAGATTAATGAACTACATTAGCTAGCTAATATTCGAATTTAGGAAGGTGATTTAGTCCTGACTAGACATCGTCCGTCTAGCCAAGGTGGAGTAATCCTAACTGGCACAAGGCCAATTTTAATTTCCCAACACAAAAGTGTTCGCCCACACCATGAAAAGGAGGTACGCGAAGGCATTAAGCGTTGGTATCAACCATTCTCCGCGGATACTTCGGAGAAGAACAGTTGACAAATATGGTGAAAAATTATCCATCTGATAATTTACACTTTAAACCGAACTCCTCACACCAATCCGCATTAGTGCCGTGCCATATATGGAGTTTTAGATAAGTGCCATCTATCTACTTCTTCTTATTGAAAATATGTCGTTTGCACATGAAAATCTACTGTCTAAACACGCCACGCAGCGTGTATCACGTATCTTCTGGGGTTCTGTCGATCTTCCGGAGGGTGAAAAAGCCCATTCTGATCCTGTGAATTTGGTGGGGGGCATGCCAAATCATGAGTTCTTCCCTGTTGATTCCATCCGTGTTGGTCTTTCTTCAAAGCCATTTCCGAACGGATATCATAAGGAGGTGGCTGTCACCAACGAGCCTTCTCTAGACTCGTCTTTTTTGGTGCCGCAAGTTGCTTCCAATCCAAAGGAGATTGATTTAAAGAACGGACTCCAATACTCCAACACTCCGGGTATACAGCAGCTTCTGGATTTTACCAAGCTGCTGATTGAAAAAGTTTGGACTCCTGGATACAACGATTGGACTACGTTGATGACCTGTGGAGGCTCCAATGGTATTGACAAGGCGTTCGATGCGTTTCTCGACCCAGGCGACACCATGCTGGCAGAGGAGTTTACCTTCATTCCGGTCCTCAATTCAGTTGCTAACTTAGGAGCAACTGCAATTCCGATCAAGATGAGCTTTGGACCAGGGAAAGAGCTGGAATACTACGATTATCTTAAGGACTTGCTTGAAAACTGGGATATTAGTCATCCAGGGGCAAGAAAACCTAAATTGCTCTACACCATTCCTTCGGGTCAGAACCCTCTTGGAGGAGCCCAAGCTTTGGAGCACAAGAAGAAGATTTTACAATTGGCCGAGGAGCATGATTTTATGATTATTGAAGATGAGCCTTATGCCTACTTAAATTTCCAAAAAGCTTCTGAAGAGCCTAACTATAGTCTCACGCCAAAAGAATTCATTGACTCGTTGCACAAATCGTTTATTTCTCTCGATAAAACCGGGAGAGTTGTTAGGGTGGAGACTTTCTCCAAAGTGTTTGGTCCGGGCCTAAGACTTGGTTTTTTGGCTGCTCATGAACGGGTTCTCAAGGTTTGCAACCTGTACTCCGACATTAGCACCCGTGCTCCGGCTGGGTTGTCACAGATATTTGTCAACAATACCATTCAATACCTCGGTGGATTGGACGGCTGGCTGAACTGGGTCATCAAGGTGAGAAACGAGTACTTGTCCAGGAAAAATGAATTTGTTCACGCATTGGAACAGACAGAGGCAGCAAAAAAAGGATATTTGAAAGTTATGGATCCGGAATGTGGTATGTTTGTGGCTTGTATGATGGATTTCAATGCTCTGGGAAAGCCGGACATTACTACTGATGCAGGAATGAATATGCTGAAGGTCCGGTGTATTGTCAATGGGGTGGCAGTTGTGTTTGGAGGAGATATGACCGTGGAGAGCAGCTTCTCTACAGAAAGAAGCAACTTTGTCAGAATGGCCATTTGCTACACCGAAAATACCGATCTTTTAGTTGAGGCCGCCGAAAGACTGAGCAAGTCCGTTTTGGAGACATTTGCAAAATTGTAAATCAGGGGCCGAGACATATCCCATTAACATGAATAGTATAAAATGTAACATACTCAATCCTTCTTAACCTTTTCCACCACGAGCTTGTCAAAATGATACATTTGGGATATCGTCGATTGTCTTTTCAGGACCGCAAGATCCTGTCTGGCCTTCTCTAATAACTCATTCACATCACCATGGAAATCCCTCAAATTCTTAAACTCAGATCTTGTCTTCCGTAAGAAATATTCTCTGAAGTTGTAGTTCTCAAACTTATAAGAATACCTCAGGAATTGCCTGTACATTGATAACACTTCGGGCTTCGATATCATAGTGAATAAAGAAAAATTAAATAATATTTGCCGTTTTCAGTAGCGAGGCTACTTCTCTACACCATTAAAAATCTAGCACTATTTTGATTTACTATCCATGTCTACTAGTTACGATTTTGTGATAAGTCTACTAATATCGACCATTCGGTCAACGTTGGCAACATCATTAAGCTTTCTGAACTACTTCAGACATCAGTACCCTGAAATTTGGTCTTTATTCATCTACTTGACCATGATATATCTAACATTCAAAATGATGTTTAGGATGGCTAAGATGATATACAGAACGATAATAAACACGATTAAACTGGTCCTGGTGATAGCATTCATTGCCGTGGCAATCCAGTTTTGGAACAAAAAGCCAGAACCAGCCGATTGGCTAGCACTAGCTGAGTACACATTGGTGCAACTCTATCAAATCCTGAGGCTAGCCACAACTTACCTGCTTTCCGTGCTAAAACGATTCGACTTGGAGAGCGCATCTAAGTTTGATCTGGACAATTTCCTACGCTCTCTTACAGGAGCTCGCAATCAATTGGAAACGCTGTTACAATATCTCGGTCGCAACTGAGCCACATAGGGTATGGCGCAGGTGGCTTATTTATCTTTTATATAGTAACACGTTTAAAATTTGCCACTTGGGTCGTGCATCGATTGCAAGAATCCTGGTGGTTGTTCTAATAGGGATTTGATGAAAAACATGTTTTGTTTTGTTCTCTTTTAAATAGTGGAGCGTATTTAAATAATTGAGGCACAAACAAACAGTTTGACGGGATATATAAACTAAGCGGACTTTAACCAATTAGTTTTCTAGGACCAGCTTTCTAAACTAGAGTTTTACCCAACAATCATCGCCTTCCATTTTTGTCCATCATGTCCAATAGAAGAAGAGCATATCCACAACCAATGTACCAAGCCCCAGATCCGTCTGCTGCTTACGGGGTTCCTGCACAGCCGCAACAGCCTCTGGCAGACCAAGGTATCTACGGGGCTCCACAGGCGTCCAATCCTGTCAACCAACTGGCCCAAGGTGTCGCTGGGATCAACTTGGCTCCTCAGCAGCAGCAGATGCCTGCATACCAAGCTGGTCTTTCTGGAGGAGTTTATGGACAGGATCCTGGCGCAACCCCTGTTGGAAACCCTGCATACCCGCAGCCATCTTACCAAACTCCTTCTCAGCCACTTCAACCATCCCAGCCCTTGAATCAGCTCTATTCTACAGATTTATTGAAGGAAATACCACCGCCAATTGCCGACTTACAATTTCCACCCCCTCCTATTATTTTGGCTCCCGGAACAGCTCTTACGGGCAACCCAGAATCGAACTCATCTTCGGAATATTTCAGATGTACTCTTAACGTGGTGCCAACAACTGGTGCTATTCTTAAGAAGTCCAAGCTTCCTTTAGCCCTGGTGGTGAGACCATATGTTACGCTGCACGACTCCGAAAGACAAATACCGGTTGTCAGTGATACAATTATCTCCAGATGTCGTAGGTGCAGATCTTACATCAACCCGTTCGTCCAATTCACAGAACAAGGCAGAAGATGGAGATGCAACTTCTGTAATCTTCTCAACGATGTTCCAGGCGGATTCGACTATGATAGAATGACATCCAGCCCTCTTGACAGAATGGAAAGAAACGAACTTAATTATGGAGTCGTCGAGTTTGTGGCCCCTTCAGAGTACATGGTAAGACCACCTCAACCATTGGTGTACGTGTTTGTTTTGGATGTGTCCTATGCATCGATTCAAAATGGCCTCTTAGCTACCGTTACCAGAACAATTCTTGAGAGTCTTGACAGAATTCCTAATGATAACGGAAGAGCTAGAGTTGCATTTTTGGCTGTCGACTCGGGACTTTCTTTCTTCACAATCCCAAGTGATGACCAAGTTGATAAGGAAGTTTCTATGCTGATTGTTTCCGACCTTGACGATGTCTTAATTCCATCTCCAGATAACCTGTTGGTCAACTTGAAGGACTGCAGAAAGAACGTTGAGAAATTGTTAAACAACTTCGTCGGCTATTATGCTAACAACGAAAACACTGGTTCCGCATTGGGCCCTGCTTTGAAGTCGGCTCACAAGCTCATCTCTCAAATTGGAGGTAAGATCATCTGTTTCACATCTGCTCTTCCGAACATGGGTATTGGAAAATTAGCCATCAGAGATGAGAATGCTGTCAGTGGAAAACCAAAAGAGGCTGCCACATTGTTGACTTCCAACAACTCATTTTATAAATCCTTTGCTGTTGAGTGTAACAAATCGCAGGTTACTGTTGACATGTTCTTGACAGGATCTAATTACCAAGATGTTGCTACACTATCTAACCTGCCAAGGTTCACTGCCGGCCAGACTCACTTTTACCCAGCTTGGTCTGCAAGCAGAGTTGAGGATATTACCAAGCTCACTAAGGAGGTTTCGAACCATTTGTCCATGGACATTGCTTTGGAAGCAGTGTTGAGAGTCAGAGGTTCAAGTGGATTGAGAATGAGTGCATTCTATGGAAATTTCTTTAACAGATCTTCGGACTTGTGCTCATTCCCAACTTTCCCTAGAGATCAATCTTATGTGATTGAAATGTCCATCGACGAATACATCTCAAAGCCATATATATTTTTACAATGCGCTGTTTTGCACACTACATGTTATGGCGAGAGAAGAATTAGGGTTATGACTTTGGGTCTACCAACATCTAAGGAGTTGACGGATATCTATGCGTCTGCTGATCAATTGGCAATTACGAACTATTATACACACAAGGCCATCGAGAAGACCATGTCCTCTTCTCTTAATGATGCAAGAGATTACCTCAATAAGTGCCTGGTTGACATTATGTCTCTGTATAAGAAGGACATTGTTCCTGGAAACCTCGGCTCGTCGTCTCCATTACAGATTTGTACAAACTTGAGAATGCTGCCTTTGCTTCTCCAATCGCTGACCAAACACATTGCCTTTCGAACTGGCAAAGTCCCATCTGACCATCGTTCGTCCGCATTGAACAAGCTGGCGACATTGCCTCTCCCAAGTCTGATCAACTACATTTATCCAACTGTTTACGGTCTGCACTCGATGACAGACGACTGCGGCCTGCCATTTGAGGGCGAGGACGATCCATATGACATTCCACCAAAGAAGCACGGCGAGATTGTTCTCCCAGAAGCTATCAATGCCACAATTGGAAACTTCGAGAAGTATGGTCTTTATCTGATCAACAACACGTCAGAGTTGTTCCTGTACATCGGAGGCGATGCTGTTCCGCAGCTTGTTTCCGATGTCTTTGGCGTGGAGTCTTTAAATGACGTTCCAATCGGCAAAGCAGAGCTTCCGGAGCTAGACAACGAATTCAACGTGCGTGTGAGGAACATAATTTCCAAGGTGAGGGAGGGCGAAGACTCGATCGCATACCTCAACTTGTACGTTGTGAGAGGTCCTTCTACAAACGAGAATATGATGAATACCAACAGGGACATCATTCCACTAAGAATGTGGAGTATGTCTGAGCTGGTGGAAGATAGAGTGAGCGCTAACTTGAGCTACAAGGAGTTCTTGACTCAATTGAGAGAGAAGATCTCAAGTTAGAGGATGTAGTTTATGTACTAAAAATGTATGACGGTGTACGGGTGTGAAGAGATAATCGGCAGTAGAGTTGGGGGTGCGCGCTTCTCCAATTAAAAATGATTCTTTGGTGAGCTGATTGTTGTCCGTGATTCAAAATGGCAGACACGCAACGATGAATTTTTCTTTTAGATACTTGTACTAATAAACAATTGTATAGACGATTCTTGCCAACAAGTTTGTTTGTTGAAATATACCGGAATACAGATTGCAAAGGGTAAGTTTTACATCTAAATTAGGGAAATGAATGTTTTGGGAGAGTTTTACACCAATTTTTCAGCTGATTGAACAGACATCATGAGACATTTCAAGCCGGCTTAGATTAGATAAAAAGTGCAACAATCAACGTTTCAATGGTTACATCCGACTCAATAGAGTCTGTATGCCTGATTTCTGACCTCAAATCTCGCTAGAGCTTGCTTGGGGGCGAGATATACGGCGGAAATCACATATTCGGGGTTGAGAAGCCATTCACGATCTACAAGAGACTCATCTACCACCTCTATAAGACAAGGTTGAATGTGGAGACCGGTGGAGGATCTGTTTTTTGTTGATGGCCAGAAGGTTCTCTAGCCAATGAGAACGCAACGATTTTGCACAAATTTTTTATTCTAGCTGGAAATCGCTTAGGTCAGCAGTGGTGTGAGATTTTTCCAGGCAGTCCCCAATTTTCCAAGTGTTCTAACGCGGTAGTATCATAGAATGTTGAGACAAGCACTGAAGACCGTTCCAAGAGTGCAAGTGAGACACGCTTCGGCTCTTTCGCAGGCTACTGTGTCCAATATACAGCTAAGATGGGAGAAACTTCCTGAGGATGACAGAAAAGAGGTGATTGATGCCCTTGCTGAAAGACAGAAGTTGCCTTGGAAGGACCTGACCGCTGAAGAGAAGAAGGCCGCTTTCTTCGTGTCTTTCGGTGAGTGGGGCCCAAGAAAGCCAATCCACTCCTCTGAGGATGTGAGATTCATCTTCTGGGGTACTGTCATTGGTATCGCTATAACTGCTGCCGGATACACATGGTTCAGATCCAGGAGATACGTTCCAAAGACTATGAACAGAGAGTGGCAAGAGATGTCTGATGAGTACCTGAAGTCGAAGAACGCTAACCCATTCAGCTCGTACTCTCAAGTCCAATCCAAATAAGCCTTTTATCACCTCCATCGATCGAGCAGCTATATCATTCACAAGGACCAACCCATTCTAGACTGGCTGTAAGGTTAACTAACTATTGCAAGAAAAATAGTAATATTACACTATTATACAATAAACTACCAAAGTTTCCTATCAAACGTCTGTACGACGTTACGAGCTTTAGGTCCAAATCGTAGAGGAAGTTCCCGTTTTTTCTCCGCGACTGAGTCCGCACTTTTCCTAGGAACAACCGTCTCCTTCTCCTGTTCCAATCCAGCTATTTCACAGCTCCCCATTTGCTCGTAGATTCTCTTAATATGCGAATACTTTTCGATGTTCAGTATCTCCTCCAGATCTTTGAATTTGATCCAGTTCAACACCAGCTCTTGGAAATTATTCTGTTCGTGGTCATACAGTCTTTTCAGTTCCTGGAACTGAACGCTATCGCTCTTAAGGAAGGAGCCAATCATTGGCCAGAGGAAATTCCACATACGTGCTTTCTCCGAGCCTGTTAGTTGTTTTCTCTCAGTTTCTGGATAAAGAGTGTAGAAATTCTCTGTTCCGAGGAGCAAAAATGCCTGCAAGTCAACAACAAATCGCTCCCCACCTTGTGTAACATAGTACAGGGGCAGATATTGAACAATCTGTGCATCCGAGCGAGTCTCGTCAAATCTGGCAAGCTGTAACCCGTAGGGATAAAAGCTACGAATGTAGCGTTTCCGCTCGATATCCTGCCTTTCAACTTCCTGTTTCACTTTAATCTCTGCCTCCTGGGCCTTCTTTGCCATCTCCTCCTGTTCCTGCTTCTTGCGTTGCTCTTCGCGCATCGCGGCTGCCCGCAACTCCTCTTCTCTTTTTTTCTCTTGCTCCGCAATGGTTCTTGCAATTTGCTGCTGACGAGCTTTTTTGCGCTCCAAGCGTTGTAATTCAAGTGCTTCACGAGCCTTTCTTGCCTCTTCGTCTCGTTGACGTCTTGCTTCAAGTTCCTCAGGTGTAGGAGGAACAGCTTTCTCTTCTTGCTCCTTCTTGGGTTCAGGAACAGGTGACACAACTTCTTTCACATTCTCAGACTTCAGCACAGTAGAGACAGGCGTGGTCGCTGGCGGTTGTGAAGAAGGCCTTGATGATACATCGCTCTCGCTGGTCCGTTTTTTAGGTTTCTTTGTTCCTGTCCTCTTCCTCTCATCCTCAGATGCCTCATCAGCATTGTCTCGTGGTCGTTTAGACATACTTGCGCCGGCATCACGGAGCAATTTTATTTCCTCCTCATCAGGAACGTAGCTCTCCATCAAAATATCCAATGCCGAACGACCAAGCTTGTCTTTCAACATCACATCGGCCTTGTTCTCTAGCAAAAGCTTCACCATACCAATGTGGTCCTTGCCAACAGCATACATCAACGGAGTCATACCAGCCTTGCTCACATAATTAACCTTAGCTCCAAATGCAATTAACAAACTGGCGATATCAGTGTGACCATGTTTTGCAGCAAGACACAACATGTCTGGCGGTATTCTGCTTCCCGCGAGATTCGAAACATAATTGAGTACAAACGTCACGTCATTCTCGGCTACTTTGTGGTAAATTTCCGATCGTCCTTCGCGAGAAAACGGATCAAAGAAAACATTCTGTGCCCGTTTGGAAGAATCTTCTTTCTCAGAGTCAGTTCCTGGGCCAGCACTCTGACTCTTGGAATACATTTTCTTGTACTCCCTGGTAGATTGGGCCAGGAGCTTTTTCAATTTTTTAAACTTGGATAGCTCCTCTCCTTCCAAATCATTGACATCTCTGTCTCTTTCCATTGCGTCTAGCGCAGAATCACCTTGAGAATTCACCAAACATGGATTGGCACCCCTATCAAGTAAAATCTTCACCACATCGTAGTGAAGATTGGATGCAGCGTCAATTAATGGGGTATCCTTATCGATGTGTGCCAATTGAGCATTGATATCTGCTCCGTTTTCCAACAGTAATTCCACCACTTTCACGTATCCTTCAAGAGCAGCTTCATGGAGAGGCGTGTTTCCAGCATAATCTGCCTCGTTGACATCGGCACCATTCTCAATGAGCTCCTTGGCATCTTCATAGTGGCCTTTCGCACAGTGTCTTTGAAGAAGCGAACGACCAGAAGCATCTTTCCCGCTTTTTCCAGACACTTTGCGCTCTCCAGTCCTAGAATTTTGTGATGACGACCGCTTCCGGATGTATTTCTTGGTCTCTTGCTCATCTTCCATGGACTCGTCGTCGGAAGTTTTCTTCATTAGTCGGTGAAACCGTTTCGTTCGTTTTGAGGGAAGAGGAATCGACTCGTCAACATCTGTTTCTGCATCCGATAGTGTGGGTTCCACTTGTTCTTTCTTTATGGCTACTTCGTCAGCAGACTGTGATATTGCTGCTGGCTGGGGGCTGTTGTTTTCTGATTGATTGTGAGTATTTGGAGCTGTCTCGTACGGCTTTGCAATGGGCTGAAATATCTGACGTGGTGATAAACTCTTTTCAAGCCGGTCTGATTGACCAGAGCTGCCGACAGGCGCTCGCTCGTCACTCTTCTCAGACGACTCTAATGACATGGGAATTAAAAATTAAACGAGAAGTATAATTATTTCTACGACGCGCCGATCGACGCGGAACTATTTATATTTCATTAGATGGAGATGGTGCTGGACTGTAGCCCAAATAGCGTCCCCACTCCATGAGCTCGTAGATAAGACTGAAGTTGGGCGAGATAAAAGGTGCTTTCTGCTTGAGAAGGTTATACGCCTCATTGTAGCCTATCTTTTTAAGCTTCATGAAGTATGCAAGAATCAGAGAAGCTGACCGTGACACGCCGCATTGGCAGTGAATCAGCACGCGTTTATCTTGTGCGAGTGCGTCGTCAATGATCTCTGTAAGCCTCGGAAAGTCTGTCACCAGCTTCGAGGTGTGAGTCCAGGGAATGAAATAGTATTGAATATTTTTCCCCGAGACCGATGTTTTATCGGAAATCTGATCAGTGTAGTTTTTGATTTCCTGAGCCACGTTGATGACCACATCAAAATCAGCCAGCTGAGAGATAGAGGGTTCCGAGTAGAGAAACAAGTTGGGCTCCAGCACGCAAACCGGGCCCTTTGGATATGGTTTTTGGTATGGTGGAGGGTCAAAAACGGGAGCCGCCTTTGGGGAAGGCAGCGCTGTTGGTGCAGGCAACGAATGAGAAGGGTGAGGGGATGACGAGGAGGGGATTGGCGAGCATAGACCAAGTGATTCGATATCTTTATGAATGTTTCCTGAAGATTCTAATGGCAAGCTTGAAGCCGGATGAAGGCTCGAAGGTACATAATGGGCTTGATTCGAAGGTTGCGAATGGTTGATGGAAAGAGTCAAACTTCTGCCACGAGAATGAGCCTGGTTGGATTGTTTTGTAGGGGAGTTTGAAGAGGCGAAAGCTGTGTTGAGCGACGGGGTACGGTACAATCGCGGGGTTCTGGGCGTCGTTGCTGGAGAATGCGACAGAATTTGTTTGGATCCGTTTGATGAGTACGTGAGCGGGACGGGGTATTTGGTATGATTCTTCGACAGATCCAGTTGGAGATTCTTAAGATTCTTGGGCCTTCGGGATCCTGGGTTCACGTTATTAAGAAGCGTGTGTTGCATGGGAGAAGGGTCAGCCGACCGACTGTTATTGCTGTTCATATGAGGACACACGCAAATTCAAACTCAAAACACATACACACGGCCATAGACAACTAGTTAACACGATCTGGTGTTGGCTGGGTGTCTATCAGGTAAAACTAAACAACGAATTTCTGTGTCTGAAACAAGTTTTCTAAATTTAGTAGATACACATAATGGATAAATATTAGTTTTTCGTCAATTCAACCAAACTTCGTTGCAAATGGGAGTTTGTCTTTTCCACAGAAAAATTAACCGGTTTCGTTTGCAAACAACGCAGAAACTCAGTCACCGATCCACCGACTCCAAAATAGATATCCTTGGCAGCTACAATGGCTCGCGACCCATTGGATTGCACTAGCTCTGTCATTATATCTGCAACTACAGGTAGACCCTGAGTGGAATATATTGTTTCGCTGGTGACAGCCAAAACACGGCCATCACACTTAGTTTGCAACATTTCCATCATTGTTCTGCCCCAGGATCCACTCACAAACGAAAGTGTGATATGATGTGCTTGTAACCATTCTGAAAACCGTGCTACCATCTGTTCTGTCACGTCTATTTCTCCTTCCCGCACATTGCCATCCACATTTTCACGCTGCTGCAACTCGTTCAGCTCTTCTGTGGTCAAAATGTTCAAACACCATGTCAGCAACACATTGGGAACCGTAACCAGTCGCAAGACCTCGTAATTGAAATCGGTCAAAATCATCTGCACTTTGCGCGAGTTCTGGGCTAAAAGGGATTGCAAGATCAGCAAGGATGGCAAGCTTGTTCCACAACCAAGCTCCACAAACGTATCGTACCTGTTCAAATCGGTTTTTTGAAGCTTCTCCATTAGATCGTAGCAACATTCCCATGATTTTAGTCCACCTTCATAGACTCCGTTGCGCACATCTTCTTCTGTGGAACCCAAAAGAAACTGTAGCTCATTACTCTCCAAATCCTCAGTCATGAGTTGATGTCGCACATCGAAGAACTCGCGACGATAGAGCTTCTGGGGACCATCGACGGCCTCGTATGTTATCCGATTCCCAACCAACAGAGGTAAAAAGTGATCCAGATTGTACATTGTAGGCCGAACAACCTCATCAATCTCACCAGACTGACTTTCTGCTGCCGGGGCGTCTTCTATATCGTCTTCAAATGCAAACTTGAAAGCCATAGAAAATTAAATTATTTTTCGATTTAATGCAATTAGTTTTCTAACACGAATTATTTCCATGGCCGAATACTCGTCGTATTTGGACGACTTTGACCCAATAAAATATGCCAATGAGCTCGTTGTTTCGACCAATAATGCGGAAGATTCAACTTTAGACTTGACTACGTCTATTAAAAGGCTCGAATTCGACCTCAAAGACGTGGACAAAAGACTTCAAAAGAGCTCGAACGAGAACTACACAACGCTCATTGCCCAACTGGACACCGCCGAAACGCTGCATAAAACGATCGAAACGCTCAAACCTTCTCTCAATCAGGTCAACCAATCGTACTCGCGGCTTCAGACGGAGATCCTCAAGCCTTACAACGAATCGTCTAATTTGCATACGGCTCTTAGAAAAGTCCATCAAACTTCCAATTTACTCCGATCTTCCACCTATTTCATCTATCTGATTTCCAAGATTGAGGAAATAGACAAGTCTGATCAGGAGCTCAATCGGAAACCGTTCGCCAGTGTGTACAATCTGTCTAGACTGCTCAACCAAGTCAAGCTCCATTTGGCAGACTCGCCATTCTTGAAAAGTCTCAAGCTGGTGCGTGATTACGAGCCATTCCAACAGCTCCAGACAGCCAAAGTGCTGGACATTTGCAACCACCATTTGAAAAAACTGTCACTGGAATACGATGATCAATCGATCGTGAATTTAATCTATGCACAATCCATCTTATCATCAGAATCATTCTACAACCAGCTTCAGCAGCTTTTGAGCTTGGAAATTGCAGCATCCATCAATATGATCATCAAAAACCTCAACAATCCGCGGGGGCTTGATAAGGTGTTTCGGGAGGTTTCAGCTTCTGGTAAGTTGATCAACAAGTTGGAAAAAGTGATGAAATCCAATAAATGGCAGGATGCAAGCACTTCCAAAGAGGCTCATTTGGGCACCACTACCATCTACGATAAGGTGAACACGGTTTTGCAATTTAACAGTTCATTAGGAGCACTATTCTGGAAAGACACAGCAATTGGTGTGGAGCCAAAATTCAAGGAAATTGTGCAAAAGGGCGGACCAATAGCAAGAAACTTGCGTCAGATCAAGGAGGATATCAAGGAGATGATCAAAAAAGCAGTTTTGGATTCGTTTCCTGAGGTGAAGAGAGAGGACTGCTTGGAAGTGCGCATGATGCTGAATAGCGTTGCATCTCTGGACAAATCCAGACAATAAAAAACACTAAGTAGTAACTTGACGTCGTTTTTTCCCGCCTCGACGGGTCTTCTTGATCTTTGTCTGCTTTTGAATTAATGCCAGTTGTAAGGCGTATTCTTTCATGCGTTTCCTGGCCTCTATTTTACCGAGCCGTTGTTTTCTGCCGCACCGTCTCCTGATTGTAGATTTCGGTCTTGCCACGTGCTTTGGTGGGTCTTGGAGCCTGATCAGTTTGTAGTTGCTTGGATTTAGGACCTTGCTATTATCAAGAACAAAGTTTCCTTCCAGAGCCATTTCTGCAAATCTTTCTTTCTCTAAAGCATCAAAACTTGCAAAATAGTACGATTGGGGACGGGCAATATTGGACTCGGTGTAATCATCAAATTCGTACTTGACTTCCTGTAGATTCAGCTTCACCAATTGAGGTTCATCTGCACTGGTTGAGAATAGAGGAAAAAGCTCTGCTGAGCTTTCATTAGTCTCTTTAATGTCTTCAGGCTGGTCTTGCTCGACTTCGAAAAACTCAAACTCAAAACCGGGATCATAGACACCACTGTCTACCTCCTCCTCTTCACCCCCTCCAAACACATCTTTTCTCGACACCCTGCCGTTAGATATAATAACTGAATACTTACCTTATGCTCATATATAAATTATTTGAAAATAATTATCTGATTTAATGTAGTAATATTTGACAATAAATATGATGAATATCAATAATTAACGATCCGTAATAAATACGATCAATAAATAACACCCCTGCGCAACATCATCTATACGGAGCATCAGAATCGGCAGCATACTGGTATTCCTGCTCCCACTTGTCGCCGTTAGAAAGCAGCTTCTCCTTGTTGTATAAGAGCTCTTCCCTTGTCTCTGTAGAGTACTCCACATTTGGAGTCTCCACAATCGCATCCACAGGGCAACTCTCCTGGCAATATCCACAATAAATGCATTTGGTCATGTCAATGTCGTATTTATACGTTCTCCTTGATCCATCCGCTCTCTCCTCTGCCTCAATGGTTATTGCTTGAGCAGGACAAATAGCCTCACACAATTTGCATGCAATGCATCTCTCCTCACCTGAAGGATACCGTCTGAGGGCATGTTCACCTCTGAACCGAGGGGAAATTGCTCCCTTCTCAAATGGATAGTATATAGTATAGGGGGCACGGAAATACATCTCAAGCACGATATACATCCCGCGAAACATCTCTGCCAGCAAATACCACTTGGTGGCTTTCGAAAGAGCTCCTTCTTTTGACTCCTCCCAGGTTCTGGGCCTTGGAAGACGGAATCCAGAGGGCCATGATGACTGCGCGGAGCCCGCACTAGCTGCCAGAGCAGGCTTGGCAAGCACAGAGCCTGTAGATAACAATCTACGGCAACTAAATGAGAAAGCTTGCCCTAGTACAGGCCTGAAACCAATACGGATCATAGATAAATAATTGCAATTCAGATAAAATAGCACTACTCCACTTTTCTCTAATCTCAATTTAAAATGGGTTACCCGGCTGTGCTGTTTTAGGAAAAGTACCAAAAGCCATTTTATTTTTCATATTCTGAAGCAAGCGCGTTTATATATTAGTACCCAATCAATTGTCTCCCCATACCCTTCGAAAATGCTGAGAACACAAGTCAGAGCTTTCTCATCTACTGCCAGAGCGCAACTAGCTAAAATTTCTCTAATTGGAACCATTGGTTCTGATATCACGAAAGCCACGACCTCTACAGGTAAAGAGTACGTTAGATACTCATTAGCCGTGAACTCCAAATCGAAAAGCAACGAACACACCTCGTGGTTTAGCATCGCATGCTTCAGCGAACCCCAAATCAACTTTGCTTCACAGTATCTTGGAAAAGGTGCTAAGGTGTTTGTCGAAGCCGAGGTCTCAAACAGTATTGTTGAGAGAGACGACGGCTCAAAATACATGTCTTGGATGCTTTTCCAGAGAAACTTGGAGGTTGTTAAATTCCCAAAGTCCGAAGAGACTTCGGAGGCTGACGCCGAGTAATTGCTTTTACTTCTGCTTTGTATCCTATAGGTAACTAGGTAATTTCAGCTAGGTTCAATATAAATGAGAAATTAAAGATCGTTGCACCGTAGCCCCATTCGTTCCAGATCCTTGCGAATATCCTCATCCAACAGGTCCAGTTCTGCCTGTCGCAATTCGCGTCTGATGTCTTCATCTCCCGGACTGGTAAGCTGTGACGATGGAGTGCTGACATAATCGCTACTGTCCACAGAGCGTGCCGTAGATTTAGAGTCGTCCTCCCAGTTGGAGATGGGTGAGCTCTGCGAGTAGTCCTTGTACGAGTCTGCCGCAGACTCGTGTGACTGATCACTGGCATGTCTGCTGAGGAAATACTGTTTTTTCGCAGCCATTCTTGCGTCTGACCAAGCTCTATATTTAGCGATAGATGCGCGCCCATATGGCAAAACACTAATCCAGTCCAGGTACATTTGCACAGCATCATCACCCAGGCCAAACAAGCAAAAACTGAGAATCGAGATGGCAACCATAATCCATCTATCTATGTCCTCACTGGCCTTGTATGGCGTTCTGACGATTGTGCTCCAAAGGAAGTGTTTGTTGAAAGGAGGGAACATACCCGGATTTAACTTGGAAACGTTGGTGATAAAGAAGTATAGTCTCATTGGAAACATAGCTCCTATCACTAGGAGACAGAAAACAAGCATTTTCAAGAATTTCCTAAGCGAATAGCCAGAGTTGGTGCATTGTAAAATGTTCTTGGTATGCTTGCGTTTGGCGAAGAACACGACCAGGGTAGCGACAGCCATCACAAGACTAAGAATACACCAGACCAGCTGCCATATCAAGTAAAGATACAATGAGATATGGTAGCGTAACAGCGGGAATTGGCAGCCAATGCATTGGGTGATCGCATAGCGCGAAGTTTGTGCAAAGTAGATGAATGCCACGACAATTAGAGGGAACCCAAGCACGCAAAACAACTCAAATGAAGTCTTGATCTTCCGGCTGGAAAACCATTTTTCAGTGGTTCCATTCGCCAGGAGAATCATCAAGAGATTTAAAGAAATGCAGAAGATGGCTCCAGCAGTGCCCAATGGGGCTGCAATTTGAACACGCACCATAATATCACACCACACACGACCATCAAAAGCCTCTAGATAGTTGCTTCCACCCCAGATAGCCGCATCAACAAGACCCTTGAGCATCAAGAGCTCCAAGTACATGAGCATACCTATGGCCGGGATATTGCGTGATTTAAGGTGCCATAATAGTGGTGGAATATTCAGCAACAAGCAAAATGTATGAATAAAGATCAGAGCTGCTTGGAAGTCTGCCATGATGAACTAGTAGAATTAGCACACTTGCCAGACACCATCCTTTTATAATATACCTTTCAGCTCCTTGTGTAAGGAAAATTACCTTAGACGGCCTAATTAGGAAGGTGTACCTGGCTGTGCAGATCGACAAACTTGACACATGGAGATTGATGTATCAACTTATCTAGTCTGATGCACCGCGACCCAAACAACCAGCGCCAGACATAATTGTGAGAAAAGGCCGATCACTGATCTGCCTGCCCACTTGCCCATAGCTCTGTCCACATTGCAATGTGAGTCCCACAACTCCTCGACATCTGAATCTGTGGCAACAATAGGGTCAGCAAAGGGGTCTTTGTACAACTCACTGTCCTCCTTGATGGAGTCATCGCTGGAGTCGTCGAACTCGTCCTGTGACTTTCTAATTAGGATGAGCTCCCGCAAAAAGCAATACATCCGTACACCGACAATATAGAGCAGCAGTACAGGAACCATCAAGCCGGCGATAAACGTCTATAGTTGTTAGCATGCATCTCATCAGAGTCTACCCACGATATGGATCCGCTTCAGTGCAAACTGCTGAAGCCGGCAAGTGTGGCACGTGCATTGTTTAGTTGGCAACCTACTATCCTTGATATGATCAACTTTTCCAAGCACAATCTCCTTCATGGTACTTGATGGCGGCCAGTTGGGGGCATGCTCATGTCTTATAAAGTGAATGTCGACACATCTTTGCAACTCCGTCAAGAACAAAAATTACCCTTTTGGGAAATTCAATGGGGATGTCAATTTCATTGAAGGTACAATTTTTCGAAGTAGTGTTTGACAAATGCCAAAGGATGGTCCACATCCTGAGCCCCCATCTTACCAATTCCTGGAGAGAAGCACGTGATAGGTAACACGAGCACGTCGGACACCAGTTTTGGAACATCAAGCTTAGTAAAGTCTTTCCACGTAACTTTGGAGAAGATTCCACTAAGAACGTAATCGTTAAAGTATTTGAAGATCACATCAGTCCACACACCAGAACCGGTCCATTCCATGATGCTAAGTTCGTTTCCAACATCACCGTCGAGCGTTCCCTCCTTTGATCGACGCAAAGTCTCCTCAGTAACAGAGGCGATCATCTCACGTAAAATCGGATGGCCTGGCTTTGATTGTATTACCCAGTTGGAGAATTGCAATCGACGGGCATAATGTTGACGCCAATCTGGCGTGTCGGGATCTGACTGAATACCAATGATCATGCCGATCTCAGAAGGATCAACATTTTCAGGAATCCAGTTTGGAATCGGCTGCAGAGGTAATGTGTCCACATCTGCATAGACACCTCCCTTGGCAAATAGCATCAAGTACCGGAAGAAGTCCATCTTGAGCACAATATGTGGCAGCAGTTCGTAGGCCTTGATCACCTCAGGCATGTGCATATATAAATAATGAATCACAGCATTGGAGGTATCGTCATTGAATAGCTCATGTACAAAACCTGGATTTTTCAATGCCCATTGCTCCTCCCCTTCTTTGTACTTTGCACCAAAATTGGCGTCATTGAGACCGTATTTCCAAGATTGCCAGACGTATGCCGGGAACTTCTTGTTCTGATCGTATGGAAACATGTATGCAAGGCGTTCGCGCAGACTTCCTTCTTGGCTTGGTCTGCGCAATTCTGAGAGTTGTTTTTCGAGCTTGAGTCCATCCTTTTCTAGTTTCTTAAGTCTTTTATCCTGCTCGACAAGCAGTTTTTCAGTTAGTTCATTAAGTTTCTTGGCTAGCTGTAGCTCATCTAGGGTGTTCTTATTACTGAAGCCAAGTCCTGTGCCCCTGCCTCCAAGTCCTGAACCCCTTTTCCCTTCGGACACATCCGATACACTAGTGCCAGGGCCTAATACCTGGTAAAGATCGGGTGTAGAATCCGACGAGATGCGAATCAGGACCACAAATATGACCACTATGCTCACTGAAAGAAACACAGTTCTTTTCAATGCGTTTGTTTTCATCGCCACGTAGTAGAAATGAGACAAGAGAATAAAATAAATAAAAAAATAGCCAGCATAAATCTGATGTGGAACAGGAGTTCTATAAATGACGGCTGGAGTTGTTTTGAAGATTAAATTGAAGGGTTACTGTAAGTTCAAAGTAGATGTATTTGAGAAATTTTCAGAGCTGATTGTAGTGCTGCGTTTGAAGGAACTTGATACAGGTATATGTAGATCGTAACTATCGAAAAAACCCGAACACAGAACACAGATGGCTTACTTCGAAGTCAGAGAAAACTTTCAGAGGATATAACTGGATACAATCATTCTGCCTGATCTGTGGAGATAACCACCTGGCTGATGATCGAAGATCTGTATTTTTAGCTACTCTTGGTAGATCACCTAAGTTATGCGAAAACCTACATCTGGTGCAACAGACGTTTGCAGAAAAAAGAATTCATTAATAAGCTGTAAAATAAGGCTACTGAACTACAACTTAGTTGTCTTTCGATTCTCTGAAGTCCTTCTTATCTCCTGCTATTTTAAAGAACACTGCCTGAAGAAATTTTTCATTATGAATAAAATCTCCTCTTTGACAGGTGTGCGCCTTGCCTGTTGGACAGGCTACCTTTGGCGACCTCGGCCTCAAATACTGCATGTTAATACGAGAAGACTATTTGGGGAATTTTCAAAGCTTTCAAGAGCTCCTCCAAGATATTCTACGATACTACCTTTGAGACCAGCCATTAGGAAGGATCTGGAGCACTATCGACACCCAATTTCAATACGCACATTTATACGGTCCTCAGGCCGTCTTGATCAGCAGTCACCGCGCGACCAGTTCCTTGCTGCCGGAAAAAGCAGAGTACAGCGACTGGTACTTCGCGCTAAATGGATATTGCTCCGACAAAACCGGCCGTTCAACGTCGATGAGATAAGCGCTTTCTTGTCTTGGATATTGATGGGAAACTTTCTATGGATCTTCATCGGAACAACTACCTTTTGCGGCCTGTTAATCTATGTTGGCAACTTTTTCACGGACGGCAAAATCAATAGGAAGTTCTTGGAGCAACTTATCACCTTCGATAATAACTTATCTGTGGACATTACCGGAGACGACTTCAAGGCCTCATGGGAGGCCGGGTCTATCAAGTTTCAGAATATCGTGGTTCGGTCTCCTTCCGACGAGCCTCTGAGTTACACTTTTAATATCGATACAGTCACTGTGACTATGTCTTTAAGAAAATGGCTTGATGGCAAGGGATTGATTGAAGCCGTGGAGTTATTTGGCGTTGTCGGAACTGTTGACTTGGGTGAACATTACGAGGACAAGATGGACGACTCGTTTAGCGAAAACTACGAGTTTGCAAAGCTCCATATCAATAACTTGAAAGTCATCATCAGACGGAACAATAATACTCCCTTGGAGCTCGAATTATTTACCTGTGAGCTGCCACGGTTGCGGAGAAACTGGATAACTTACGACTTCATTAATGCAGATGCATTATCTGGATCGATAGATGGTTCGCTGATTACGCTACATAAGCGTCAGAACCAGCTTGCTCGGTTCTCTGCACTTGACACCGAGGAACAGGATGAAAACCCCTGGAAAAAGATTACTCGACTGCGGATCGACCAGCTGGACCTATCACGGGTTGTTGGACCGGCCTCAAAGTTGAACTGGCTCCGTTCAGGTACTGTGGAGCTCGTGGTGGATATCATGCTACCTAGTGAAGAAGACCCAGAGCTAATCCGGGAACTGTTACTATCAAACAATTCTTCTGTGGAGGAGAACAAGTATGTGGTTCTGGACTTCAAGGTTCAATTCCATGACCTACAGGCTAACGTTCCAGCCAAATTGCCCTGCTCTTCGTTGACACAAGTTCCTTACATTTCTGAGACAGATCTGAAGAGTCTCATCACCTTTATCAATGACAGACGATTTGGACTAGCTCTGCGTGCTGCAGAGGCTTGGGATATTGACGAGAATCCATTTGATGGATCCGATCTGGCTGCGGAGCCGGAGGAGGGTCATAAACTGGATTCAAGAGTTCCACCAATAAAGTTCCGACTGGTACATAACCTGGCAAATTTTGAACTTCTGGATCTCATTTCTTGTGTTGGACTTCAGTCTAATGCTGCGGGGGCTTTGGGTGACCAAGATGCTCGACAAAGACGATCTTTCGAAAACACGAATAAATTATTGGACTCGGCAATTACCGAGCTTTTGGGATACTTGATGCTTTACAAAGAGGAACTACAACATCGCCTTATTGAAGTGTACTCGAAGCGGACAAACTTTGAAATATTCTTCAACAACTTCGTGCTTGGAAACCTGATTCTAGTCGGCCTAGGGAGCTTTGTGATTTAACATCTCTGCACCATATCAAACCCGCATCGGTTCGGATTTTGGATGCCGATAATAAATGTATATAGTACAAAATGAATATTGACCGAAGATTAGAAGATAGAGTGATTGGAATGGGCGCATGCGTAACTTTGTGAATCCCATAAATGCCTCTCCTGGCCCGAACGCATTTCATGGGTGGCTATTTTTAAACTCTCTCCAGTATATTTATAGCACGTTTTATTGGTAATTTAGATGATTGATCGGTCAAGTGCGGCTCTCGTCCGGCGGAGATAAAGAGGAGTGAGTGAATTATTGAAAAAAGCATAAATATTACACTTTAGCCGTTTGTTACTACTGACCCGCTAACTTACGCACCTGTGGCATTCGTTCTTTAAGACTCGAATCGATCTCTTAACCACACGGAGTCGTCGTAGCCTTGGCTCAGCATCGCTCACATCTGCAATAAGCACATTTTTATTGTTCGCTTACGGAATTACAATTGGAATAGAAAATTTTGGATAAGATTCAACTATTCGAGCCCGTTTATCATGTGGAATCCATGGAAACGACCATATGAGGATCTGGAGATCCAGGGGACATTGAAACTTAAACCCCACAATCGTTCTAGACGGCTAATTTTGCATGCTTTTTCTATCCTGCCCGCATTGGTTATGACTATTATTGCACTCCACTTCTATATACGTACTACGCAGTTAGACCGTGAGATTGAGGAATATTTTGGGCCGCAGTTCATAACGGCTGAGTCACTGACCCGTGATGTGAGTATAAAGCCGATCCATTCGCATAATGACGAATGGCGGAGACATCCTCTACTAGACGCTCTTCGAGCAGGAGCAAATTCTATTGAGGCAGACTGTTACTACATCGAATCAAGTCCTGACGTGATATACGTGGGCCACAACAAAGTTGTCCTCAAAGAGAAGAACAACCTTGACAGCATGTACTTAGACCATCTTTTTGATATGCTTGAAGAGGCAAACAAAGGCAACGAGGGTGAACAAAAGAACGGTGTATTTTATTCTTCACCCGAAGCTACCACTTATTTTTACGTTGACGTCAAGAACAATAAGGAACAATTAATTTTATCGCTAGACAACAAACTACAACGCTTTTTGAAAAAGGGGTACTTAACCACCTACAACGCCAAGTCTGACGAGTTTAAAGAGGGCCCCCTCACAATAATAATAACCGGAGATTACCCTTATGAGCACATCAGTTCGCAAGAGCTGCTCTATACTTTTATTGATGCCCCGCTTGGAGACATGACTGACCCGGAAAAAGCACAGCTCTATCCAGCGAATAAAATCTCGCTTTTCGCATCGGCATCTCTGGGCACACTGACAGGTTCTCATAAAGCTAAAAGCTTCTTCAATGGTTTGTCTGCCGAACAGATCGCCGATCTTAAGAAGTATATCGATGCTGCCCATTCAGCTAACCTGAAAACGCGGATCTGGGACACTCCTAAGTTTACCAAATCTATCAAACACACCGTTTGGAAACAACTAATTGAGCTTGGCTCCGACTGCTTAAACGTCGACGAGCTTCGAGAGGCTATACAGTTATAGCAAGTAATTGAAGATTAATGATAGAGGATTATTAGATTTATCTTTTGAAGATAAAGTATAGGCGGTATACATTGTACACAAGTCTGCCGGAATATCAAGGTAGATTAACCTTGTGAAAAGAGTGTTTTGAAACCAGACGGTACGATGTTCTACCAGATCGCACCTTTTCGCTCTCAGCTTTAGCTTTTCAATTTAGCTGCCATGTAAAAAACTGTGGCTGTGCAAATCACAAACTGAGTATATTTATTTAATTGGAATAAAGACGTTTTTTCTTATTGAAATATATATATATATATATACTAAATTTGCATTTTCGATGGTAAGTTCGTCTTCACGATGGTTTGCTAACTCACAGTCCGTAAACATACACACTGGATTGCCCCAAGGCTGGAAAATCAAGGTTTCAAGGACCCACGGTCAAGAATACTATTACAACCCTTCCACTAACGAGTCCATTTGGACACCACCGGAAAATACAGATCAAGAGACTCTCGATTTATATCTCTCGAAGAACCTCCACAAGCCTAAGAAAGTCCACGTTAGACACTTACTGGTCAAGCACAAGGATTCCAGAAGGCCATCTTCATGGAAGGAACAGAACATCACGCGCACAAAGGAAGAGGCAATTGAGATACTGAACGGTTACAGAAACCAGATTTTGTCGGGTGAGGCTACTTTGGAAGAACTGGCCGCCGAAAGCAGCGACTGCAGTTCACACTCCAAGGGTGGAGATTTGGGATTTTTTGGCCCTGGAGAGATGCAGCCTAGTTTCGAAAAGGCTGCCTTTGGACTACAGGTTGGCGAGCTCAGCGATATCGTGGAGTCTGACAGTGGAGTTCATTTGATCGAGCGAATTGGATGATTACGTAATTAAACAATTATCTAGCCTCGACATGCCGCGCGAGGTTGGTGAAAAGTCTGTATATTGTATTGCAATTGGCATGTTGGTGAAGAACGGGTGTAGGGCCATTTTAAACCTTCGAAGTTTTTATAGTGCTCCATTTCGTGGGAGGCCGTGTGTAGGCGCGGCCTCCGCTACAATGGGAAAAATATATAATCAAGTGGCAAATCCCATTTCTGTCAAAAATTTACACTACTGTACCAAGAGCGCAATGAGCATGCCCGAGAGACAGGTTTTGCCCACAAATGTCAAGCCAGAGCACTACGATGTGGTGTTGAAGCCCAACTTCGAAACTTTCAAGTTTGACGGAGAGATCACGATAGATTTGAAGGTGAATGAGACCAGTGACTTCATCGAGATCCATACTTTGGAGCTGGAGCTTTCTGACGTGAAACTGACCACTCCTTCTGGTCAATTGAGTCCAAAGAGTACCTCGTATTCTGATGATGACCAAGCAACGAAGTTCGAATTCGGCGACTCTGTTCTTAAAGCTGGTGAGACGGTCCAATTGTACATCAAGTTCATTGGTATTCTGAACGACAAATTGAGTGGATTCTACCGTTCGTCTTATGTTCATGAGGGAAAGACCAAGTATTTGGCTACTACCCAGATGGAAGCCACAGATTGCAGAAGAGCATTCCCATGTTTTGACGAACCTAATTTGAAGGCCAAATTCACTATTTCTCTTATTGCTGCCAACGAACTTACCTGTTTGTCCAACATGGATGTCAAGGATGAGACAAAGGTGTCTGAAACAGAGAGAAAGGTTTCTTTCAACACAACTCCTCCAATGTCAACCTATTTGGTGGCATTCATTGTTGGAGACCTGAAATACGTCGAGTCCGAATACAAGTTGAGAGACGTGCCAGTGAGAGTCTATGCCACTCCAGGATCGGAACAGCATGGTAAGTACTCTGCTGATTTTGCTGCCAAGTCTTTGGAGTACTACGAGCAGGTTTTTGACATCAAATATCCTCTGCCAAAGATGGATATGGTTAGTATTCCAGATTTCTCGGCAGGAGCTATGGAAAACTGGGGATTGATCACTTACAGAGAGGTTGACTTGTTGGTCAATGAGAAGAACACCAACTTGGCCACCAAACAGCGTATTTCCGAGGTTGTTGCTCACGAGTTGGCCCACCAGTGGTTCGGAAACATCTGTACCATGGATTTCTGGGACTCGTTGTGGTTGAACGAGAGTTTTGCAACCTACATGTCGTGGAAATGCTGTGGCCATTTTGAGGAGAGCTGGAAGGTCTGGGAAAATTTTGTTGGCGACTCGCTGCAGTCTGCTTTGTCGCTCGACAGTTTGAGATCATCGCACCCAATTGAGGTTCCTGTGAGCCGTGCCGATCAAATAAATCAGATTTTCGATGCTATATCGTATGAAAAAGGTTCATCGGTGCTGAGAATGCTTGCTAATTGGCTAGGAGAGGACGACTTTATCAAGGGTGTGTCCAATTACCTTAAGAAGCACATGTATTCTAACGCCACGACTGAGGACCTTTGGGCATCGTTGTCCGAGGTTTCAGGTAAGGATGTCGAGACAACTATGAATGTGTGGACCAAGAAGGTTGGATACCCTCTAGTCCAAGTTAAGGAGTCAGATGGAAAGGTGAGCATTAAGCAGCACAGATATTTGACTACTGGAGATGTCAAACCAGAAGAAGATACTACTATTTATCCAATATTTTTGAGCCTGAAGACAGAAGCTGGAATTAACGATTTCGTGTTTGAAAAGAAGGAAATGACGTTAGATGTCAAGAGCTCGGATTTCTTCAAGCTTAATGGAGATAGCACAGGAGTCTTCAGGGTCAACTACGAGCCTGAAAGATGGACTAGTCTGGGTGCTGCTGCCCACAAGTTGTCTGTTGAGGATAGAATCGGACTGGTTGCCGATGCTGGTGCATTGTCTATTTCTGGTTATTCCAAAACAACCAACCTACTGTCTTTGGTGTCTCAGCTGAAGGATGAGTCGTCATTTTTTGTCTGGAGCGAGATGCTGGGTAGAATTGGAGCTGTCAAGAAGGCATGGATTTTCGAGGACAAGTCCGTCAATGAAGGTCTTATGGCTCTAGTCAGAAGTCTTGTGAGTGAAAAGTGCCACCAAACCGGTTGGACTTTTGACCCTAGCGAATCGTTCCTGGAGCAGAGACTGAAGTCTCTCTTGTTTGGTGCTGCTGCTAGCAACGGTGATGTGACGGTTATACAGGCTGCCCAGGATATGTTCGCTAAGTTCTCTACTGGCGACAGGTCCGCCCTTGATCCAAATCTCAGAGACTCTGTTTTCAACATTGTTGCCGCTAACGGAGGTGCCAAGGAGTTCGATGCTTTGCTGGCCATCTACAAGCAACCAGAGTCTGTTGATGAGCGAAATGCTGCTCTTAGATCTCTGGGAAGATTTGAGGACAGGGAAATCCTTGACAAGGTTTTCCCCATGCTTTTAGATGGAACTATTAGAATTCAAGACTTTTACGCTCCTATGGTCGGAATGATTGCCCACAAAGTTGGAACCGAGGAGTTGTACAGTTTCGTGACCACCAAATGGGATCAAATCACGAAGGTTGTTCCTGCATCTTTGTCAATGTTGAGCATCGTGGTTGGTGTCGCTACCTCTGGCTTTACGAGCATGGAGAAATACCACGAGATCGAGGAGTTCTTCAAGGACAAGGATACCAAGGGATTTGATCAAAAGCTGGCACAGTCTCTCGAGACGGTTAAAAGTAAAGCTAGCTGGGTCCAAAGGGACTCGAAGGCTGTCTCAGAGTGGCTCAAACAAAATGGCTACTCTGCTTGAAATTCGTATTACATAAGCTCACAATTCTAATTGCCCTTTTATTAAATCCTTATTTCTCCCTTTTGTTCTAACGAAAGTAGACGTAACGAATATGAGCAATGAAAATAACAGTTGCAGTGGAGCAACATCCACTCCAAGTTGCAAATTGATCGAGTGGCATAGCCTACGGCCTGCAAGTGGGATTATACAGGCCCAAATACAAGAGCTCATCACACCCACGACTACCAAGGATACTGAGCTCGTTGAGCCGGTCACTACACCAAAGCCGAACAAGGTTGTTGCACGAACATCCAACGAGTGGATGAGTCATGGAATCAAGTTCAATGAATTTCTAAGCGAAGGAACCTTGACTCCAATCGGAGCGTTTGGTAGAGCCATGACCGCTGGATCGGCTACTACTGCCGCTACTGTGGCCACAAAGTTGAATTCCAATGACATGAAAGATGACGACTCAGTTTCGTGTTTTACTAATTCTTCCACCTCGACTCCTTGCAATCCAAAAAAACGCAAGTTGGACGGCGAACCGCTGCCATTTTTTGGATTTAAGAAAGTCGACCGTGAAGTCGAAGAACATGTCGACCCAGAGCTCGAAGCCTGGGTAACTGAATCGATGGAGACGATCCGTGATTACGAAAGAATGGTGCAACGTGTGATCTCGTTGCGACTAAAATTCAACAAGCTGGTGAGCAGCGAGCATTAGTGAGTACCACCACTAAGTAGCAACAATCACTGCGCTAATTTGCTATAGGAGTTTATTCTGTGAGATACACAACATTAAACAGGAAGTGTGTTGCTTACTTTCTGTATCTTCTTGGGCCTCTGTTAGCAGAGACAGAGATCACATTGGATGGAACCTTGAAACCAAGGGCTTTGATCATGTCGTCGGTGTCTGCGTCGATGTGGAGCTGGCCCTTGTTCTTCTTGAGGTCCAAGGCTGACACTTCTGGAACGTATTGATCCTTTCTCTCTCTCTCTTCCTCTTGCAACTTGAACGAGATTCCTCTAACTGGACCCTTTTGAATTCTCTTCATGAGGTGGGTAGTGTATCCAGCGATCTTGTTTCTCAGTCTCTTGGACTGGATCTCAGCGATTTCGCTGGTCAATCTCTTGTTGACCTCGAAGTCGAGGGTCAATTTTGGATAGTATTTCTCGATAAGCACCTTGGAGGCTCTCTTGACGGTCTTGGTTCTAACTCTACCCTGAGAACAGTTAGTATTGGAGTGATTGCCGGCAGCTGCCGGTGATGATACCTACCATTTTGTGATGTTAGTTTTCAATACTGGTTAAGAAATTTTTCACAAACTCAAGAAAAAAACTATACCTAGCCCTAGATAAAATCACGTGATATAAAATAAATGCTAATTCTTGTCCGTGTCTGTAATTCCCCTCGGATTTATTTCAAGGTCCAACCCGCATTACGTACATTGGGGGCGAAAAATATAAATAGAGCCGTATTTCCCGCTTCCAATGGCCAAGTTTCACTGTGACGTGTGCTCGTCTGACTGCACACGACGTGTTCGCATCAGGTGCGCCGTCTGTGCTGACTACGACCTATGTGTGCCGTGTTTTGCCAAGGGTGAGAGTTCTGGCAAGCACAAACCTCATCATGACTACCAAGTGATTGAGCAGCATCAGTATCCAATTTTTGATGAAGATTGGGGTGCTGATGAGGAGTTGCTTCTGATTGAAGGATGCGAAACATTGGGGTTGGGTAATTGGCAAGATATTAGTGACTTCATCGGAGGCAGGTCCAAAGAGGAGGTTGGTAAGCATTACGAGGACTACTATCTAAATTCGGAGTGTTATCCAATTCCTGATTTGAACAAGACTTTCGAAGATGTGTCGACTTCGGCGTTTTTGCGCAGAAGGAAACGAAGACTGGATTCTCGCAAGAACCTGCCTTTACCTCCGCCAAAAAAGGTTTTGACATCCAAGCCGTTGTGTTCTGATCTTCAAAAGTATATGCCAGGTCGACTGGAGTTTGAAGAGGAGGCTGAAGATGAGGCTGAAAAAGTAATTCAGGATATGGTGTTTGAAGGAGACGAGTCAGAGCATGATATTGAGCTGAAATTGACAGTTTTGGATATATATAATTCGAAATTGACGCTGCGTGCGGAGCGCAAACGACTCATGTTGAAAGATAACTTGCTGGATTACAGAACCAACATAGCAGTTGACAAGAAGAGGACCAAAGAGGAAAGAGACTTGTTTAATAAGTTGAAAGCGTTTGCGCGAGTGATGACGGCCGAAGACTTTAAAGAATTCTCTGACGACATGTTGAGTGAGGTGAGAATCAGGAACAGAATTCAGCAGTTACAAGAATGGCGTCGCAACGGTGTGACGTCGTTTGAGAGTGGAACACGGTACGAGAAGGATAAGGCCAGCAGACTTTCACGTGTGAGTTTAGGAGTTGGTGCCTCATCTGTGGCTTCTTCTGGCCGCGAGAGACACACACTTAACTCGGGAAGATCGACTTCTCGGCATCAGACTCCGTCTTACGATACCAATGCCAAGAAACGAGGCCACCAGCCTTTGGACATTTCGCAAGCGCTCGACCGCGACCTTCTCTCGGACGAAGAGAAGGTGTTGTGTTCCAACTTACGTATCTTGCCGAAACCATACTTGGCCATCAAGGAGACACTTTTCCGCGAGCTTTTACGCACAGGAGGGGTGTTAAAACGAAAGATCGCCAAAGACTTGCTCAAAATCGATCCCGCAAAGACAATGAAAATTTACGACTTCTTTGTGCAACAGAAATGGTGTAATGCTAACTAGTGTATTATAATAATGTATTATAGAATCATAAGAAAATTATGCAATAAAAAAATTCAAAAAAATTCTTGAAATTTATACAATTATAGCATGTCTAAGGCTCGGTACTTTTTGGAGCAGAGCGTTCCTGAGCTACAGGATCTTGAGCGCAAGAAACTGTTTAGCAGAAAGGAGATTACCATGATTATGAGAAGACGTACAGATTTTGAGCAAAGAATTGCTGGACGAGGATCCAAACCAGCAGATTTTCTAGCATATGCGCAATTTGAAAAGAACCTGGACAAGCTCAGACGTAAGAGATACACACGAATGCGATCTGTGATTGACAGCAAGCCTTCGATCTCAGACTGGGCTTCGGAACGTCGTATATTCTTCATTTTCGAAAGAGGTGTTAATAAGTTCCCGAAAAGCATGGATCTCTGGTCCTCCTACTTGAAATACGCGCGCAAACATGGCTCTGTCAAGGTAGTTTACTCTGTTTACTCCAAACTGTTACAATTACAACCGAAAAATATCAACGTTTGGTTTTCAGCTGCTAATTACGAATTTGAATATAACAAGAACGTCAAGTCCGCTAGAAACTTGTTTAAGAGATGTGTGAGGTTCAACGGCGAGAACATGGAGGTGTGGCTAGAATTCATTAAACTGGAACTCACGTATTTGTCTAAACTGCTGCTTCGAAGAAAGCTGATGAACCTGATCACCGAAAAACAGCAAATGGACGACCTCAAAGAAAACGAAGGTGGCTCGTTTGAGGGCGATGATATTGTCAGCCTGATTCCTGACACAGAGATAAATGACGAACTGAACAAACTTCCGGAACTGAACACTGATGTTTTGGGATCCGCAGCCACTAACCCTGTTTTGAAAGGTGATTTGATTTTGGCTATTTTCGATGTTGCTGCCTCTGCTGTTCAGAAAAACGTCCAAATGTCCGAAGACAGGTTTCAGAAGGTGTGGGACTTCTGCACACACATGCTTGCGCTCGTCGATAAGTACGAGATACTGGACAGACCGTATCTTTGCAATCATGTTGTTGAATGGCTATTACATGACTACGGTCATATTCCTAAGGTCATTCTACTACAATTGACCTTGTCATTAAGATACACAGCACTTGAGAAACCAGACTTTGTCTCCACTTTGCAAAGCTCCGTGAAGCTGTACCAATCTTGGGCCACAAAGTCGAAACTCGACCAGGATTCTAAGGACCAGGTCAAACATCTTTACACCGACTATCTAGAGCAGCAGTATCTTTCCAAAGCAGAAGGAGAAGTGAAGCAAGTGCTGTTGCTATTGGTTAAGAAGCTTAAATAATTGAATTAATCTACTTTGTGGAGGTCACTGAGCTGTATCCTCTTAGAAATGCGTCTGTAGCCGAGAGCCAGAGCTAGAACAACTCCCAAACTCCATGCTCCAACACAGTAGATGGCAGTAATGACTGGGCTGTGTAGCTTTGCAATTTTGAAGAAACTGATCCCGGTTTCAGAGGTGTCTTCTTTAGCATCCGAATACCATTTGATGTTGAAGTTGAGGGTCACCGATTCACCAATGATGACTTTAGTAGTGTTGAACGAGCTTGACCACGCAGATCCAGACACGATCTGACCACCCTTCGTCATCATGAAAACATTTAAATTAGGGTCGAGGTCAAAATGAGATTCCTCCACGAGTCCACGAAATTGGAACGTGAGAGGCACAGAGACTCCCGAGCTTGGTTTCACGTCCACTTTGCACGAGTATGGAGCATCGTTGTGAAGAAATAGCTGAAATAGATGGTAGACCTCGTCTTCAAACTTGACTGTACATTGGACCTGCTGATCCACGCCATATTGAAGTGCTAATGGCTGGGCAGTTTCCTGGCACTTGAGAAACTCCACGTACACTAAATTGCCTTGCTGGTCGAATTTGTGTTCTCCATTGTCGATTTGACGAGCATTACAGAGCAACGGAACAGGATCATTTTTGCTGTAAGATTGTAATTTCACAAGATCGAGCTCCGTATCTGGGTACGGTTGGACCTTTGCAGCCACAACGGCCACTATTTGAAGGAACAGACCCAAAAGCATGAATTATTATAATTATTGCTAAATATTTTATACATTCCAATAATAAACGGGGGCACCCGCGAAACCTGGACAGCTCTTACATTATAGTACAATACATAAAGCAAGCCAATGTGCCATATTCAAGGTTTATTTGTCCATGGTCATCATCTCAAGCTCGCTAGGGTTGGTGATGTGTCTAAGACACTTTTTCTTGGCCTTTTGAGACCGCCAATGAGCCGTAAGACCATCTTTCCGCTTGAAATTTTTACCACAGCCCCATTCCTCACCATTTTTCAGGACCCCTCCACAAACAAATCCTCCGTCATGCTTGTGCTGGTTAGTTTCGTGTCTTCTTCTATCACTATGACGTGCAAAAAACTGTTTACATTTGTCACATTGGAATGGTTTGCGATGTTCGTGGGTCGACTGAATGTGCGAGTTTAGGTTCATTTTCCGCGAGAAAGTCTTGCCACAGCCTTGGAAGGGACAAGCAAAGGTGCGAGGCTGTTTTTTCGAGGACATAGACCCGAACTTGGATGAAGGAGACAAAGGTCCACCATTTCCCTGCACGCCACTAAGATCTGTAGAGTCTGACTTAGCTTGATCGATTCTCAGGGCAATGTCAGCCGCTTTCCTCGACCAATCAAGAGTATTTTCTTCGTCCTTGGATGATTTCGCTCCAGGAATTGACTGGTACGGCACGGAATTAGCTAGAGTAAATAATGGGTTATCCTGCTGCGATCCTGGATTTGAGCCAGTAGAATCGGATGCACCGGGTTGCGAGGAGGAATGTGGAGCAAAAGGAAACATGTTGTTTAGAATGTACTTTTGATCCGAAGAGGCCATTTCAATAGGAGGTAGTTTTCTGTCGTCTTGTCTAAGGTGAGAGGCCGAAGAAGCGTAAAAGCGGTTTTCGGGCTGTTGGTAATGTGTCTGCGACTGGTGCTGAGACGAGCCCATCAAAGACCCCAGGTTTTTCGATAAACTTGGTAATTGAGGCTGTGTTGGTTGTCCAGTTGCTGTATCTGGAGAATATTGCAATAAATCTGGCTGACCTTCGGATTTGAGCGCTGGATCTGTTGTGAGGTTATCGTCGTTGTTCATCACCGGACCTGGACCGCGTGAAAGGTAGGGCAGCAGTTGTTGTTAAAAAACAAGGCTGGAAAAACAAGGCTCAACACATTTTCGCCAGGGAGCCGTGTATCAAACAATTTTACATAAGCAGAGTTTTTTTGCTCGTACACATATTTAGGTCAGGTATAGTAGGTTAATGGTCCTAATTTCAACCGAGTAGAGCTCTCATACCGTCAAAAATTGATGTGTTACAGGAGGGGATAATTCCCTGAGCCACTGAAACTTGTATCTCAGTCAGCTGGTCAGAATATAGCAAACCATGAGGAGCAAGAGTTTGCAACCATTTATGTACAATTGTCGACTGGACTTGATGAGTTTATTGCGGTATGATTGCGAAGTGGGAGTTGTTAATTAATTGGATTTTAGTCGGACGACATGGTTGTGAAAACAGCAGTTCTCCATTCGAGTGGCGGATTCACTGTGAGACTTTAAACCGAAAAGGGTCTGATTATGTAAGCAGAGAGAGAAACTCCGACCAGGACAACTGCCAGCAGATACTTGATTATCGGTAAAAGATCTGTTGGGATTGGCGCAGATTCGGATACATGCAAATGCAACGGGATATTAGTGAGATATTTGGCAGCGTTGGGAGAAATTGAGTAGTAATCTGGGGTGATTGTTATGAGCAACTGTCCAGCAATATGTTCCAGTCTTACATCGATAGGGGCTGTTGCACACCAGCAGAGCCTTGCAAAATGAGGCTTCAAGGCGAGTTCAGAGTCACTTAATACCAATTGAACCGACTGATTGTTGTCTTTAGGCGGAAGATAGGTGATTGGTTCCAACGACACGTTCAAGAGATTCAAACCCAAGTGGACAAAGGAGAGCTGACCAGATGGGTCTGATATAATGTTCATGTTCTGTTCCGGCACAAAAGCCAGCGTTTCCGTATTTGCAAGCGCCAGAGATGCCAAGAAGCTCAGCAGTATTATCACCAGCGAAATCATGGAGAATATAAAATTGTACACCTTGCACCCGTGTTTTTGTTTATGAAAAGAGTTTGGGTATCGTATATTGACATCATGACCCTGGGAATTTCGCAAGACATAGAAACTAAAGAGGAACAGACTCTGAAGAAGTCACCTTCGATTACCAACATTTCGAAGTTTGCACAGCCGAAACCGCTTCCGATCAGCTTCAACATGAAAATTAGTGAGGAGCTCGGGGAGATAAAAACTGTATTGACCGACCTGAAGTTCCGGTCGAAAAACAACAACCAGAGCCTGGTAAAACTGAACGAGAACCTGGTGAGGTTTAATGAGACGGTTGGAGACAGCGAGCAGGAAAAACTGAAGGGTATGATCGGAGAACTGAGAGAGTTGGTGGAAGAGATGAAAGAAAGGAAGCAGGAGGATGTGGTGGACAAAAAGCCCGAGCCGGCTGCGGATTTACACATGGAAAGCGAATTGAAGAGCGCAAGAGAAAAATTGGAAGCCCTGTCGATAGAAAGAGAGGAATTGCTTAATAAAAATAGAGCTGCCTCCGAAGAATTGCTGCGTACAGAAAAAGCTGCAGCCGAGCTTCGGGGCAAATGCACCACATACACAGCACAGCTTCGTGCTCTACAGATGCAGTACAAACATCTCGTGGTGCTGAAAGAAAACCTAATTAGCAACCTGGGCGATGCAAAGCAGGCTGTGGCTCGAACGCCCGCAAATGGACAGAAATTGCTTGACTTGCTAAGTCTAGTTTCTGACGAGGAGGAGTATGGGTCGCGTACCAGCTCCCGCAGTGAAAACAAAGAAAACAAAGAAAACCACCGGAATTTCAGCTCGTTCTACTAGATTCTAGGTCGAGTATCCATCCTTTTTTCTTGCGCTTACGTAAACAATATGTTGCAGTTGCATTATGACGTGAGGTGATCAGCGTAGAATCTCCACCTGCCGTGACGATCCCCGCAAGATTGCCTGATCTAACAGAATCTTACGGAAGCAAATAAATAGCGTCATGTTGCCCCTCACTATTCCAAATTCATTCTAGTCTAGCTGAAAGCTGTCAAAACAACTGTCAATCAGAATTTCTGCCTCGCGCGCCGCCCCCGCACACCACGCGCACATTTACAAGCTTATCTAAAATTAAATTTTGCCTTCAATTTGTTTAGCAATCCAGTATTAATTTGTTAACAGTGGGTCAGAAGGCATGTCCAAGGCGACTTATCAGGATAATTTCATAGACCCCGAATCCGCTAGATCGTCTTTGTCTTTAGAATCCGACGGCTCACACAGTTCCAATATTTTTTCCAACCCGGGAGAGTATGATCTCTCTGTAAACAACCTTAATTCAGTTTTATCCTACATCAGCGACATGGACAACAACACCATTTCCGATAAGGACACTATAGCAACTAACTCGACTGCGCCGGGCAACAGCAACAACAACAAGACGGTCTCGTCCGGTGCCGGCTTTGTTAATCCATTTGAGATCAACTCTTCACTGTGGAGTAATTCGGCTGCGCCGCAGCAACAATTATCGCCTTCTTCACAACCTCCAGATTTACCTCGCAACCAACTGATGTCCCCGCTCTCGCCGTACGCAAACCTCTTCAACCCCCCTTCGGGTACTGCATTTGCTGTTCCGCCGCCGGTACAGACAGATTTTGGATCGCGACGGGCCTCTTATGTTGGGGAATTCACTACTCACAGCAGACCATCCACAGGAAGTATATGGAATAATAGAGACGACAATAGATCTTCAATAGGCTCGGCAGGAAGTCCTTTACTCAATTATCCTAACCTGAACTCTCCACCACAGCTGCCATCAACATGGCAATCTCCGCCGGCTACGGAGTTTGCGGCCCTCAGACGATACTCTTACGACGCGGCCCTGGGGGCAGCCACGGCAGCCCCGAGCAGTGCACAGTCTCTGCTGCCTGCGTATCAGCAACAAAGACGGTCGACATCGTCGTCATTCCCCAATCATCCAAATATGGATTTTATTAGAAGTTTTGATCAGACGTCGGCACCACAGCCACAATCACAGCAAACAACACAGCTTGCCGGTCTGTTGAACTATCAAGATCAGTATGCACAGGCATACAAAGAAGCGGATATGTATTTTACGTCTCCATCGCCAGAGTCTTTGAATTTATCAAAAGTCCTAGAGAATCTCAACACACAACAGTTGCCTAAGTTTCCTGGAGGAGGGCTTCCAGGTGTGAAATTAGTGTTAGTGTGTTTTAAGAATGGTCGTCTAGACGTTTTCTATCTTCCTCCGGAAAACCAGCGAATGCTCAACAGCATAAAACTTGGAGAGCTGGTGATTGTGGAAGCTGATAGAGGACGGGATCTAGGGAAAGTGGTCAAAATGGATGTTTCGATCGATGAGGCACGTCTGCTCAAGTTGAAACAATTCCAGGAACAGCAGGCCGCGTTGAACCAGGAAGTATCAGAGAAACATCCGGTTTTGCACTTCCCCAAGCCGATTGTTAGGTTTGCGTATCCGAACGAGGTTGCGCAACTGTTACTCAAGAACTCGGACGAGGAAAAGTCGCGTAATGTGTGCCAGCTTAAGGTGAAGTCTCACGGGTTGGTTATGCAGATCACGGACGCGGAGTATCAATGGGATCGTCGGAAACTGACATTCTACTACCATTCGAACTCTCGGATCGACTTCCGGGACCTGGTTAAGGAGCTTTTCCGGATCTACAAGACGCGGATCTGGATGTGCAAGCAACAAAAAAGAGAAAATGAGACATAGAGAAAAATAGAACGGATCATGTCATTTGGTTAGGTTATGGGATAGATAATTTAAATGGGAAATGAGTATTTTAGGCCTGGGCTCTTCTGTTGTGACGAGAGTATTCCTCGTCGGTCACCTCCATTTGTTTCCACGTGTTTTCGGCGTACGCTTGTAGGTCTTTAAGCTTGTCAAATGCGAGATCTTTGTCAAACTGCTTGCCTTGTTCTCTTGCGGTTTCGAATTCGGATTGGATTGCGAGCGCTCTGTCAGAGATGATCTTCATTCTGTAAGAAATCCATTCTGGGTAGAATTCGTTGTATATCGAGCCGTAGTTGACTTCGGGCTTGACAGTGTCGAGCACAGATGTCTCTGGCTTGGTGGAGTCCTTTGCTCTGTAAGATGTCACGGCAGTGATTCTTTCGGTGTAGCCAATTGGAACGGAAGCCAGATGAAGCACTTTTCTGCCCTGCAACACAGTTGCCTTTCCCTTGGCTGGGCCGGCAGCAGGAACAACCTCACCAGATCCGGTCTTGATCAAAGTCTCACCTCCAATCATCTCACCCGTCTCTGAAAGCATGAGCACACAAACAAATGGATACGAATCGTTGTGCCACCCCACCACTGCAGGGACATCGGTGTCGTACTTATCGGCCAATGAGGACCTTCTGCGGTTGGAAACTCTTTGGTTGAAAGCTTCGTCTTCGGAACGCATGGCAATGTTCACATGAGCAACCTCGTAATCCATAATGACCTCCAATTCGACACCAGCCATAGCAGAAACTGCAGCCACTGTCTCTGGATGGGTCCAAGCAGCATATGTGAATGGTGCTGCCTGTTTCGCGTATCCACGAACCACACAGTCGAGTCCGGATGTGGAGCTCATCGAGGTTCTTGCCCATTTGGTGAAGACCTCCTCTCTAAGGATTTCGGCTCTCATGATCTCAACGGCCTCTTCTGTGAAGAGCGGGAATGGAGCACTAGCACCAATGTCGGAGATTTGGTCTGGAGCGACACAGCCAAACTCCTCCATGGTAGTACGTTTGATGGTTTTGGTACATTCCGGTGTAAATGCAAGGTGCTTCTTAGGGTCGAATGCAACATTGATGTCAACTTCCGAGAGAGTCTGGTGGATCGGTTTGATCTGCGACTCGTACGCAGAACGAACGATTCTCTTATGGGTGTTTCCCTCTTGGATTTGCTGGATGAGTTCTGTAGTCGCCATTGGAGATGTACGCTGTCATAGGGTGGTATTTATAAGGCCCTAAGACTGAAAAAGTTTCCGGATTAGTTAATTTTCAACTGAGATAAGAGCGAATTGCTGGGACTTGAACCTTAATTTGGATCATCTCGGTTTTGCTCGGGCTCATTTTCTGACCGACATATAGCTCAAAACAATAGATAAACAGTGGAGTTTGAGTCTAGAGATGGTAACTATCTGTCGTTTCCACGAGCAAGACCGAGCAATTGATATATTAGGCATGAATCAGGTAATCAGATGATGGGATGGAAATAATAGACGTCAAGAGCATGTTTGGGCTGGACGTTTTGTTCAAGAGGCAACAATGAAACGAACAACAGCTCAGGGATTTTGCGAAATATTCCGAGATAAGGGTACATCCGTACACCAAAAAATGAAGCTAATCAGACAAGGAATTTCCAACTATGTAATTATTTAGTAATACTCTAACGTTCTGAGAAGCTTATAGCTCACAACCAAGCCTTTTGTCACGAGTACAGTCTGAGTAATATGATATAGAATACGCTCAGTTATGAATTACTAACGTAGGATACAACTATATCCTTTAACACCAGCATTCTTGCAATTATGTGCCGATTTATAACCCAAATTCTTACCACAAGAGCCGCAGTCATCCTCACCTATTCCTAGACTTCGGTTTCGGCAACTAGCTTGTGCAGGCTTTCGCAACACTAGCTGCACTTGAAGTTTCCTCCAAGCGATCTTCTTCACCATCCACTCCATATTCAGCGTTAGTGAAATTTACAGAACCTAAGTATGGATTAATCATAGCTATAGTGTTATTGTACATTACAATACCAATTGTATTGTTATTGTCGGGTAAGTCTGCAAGCAACTCGTTATTTACAAGTAATATGTCATTAGTGAAATTTTCATCGTAACCTAATTCAAAGAGGTCTTCGTTCATATTCACTGCCTTCACAGAGGATAGTGAAACAATAACCATATGAATGAACACTAAAGTGTTCAGCTTCATGTTTCTGAAGATCAGAATCACCTTCTATTAGAACGTTAATAGCTTCTGAAATAATTGATATTGTTTGCTTAGCATTAAGTTCAATAACGCTTAGATAATAAGTTTATCGAGAAATAGCAGTTTATATAAGATGTTGATATATGTAAATAAGGCAAACGACTTTTGACCTGATGTAGTTATGTAGTAAGACGTCAGGTGAATAAATGGTAGTACCTCTAATTGAAGTGGCAACAGCTTGATAAAGCTTAATTTTGACAAGCGAGGTGATCCGAGCTGCTGACAGATAGGCGAATATAATACGCCCTATCAACACCCCTGCACCAGTTATGGGCGGCGTGGTGAGTGTGTGTATATAAACCCCTGCACCAGTAGCGAACTAAGTCCTAACTAGGAAATGCATTAATTTTGTTGTATCCAATGAAACGCACCTCATTCTCCATTTTCATCCCTCTCATTCCCCTGCACACCATATTCCGTATACGTAGACGCCTGCAAATAATTCGTGGACAAGCGTACACGTCGGCTATGTGCCTTCTAGAGCCCCCTTCCAACGCGTTCCCATTAAACACGCTTCGAGACGAGTCGTGTACTGATTTGGGAAATAACCAAGTTATAACAATACAACTGACGCGACTTATGCGTCAACAATTCCTATTTAGGCATACTCTAATTACACGCATTCGCACATTTGTATACAACTTTCTGGTGAGATGACAGGAGTTGATTATATATAAACAAGCGATTCCCAGTCCAGCATTTGCCAACTATGTCTGTCCACGTCTCAAGACCTTCGAGATCAAACTCTGATCCTTCCCCTGCTCGCCATACTAGGCTCCCGCCTTTGTCTGCGATCCTCAATAATTCCCCGATCCGGCCAAATCTTTCCCATGCAAATACACCTTCCCGCAAGTTAGTTTTGCCATCAATCGAACACATCACATCGAGTCCAAATTACAAACGGTCCAATTCGTTTCCTATCTACCCGGGGGCTGCTCCAGCTGCCACGCCAGTGGCTCCTGTGACTCCAGCCACACCAGTGGAGCGTCGTGTTCTGCCACCTCCACCTCCAATGTTCACGCAGTCCACACCGTTGCACGCACAATATACCACGACCCCCCATAAGTCGGGCAAGAGACAACTTAAATCGCCGCCAAGTGAGGGCAAGAGTTTTGCATTCATCTCGCATTCTGTCTCTACCTTTTTGTCCTCCGAACCCGACATCGACAACGCACGGCTTGCAAGACGTAAAAGAAGAAGGACTTCTCCGGCAGAGCTTGCCATCTTGCAAGCTGAATTTGAAAAGAGTAACACCCCAAATAAGGTCAGAAGATTGGAAATCGCCGCCAAGGTCGACATGACCGAAAAGGCGGTGCAGATCTGGTTCCAAAATAAGAGACAATCGCTGCGGAAGAATAACCAGAACATTAAAGAGGTGGTGCTGGACATCCCCCAGAGACACGATCTGGATCAGCAGCTTTTGTCAGCCGGGGACATGTCGTCAATGGACTCGTCTGCCAGAGACGACGATTCGTCCACGTCCTTGGAGTCATCCCCTGTGGGGCCTCAGAGACAAACGATGGATGCCCAGCTGCCACCAAAAGGAGTGTTTTTAACCCCAATGAAGACCCCACAACGTAAAAGCGCACCTGCAAACGCAACTCCAAGCACTAATCCTATGACTTTCAAATTCAAAGCAAGCGAATTAGGTCTGGCTACTCCAATGACCCAAATGACCCATAAACGTCAGAAGCCAGTTATGCGTTTAAGTGTGGGCAAGAAGTTAGGCTCTGTGCTAAAAGATACCACAAACATTCAAAGAGACGAGAAATCCAAAATTGGGAACGGGGACATTGAGTGCGTGGAAAACCTGTTAAGTTTACGGGAAAATAGATAATGAATTACGAACGGTAGCAAGAGTAGCTAGTAAATAAAATAATCAACATCACTACGCATTTTCGCGAGGTGCAAAGAGTTTTGCGTGATTACGTAAACGCAGCGTTGAAGAAAAATTCATCGCTAGTGAGCGTGGAGCCCCGGCCACAACGAAACCTAATCTACCTGGCGGCCTCACAACACTAAAGCTAGCCTCCCCTCACTTCTACAGACTAGTAACTACACCCAATACACGTTCACTCGCCATATTTTTTCGCTAAGTTGCTCAAATTGTATTAGTATACTTATGGTCCTGCAATCTTTCCTCTTCTACCAGTGGTCTTGGTATGTTGACCTCTCACTCTGAGTCTCCAGGAGTGTCTCAAACCACGGTGGGCTCTCATTCTCTTCAATCTTTCAAGGTCCTCTCTCAACTTGGACTCCATGTTGTTAGCAAGGACATGGTAGTTTTTACCATCGACAACGTCGGATTGTCTGTTCAAGAACCAAGCTGGGATCTTGAAGTCAGTTGGGTTTTGCATGATGGTGACGATTCTCTCCAATTCTTCCTGGGTCAATTCTCCAGCTCTCTTGGAAAGATCGACATCGGCCTTTTTGCAGACAAGGTTGGCGTATCTTCTACCAACACCTCTGATGGTGGTCAAAGCGTACATGACCTTGATTCTACCGTCAACGTTGGTGTTGAGCAAACGCAAAATGTGCTGGAACGAGCCTGAATCTTGAACAACGAGTCCCATGGTGATGCTATTAGTGGTTGAAAATTTGGAGATTTAAAAATTTTATTTAAGAAACCTAACCCTATTTTATATCACGTGATATTTCATTTCGTATCTATTTACAAAATATGTCTAGTGTACTTGCCTGCAAAATAGACCAATGCGTCCTTGTCCATCACTATGCGGTCCGCCTTCAGAAGATCTCTCACCTCGACATCTTCCTTGCGCAAAAGCTGCACTTTGCCATCGTAGTTCTCCACAGCTTTAGCCAGCTTCGACTCGCCATCGTATTCGCCAGGAATCAGTAGTACGTTAAGTTTTTCAATTCTATGCAGGTTCACAAACCTCTTCAAAGCGTCTGGATGATCATGGCTGAGTTCTAATTGGAAAGAGTCGCCTGCAAGCAGCTCCGATCCAGCATTTTCCATCTGGCCGACCACAAATAATTTTCCTCCCTTGTAGGCGCTGCTCAGGGCCGTGCGGTAAGCCATATCGTAGACCTGTTCCGGGAGGTCTGTGCTAAAATCGTTAGGTGCTGTACGAGCCAAGGCGTACGCTCCACGGTATCTGATGGGGGAGTTGCCGTCACCGACTCTGGCACGACCAGAACCTTTCTGGGGCAGCAGTTTGTGTCTGGAGAACTTGTGTTCACTTCTTCCTGGAGGATTAGATGCTCCCACACGGACGTTATCGAGTTCCATCACCACAGCGAGCCAGAGGATGTCTCTTCTGACTGGAGAGTTCAAGAACGCATTATGGACAGGGAAAACGGCGTGTGGTTCTAGAGATGGGAATGAGCGCAACGTAGCCAGCGTATATTTAGATGGCACACCTGCATGTGGGAATTTTGGCTCAACAGTAGTAGCCAGGGCACGTATTTGACGGCCAAAAGCACGAACAAAAGACATGGGTTGGGAATTTTTGCTCAATAAAAATATTAATTATTTTTGCTGGTGCAAAGTTGGCCTTATATTATCAATAAAACAATTTGGTTGCGCAGTGAATGGCGCACAAATTCACTTAATATGGCCTCCAATCACAGTCCTGGGCCTGCAGATCCCCCCATAGTGGTATCTCCACCGCCTGCACCGGTCTCTGAGCCAGATTTGCGTCCCCACAAATACCGAGGGCTCCCCCAGAAGTTTATAAACTGTCCTAAAGATGACCTGATAGTAGTCATTTCGCGCATGCTCGCCTCACTTATTAGCATCAACGACAAACAGATCAGCTCAGACATTAACAATCAGAGTCTCACTCGCTTCCATTCCCGTTCGCCTCCGCAAATCACCATCCATTCATATATATCTCGTTTGTCCCATTACTCTTCGCTAGAGAATTCCGTCCTGATAACCTCCATCTACTACATTGACCTTCTAAGTTTGTGCTATCCTATCTTTGCCGTCAACTCGCTCACTGTACATAGGTTTCTGCTCACTGCCACCACGGTAGCTTCCAAGGCCCTATGCGACTCGTTTTGCTCCAACAGCCATTATGCCAAGGTGGGAGGTGTGAATCTCATGGAGCTCAATCTATTGGAAACGGAGTTTCTAAACAAGGTGGGATATCGCGTGGTGCCACGAGAGTTCAACAACGATACGAGACGCGAGCGCAAGTCGTCCACGGGGACGCTGGCTCTGGATTATCTCAAAGAGGTGAAACTGGGCATCGGCAACGCTGCAGATGTCCTTGATCTGTATTATAAACGGATGGTGATGCTAGTAGGTGCCGGCAAGCACGAGATTGGATGCCATGACGATGTGGAGTTTTACATTGAGGAGGAGAAGAATGGCCAGAACGAGTCCAGCGAGTTTTCCAGCTCTGACGAAGAGGTTGTTACTGAAAAGCAGAGACAGGCTCGACAGGTCCCGAAGAAACGTACTGCCGATATTAATGACGAGGATTTACGGACAGGACCTTTCAGCCCATATCTGGCCAAAAAGCGCGACGTGGACCGAGTATAAATGGAGACGAAATACAGATGGTATGGATAAATGGCTATTTTTATTATATAGACGCATGTTTTAAGAAAACGCGGGGAATAATCTTTGTGGAGCAGGGGTTTTTGAAAAAATAAAGTTAATTTGGAGAATAAGACTTATAATGGAATGAATCCGTGAAACTTCTTATCTTTGATTCTTCTACCCAACAACGTCTGTTAAGACCACTAGAAATGTAATATTGTATAAATAGTTTGCATATGGATTTCAAGAAATTTATCAGCCCGAGTCTTAAACGAGTTCTTATATTTCAGCTTTAAGTTGTAATGATGTAGTTGAACTTTGCAACAGAACGCCTTGAAAACCACCCTAAAAAGAGGAGATCTACAAATCCAGACGTTAGAAGGAATGCTTTTCAAATTTCAAATTCACAAGTGATTGAAAGTATCATCAAACGAAAATACAACCTAAAGTTCAGCTCCCAGTTGTGGATATTTAGCTTGTGGAGAAATTTAAGTAATTGTTCTATTTACGATCGCTTCGCTTTGGATGGCACTTTGAGACAAAAACTTGCGTTTATTGCTGAGAGACTCGATGACATAGATAATCAAGGAGAAAGCCCTTGATAAGACCTACTATCTTCTTGACTAATTAGTTTATCAGTTAAGCATTGAATCCAAACCGGACTTCGTTCCTGGACTCTTCTTGCCCCAAATTTGCCTTCAACACTACGATAGCTTCATCGGCAAAAAACAAATGTACATGAGCATATTCAAAACGCAAATTACTTCTGCAGTTACTGCAATTCGGTTATCAGACACATATCAAAGTAACTACGGATATTAATAATAGGCGAAATATTTTATTTAAATCAAAATCTTAAAATTTGAGAAAATCTTCTAGCTATTTAGGATGTTTCTGTTTCGATATCCAGGCACTTCCATGCGACCCGGTCGTCTAGTGATGACAATTAGACCTGCTACAAGTCCTCTAAGACTTCCAGTTCGCCCCAAACCGGTCCGGCTAGTGCTCAATTTGCCTTCCAGAAACTATTCTGAACGCAGAGTTTCCAAGGTTTTCGAGTATGTCTACGCCAAATGTCGCCGTTTGCGCTGGGCGCTCATCAAGTCCAAACGTCCACTCAATACCGATGATTTTTCAGCCATGTTTTCGTGGCTCGTGGCCGGAAACCTCGCACTTTTGCTCATAGGAACAACTACATTCTTTTCCCTTCTTCTCTACACCATGAACACCATGCTTGCACAGGAAATAGTGGCTGAGATGGTGGGATCAACAATTACCAAAAACTCAGCTCTGAACGTTACTTTCGACAACGCTATTGTCCCAAACTGGAAAAATGGTAAAATTCAGTTTAACCACTGTGTGGTGAGTCGGCGCCCACGCAAACGCCATATGTTCCGCAAGAAAGACAAGAAAAGCAACGAGCTAGCATCGCAAGAGGACTTGGATGACGGAAATTACACCCAATTCGACCTCACAATTGATCAGATCGACATTTCGCTAAGTTTCAGCAAGTGGCTCAGTGGAAAGGGAATTATCGACACCTGCTCCATCAAGGGGATCCGTGGAGTAGTGGACAGAACTCATGTGGTATGGAAAGCAGGGGATTCGGCGCTGAATTATAAAAATGTTCACAAACCTGGAGACTGGGAGATTGAAAACTTCCACATCGAGGACATGCTTGTATCACTGCAAAACCCAAATAATTTCCGCAGTTTTGAGATCTCGGTGTACAACTGTGAGGTGCCACTCTTTCGCAAAAACTGGCTGTTCTTTGACCTTTTGAATAGCAAGCACATTAATGGAAGCTATGACGGCTCATTGTTCACATTCGACCGAATCCAACGCGCAGACGAGTTCAAGGAGGAGTCCAGAATAGATTCGGAAGTGAACAGCTTGCGACGCACCGACCGACAGAAGGCTCAGCGAGCATTCGAGCTCAACGAGTACACAGTCACTCGGCTCCGAATTGACAACCTTAAAATCGAGCACTTGAATGGTGGAATGAGAGGGCCTTTTGGGTGGATCCACAGGGGGACGGTAGACATGATTGGAGATGTGATTGTGCCCAAGGATGCATCTGTTAACCACCTTTCGCTACAAAATCTAATTCAGTACTACAGCACGCCGCACGCGGACGAGTCGCAGTTTACAATGGATTTTTACCTGCGGCTCAACAATCCAAAAGCTAGCGTGCCGTTGTTCGCGAACGAGCTCTCCTACGTGAACAGTGCCTTAATACGACCGATTGTTGGGTATATTAACTCTCGGAAGACATTTATTCCGATCCATTGTCGTGTGGTTAAACAACTCAGCGACTTTGATGGCTCCTGGACGGTATATGACTCTCTATTGATGGATGATCTTTCAGTTGGAGTCTACAATAGTTTCGTCGAATATTTGACTGACGACCAGTTCCAACGTGAAAAGTTGATGAAGGTGGGATTCTGGTCACTCCAGTTTGTCATCCAAATGGTGCTCTGGAGCTTAAGTGGCTTATAAATGTTAGTGCATCTCGGTAGAACGAAACTTTTTAGCCGCACATGCAGGCCAATGCAGTTTGTGCATTTCCGAATCGCTGCCGGCTAAAACTTGGCATGGTCATTCATCTTGCGGGCGCAGTCGCGCCAGGTGCGATAGTTGCCACTGAGAACGCTCAGGTGTTTCAAAAATTCTGCTGAAAGTTTCTTCCGGTCCCATGGTCATGGTGGTTCCTTTGTGCACGCGGAAAATATTTCCACACATATGCATTTAGGCTCGAGCAAAAGGGACAGACAGAATAACCCGATATGCAGTAGTTTGTCTTCTTCGGAACAATAGCTGCATTATGCGTGGGAGGTGATTTGCGACAAGTCCCAAAGCTGTTTGCATCCTACATATCGTGGCATTAACGATTGGCGATAATGAAAATTGATAGTATTATGTATATAAATTGGTGGAACCCTTATTACTTTGTTGTACTTCGTTCAAAATGACCGATGGAACGCAAAATGAATCGTCAAGCTAACAATAAGGATCCTAGCAATCCAAGCCAGTACCCCTCACACCAGACATTGTACCAGATGGGTTTAAACCAGAACGTTCTTCAAAGTCCTGTCGAACCTCAACACCTGGCAAATTACCCTTTTGGTGCGTATGGAATGCCGCTGCCGCCGCCGCCGCCACCACCGTCACAGTTTCATCCACAACCGCAAGCTGTTTTCGTGGGACCACAGCCAGCCCCTTCGAAACCTATTACGATAGAACGCCGAGGCATTTCGCCGTTGGCTTACAAAATATCACAGCATGCTCCAACACCGCCGTTCTCAAAGCAGGAGCCTTCACAAGAATCTCTACAACAGCAACCTATTAGACGGTTGAAACGTAAATCTAAGTTTACCAAGGAACAAGATGATATGATCATTTCACTAAAAAAAGCGGGCAAGTCATGGGTTGAAATTGCTGATATGGCCAACATAGGGACTTACCTTGCCGCACGGAACAGATATCAAGTTTTGATTGGACAACAAGGTGGAGGCACATCTGAATGCGGACCAGACGACATTTTGGGATTGAGGGATATAGTTGATCAAGGAGAGATGGAGAAAATACGTTTTTTAGCAAGAGAATTTGAAAAACACACCGGCAAACCGGTAGACCAGAAACAACTCCGAGAATTTCTAAGGTACTTATTTTGGAAGGAGCCAGATTTTTTCGAGGTCGATGAGAAGTACCTTATTGAGCTGCTTGCCCTGCAGAAAACTAATTAAAGCGTCTATTGGCTTACTACCAGATTCCAGAAAGAACTCAAATTTTGCATTTTGGATCTGCGTTCGCTTTCGCTTCTGCATATGTCCTAAATGCTAAGCTGCATTAAACCTTTAAAATGCATTAAACAATAAATTGTGGTGACCATATGAGGAATATGGATTAACACGGGCATTTATAACCCCCCCTTGTCATTTGACCGAGATTGCCGCACCAGCCACAAGCCTCGTTTCTAGGCCGCAGCGTCGATCGTCCCAAAAAATCAATTGTTTCCCCCCACATAACCTGATGCAATTTTGAAAACAGCATATATCTTTAATAACAACTATCCGCTAATATGTTTGCATACGTCTTGCTTTTGCTTGATGATTCGTATTTACCTGGTATATTGACAGTTACCGCTGCGCTGGCCCAGCAGAAGTCAAAATTCCCCGTTATTCTGTTGTATTCAAATCAAAACATCCGCCACGAGATTGTCTTGTTACTCTCTGCATCGGGCATATTCCACGACTTGATCAATATAGATGAGAATCTACTCGCCTCTAACTCGCAGTTTACTCTTTCTAACGTTTTGAATAGACCGGAACTCGCCTACTCCTTGTCCAAAATCAATCTCTGGAAGCTTGTCCAATTCGAGAAGCTTGTTTACTTGGATGCAGACACCCTACCATTGGTCAATATTGATGAACTGTTTGGAAGGGACCTGGAAGCTACTGAGATTTGGGCAGCACCAGACTGCGGATGGCCAGACCTTTTTAACTCGGGTCTTATGGTGCTGAGACCAAACATGACCGTATTCCAGGAACTAATGGACCTATACGATTCTACAGAATCTTTCGACGGTGCAGACCAAGGTCTGTTGAACGAGTACTTTAATCCAGATCTTTATCACGGTGGAGAGTCTGGTTGGAAGAAATTGCCGTTCGTCTACAATTGCACGTTAAATTCGCATTACGAGTATTTCCCCGCTCTCCAACGCTACTTTTCTGATGTAAAAGTGTTCCATTTCATCGGAAACAAAAAGCCATGGCATCCCAATGCATATGCAAACGATCCTTCGTTGTTCAAAATCAAATCAAAAGACCAAGACCGCAACGTGTACCAGCTTTGGAACACAGTGTTCGATTCGGTCACCATAAAAGGAAACACCAGCATAGATCTTCTGAGACTGAGCGGAAACCTCCAGCCAGAGCCCAGTCAGGAAATGTTACTACAACTGGAACAGAAAAAGCAGGTCGTCCAAGAGACTGTTCCCGTACCATCTGTTGTCCATCATCAGTATTACTACAAAGAACCCGAATCAATTCCCGTTAGCTATCCACCTAACTTGGGCGAGGGCTGGAAACTCAACGACAGAAAACTTTCCAACCAATGGGACAATCTTGTGCCCTCAGATCGGGACCTGAATGCTGAGGAATTGAGCCAATCTTTGTCGAGACTGAACATGGCCGAAAAGCAGGACGATTACGCTACATTGCATCCTATCTTCCCGTGGGAGAGATCATCAACAAAACACTTACCTACCAGGACTTTTGCAGAGCCATTTTCGATCCCCAACTCGCTATCGCCGCAAATGCCGTTCCTGGCCAGCTTCGATAATGGCAAGGAACTGGAAACGTATATCGCATCTATGGAGCAATCCAAGCAATCCGAGTCATTAGAGGAGATTAAGGAGGAAGAAAAACTGGATGAAGAGGAAACAAAAGAATTAGAGGAGTTGGAAGTGTAAACTTTGCTACCATTTGTTTATTGATCACTAGAAAGAAAAATGTACGTTCACGAAAGTTGAGGAATTCCACCAACCATAATCGGGCCGCCCGCACCAGGAGCAGAGACAGGACCCGCCACAGACTGCTGGTACTGCGTGTTTCTGGCACCGACGTTTTCTCTGAGAGCAGTGAGCTGCTTGGATCTAAAGCTCTCGTAGTGGACCAAGGCTGTAGATTCGATCAAGTCGTGCAGATGTGTTCTCGTGAGGAAGTCTCTGAGGTAGACAAACTCGCACTGGGTCACATCCTCGACATTGACAAGTCCCCACTTGGTTCTTCTGCCGCGAATAATATCTCCTGAAGGGGTGGTGACGACGTCCTCAGAGCCGATGATTGCGAATGGCAGCAACGATCTGATGTCGCTGTTGAGCTGTTTCTCGTCTGGCGTCAGCTCGTCGTCGCCCACCGTGTATTCGTACGGATACATTCTGAAGTTGTAATACTTGAACTGTTCCTGAAGGACAGACTTCAAGTGAGATCTTTCGTCCATTGTAAGTGTGTCGGCCTTGGCAATCACAGGGACCACGTTGGCGACCTCGGTCAGCTTCTTGAGCGCGAGGATGTCAAGTTTCTTAAGACCGTAGTTGGTTGGCTCGATGAAGTAAAGAATGCAGTGCACTCTAGTGTCTTTAATGTAGGTCTCTCTGGTGGCGTTGAGCTCCTTTCTGAGATACTGGTTCTGCTGATCCTTGATGTACTTGAGGATAGGTTCCCAGCATTTGTCGTTATTGATTTGGTCTCCGAAACCTGGCGTGTCAATCACGTTCAACGTCAACTTGACGTTATTTTCCACCAGGGTTTGGGAGGTGACCTTCACCTCACACGTCTTGTCGACCGGCTCGTAGATGCTCTTTCTACCATTTGATTCCATCACATGCTGACTGAACAGAGTGTTGACCAAGGTACTTTTTCCAAGTCCTGAGTGGCCAACCACCATCACGTTAAGCGTGAAGCCTCTTTTCAGCAGTCTGTTTTCTATTTGCGTTGTAATGGTGTCGAAACCGACGTAGCTCTTTGGCTGCAACATCGAGCCAAATTCTGGATTAGACTGTAATTCGGACATAGGAAAAGAGAACAGACAAGAAGTGAGAGTTTAGGTGGACATGTATTTATTTACACGCTCGATTAAACGCGAAAACGATCGGCATAAATACCGCGCACAGGTATTTGGCTTTCTGGGTCTAAAAAAAAAAATCAACCTTTAATTATTTCTCATGTCTCTCGTTGCCGGCGTTCTCTCTTTGGACCACGTTTTGGGGCGGTTGGCCTTGCCCGTGCTTTCAGGCATGGGTTGGATCAGTTGGAACCGTACAGGCACTACTCTGGAACAGCTTGCTGCCCAAGTGAGCCGCAAATTGCTACCTGATTGGGTGGACGATGGCCTCTTGAAGGCAGCTCCAAAGAAGAAGACTTCACACATGAAGAGAAGATTGCGTTTGTATACACCGGGAAGTAAACAAATCAAGCCGAACAATAATCTCAATCGTTGTCCTTCGTGCGGAAACTACAAAAGATCCCATTTCTTGTGCATGTCGTGCGTATTCGAGATTAAACAGCTGTGGAGCCAAAAGGCCAAAGAAACTCAGCCGGAGCCTTATAAGGAGGAGTTTGCCAACCCTGCAGATGAGCGCGTGCTGTATCCAAAGACTTTTGAACGGCCGCACAATCGCAAGCTGCGGCTCAAGGAGTACGTGGTGAACCGTCCAAAGACTCTGCCTGTGGAGACGAAAAAATAGTGTGTATATAGATCGACGCGTCGAAAAAAATAATTAAAATATTTATATGCCTGGTGTGACAAGAGATCGCAACGCTAAACGGCGTAAAACCCCCAAGACACAGACTGTGCACCCTTACTCGGTGCCACCATCCCTATCGTTACAGGTTGTGCGACATCCATTGGGAATCCGGCCTGCCGGAAACCTTCTGCTTGCGACAGACGAGACAAGGGATAAGTTGCGAGAGTCGATGGGCGATTTTTCACGGTTTGAGGACGACTTGATAATGCAGATTGTCCAGCAGCTAAGTACAGTGGAAGATCTGTGTTGTCTGATGGGTGTCAGTCGGTTTTTCTACGGGTTTGTTAGCTCCGACGAGATCTGGAAGCAGATGTACCTTCGTGGGAGCCATTTTGACGAATGGCGAGGCAGTTGGAAAGAGAGCATTTTAAGAGCCCCGCAGAGCAAAGTGGACTGCAGCATTATTCACTCGGATCTGCTTTTCATTCCGTACCAGAACTCGCAGGTCAGCTATCCCCAGATCTTTAGTCGAGTCATAGAACGAGAGCAGAAACACAAGGATATTCTTCTCGATGCGTCGTCCCAAATTCCACATACGACTGCTATTCCTCGTATTTCCGAAGAGTCGCTCACCAACGAGATATTTTCTACCAAGCTTCACGATCGGCCATTTATCGTCAAATCGACAGACAATACTCGCTGGCCCAACTGGACAATTGATCATCTGGTTGAACGATTTCCCAATGTTGCATTTCGCGAGGAATGCGTAGAGTGGCCGCTCAACTTATACACGCAATATTCTCTTAGCAACCAGGATGAGAGCCCGTTATATTTATTTGATTGCGACTCGTCGGCGATGCAGCAGCTGAAGACCGAGTTCCAGCGACCACAAGCATTCGGTGCAGACATGTTCGACGTTTTTACCCGTCACGGTAAATCCTGTCGGCCAGACAATACCTGGCTAATTGTGGGTCCCCATCGTTCTGGCTCCACGTTCCATAAGGACCCGAACAATACCTGTGCATGGAACACCGTTCTGGCAGGCTCCAAGCTGTGGATCATGCTTCCACCAGGCATGACTCCACCTGGAGTGCACACCAACGAGGACGAAAGCGAGGTGACATCGCCCTTGGGACTAGCTGAATGGGTGTTGTCCGGTTTCTTCAACGATACATTAAGACTGCAACAGTCAATCCCTGTTGGCGAGGGTCCTGGCTGTGTAGTGGGCATCACTTTCCCGGGAGAATGCATCTACGTTCCTGCTGGATGGTGGCATACGGTTATTAACTTGGAGGATACGGTGGCTTTGACAGCGAACTTTGTGCCAGAGTGCAAGCTTGACAACGTGGTCAGGTTTTTCCGTAACAAGCCGGACCAAATCAGTGGCTTCCATGCAAAAACCGTTCGAGAGTTTGTGGAAAACTGCGTGGCAGCCGACGAGATGGATACCGAGCTACTGGAGAAGGTGGGGAAGGTCGAGTCTAACGACGATGTGGGTGAGTTGGACGTCTTGCTGCCAATGTCGGAGATTTTTGAGCGTTTACTGCAACTGAACGGCCATACTTTGAAGGAGAAGAAGAGTCTCTGGAAAACCCTTACACGGGAAAGCTCCGGGTTCAAGTTCGACATGAACATAGAGTAACATTAAAGTAATTAGAATTGATAACATAGGAAGCTGATTTGCCTCTTCTAGTTCTAGTTCATCCCTTTCAACACATGCTTGACATTCTCATACACCCCGAGGAAGATGGCTCCGCCAGCGCTGATCCACATCGTTCTGGGCCCCACCCCTCGCCAAAAAGCCCCGTAGCCCTCCTGATGTAGAATTTCCCGTGCCAACACCCACACGCGTACCTTGTCCTTGCTCAACATCAACCGAGTTTTGAGAACATCCAACGGAGTAGTAGCAGCTGCAGCCACACCACCAGCCACCGATCCACAAACGGCTCCTTTGGCTGGCGATAGCAGTCCATCCTCACCCCAGAGACTCTTCAAGTACTCATACAGAGGAAATTGAATCACTGTGAATGGGATCTCACGCATGATAGTGGTGCTCCAGCCACGGTATAATCCTCGAATCACACCTTCTCCGGATTTGTTTCCGAGGATGTGGCGCAGAGCCTGTGTAGAGGTGTTGAATTGCATCGATTGGGTCCGTTGTTTAATCACTTCGGCCGGAACCCTAACCAAACAGGCAGCGATTTCACCCATTGAAGCTGCTAACATATGTTCCACAGGTGCAGGAAGACCTCTACCGTGAAATTTGGCCTTGCAAGTATCGTAAGTGACGAAAAAAAGCGATGCCGACGGAGCAGATGCCACGACTGCAGACCCGAGTCCTCGGTACAGTCCACGGAAGCCACCGTTCTTTAAAAACCCGCCATGGGCCTGCATTCGGGTCTTGATGGTATCCATGGGAAAGAAAGCGATGTCGGTCGCAGTACCAGCGGCACCGCCGCTGACTAGAGAGACCACAAAGTCGTTCATGGAAAATATATTTAGTCGCGTCGAAAGACGCATATCTTCATGAAAAAGTTTAACGAATTCTAAACTCCGTTCTTGCTTTGCCCTCATGTTTAAGCAATTGAAATTCCGCCCTCAGACGCGGCACTTTTCTGTTTTTGCCAGCGCAAGAACAGCACAGACTAAGGTCCAACATGCCATGCCTGTTTCCAGCGTTCAACCTCCTCAAGGCTCGCAGATTTCGCTCCAGAATGCCACTCGGGACTCTGCTTTGTATGGTACCCGCCCTATCTATCTGGACATGCAAGCCACGACGCCCACTGATCCAAGAGTGCTAGATAAGATGCTGGAGTTCTTCACGGGACTCTATGGAAACCCTCACTCTTCCACCCACGCCTACGGCTGGGAGACGGACAAAGCTGTTGAACAAGCTCGGTCCAACGTTGCGGCCGTAATTGGGGCCGATCCGAAGGAGATAATTTTTACCTCTGGTGCCACCGAATGTAATAACATGGCCCTAAAGGGTGTGGCAAGATTCTATGGTGCTAACAGAAAGCACATCATCACTACACAGACGGAGCATAAATGTGTTTTGGACTCGTGCAGACATCTCCAAGACGAGGGTTTTGATGTCACCTACTTGCGGGTCAATTCAGACGGACTGATCGACTTAGAGGAGCTTGAGAAGACCATCAGAAAAGATACCTGTCTGGTTTCGGTGATGGCAGTGAACAACGAAATTGGTGTGATCCAGCCATTGGAAGACATCGGCCGCATCTGCCGTAAGCACAAGGTTTTCTTCCACACAGATGCAGCTCAGGCCTACGGAAAAATCGCAATTGATGTCAATAAATGTAATATCGACCTCATGTCTATCTCTTCGCATAAGATTTACGGTCCGATGGGTGTTGGTGCCACATACGTGCGCAGACGGCCAAGAGTCAGACTGGATCCTTTAATCAATGGTGGTGGTCAGGAAAGAGGTCTCAGATCTGGAACCCTTGCTCCTCCTCTTGTCTGTGGCTTCGGAGAGGCAGCAAGACTGATGATGCAAGAATACGAAGCCGACAAGGCACACATCACCAAGCTGAGTGACAAACTGATGAACTCACTATTGGCAATGGAACACACCCAACTTAATGGTTCTAAGGTGCACAGATACCCGGGATGTGTGAACGTTTCGTTTGCCTATGTTGAAGGGGAGTCTCTGCTGATGGCTCTGAAGGACATTGCGTTGTCTTCGGGCTCGGCATGCACATCGGCCTCGCTCGAGCCTTCGTACGTTTTGCATGCGTTGGGAGCCGATGACGCTCTTGCGCACTCGTCGATTAGATTCGGTGTTGGACGGTTCACCACCGAAGAGGAGGTCGATTACGTCATCCAGGCACTGACGGAGAGAGTCAGGTTCTTGCGTGAATTGAGTCCATTGTGGGAGATGGTGAACGAGGGAATCGACTTGAACTCCATCGAGTGGGCAGGACATTGAGTTTATGGTAGTGTTAGTGTTTATATATGCAATATTACTCCTCGTCGCTGAGATCTGGGTTTATGACTCGAAGTCCACCCTGGCGGTTTGGATTTGAAGTAGAGCCTATTCCAGCGGCCGCGTCTGGTAGTGACCCGTCGCTGAATCTTCTAGAAGTACCCGGCCTGTCTAGTCTATCCTCCACACTTAAGAATCCGAAAGCGTTGGTACCCATTGCACCGGCTGCACGTCGATCCGCAGCAGATGGAGGTGGTGGAGAGGATGCCAAGATGCTGGAAGCCCTTTTTTCGCTTCTGTCATCATCGTCATTGCGAGACCGTCTGTGCCAAATTAGGAAAAGAACGAGACCAATCAGCAGCAAACCTCCCAGCACGGATCCCACAGCAATACCTGCTATTGCTCCTTTACTGAGACCCGAAGAGCTGGAGCTCTTTGCAGCTGTTGATGGCGAAGCCGTAGCTGATGCCACTTCCGTAATGTAAATGACTGAAGTCTGGGTCCTTCCTGGAGAAACAGAAGTGGTGACAAGAACGGAATGAACCGAAGTGAGGGACGGTGTTCCGGAAGATGAAGATGAACTTGTGGAGGAGTCAGAGCCAGTGCTTTCTGACGTGGAAGTTGAGCTCGATGCAGACGATGACGAAGAAGAGGAGGAAGATGAAGAAGAGGTGGAAGAAGTGGATGCAGTTGATGATTCAGATGACGTTGAGGAGCTAGACGACAAGGAAGACAGGGACGACGTCGATGAGGTCCTTGTGCTTGACGTGCTGCTGGAGGTAGTTCTTTCGGAGTCGTCCGAGCCCGCGGTAGTCTGCTGATCGCTCGAGATCTCATCATCGTCAATATAGACCGAATAGTAATCGTCTCCTCCGCACATTTCCAACGAGTACCCGGAGCAGGGAGAATTGCACTTGTCACTGTTGCTAGAGTCACCTGACGGCAGGATGTCGCTGCAGTAGCATTCATCTCCGTTTGTGGTCGCAGCAACCGCATAGCCAGCACACTGCTCCTGGCAGTGGCCGCTGCTCTGATAAGTGTACGTGTCAGAATGGGTGAGCCTTCTCATGGCATCATCGGAATAGCATCCTGAATATGCAAAGTCTGCTAAGCAGTGTTGGACTAAAAATACAAGCAAGACTAACTTCATGTTGACATTGGATATGATAAAAAATTCAGTCTCTAAAAATAAACAATGCGGCGAGCGACGCGTCGGCCCTTCAAAAAAAGTATCCCGAAATATCGTACTTACAGATCCCTTCTTATTTCTATTTAGAGAGCACTAATTTCACCTCCTGGGCAACAGCATCTCCGACCTCTGAAGTCATGGAGCTTCCACCCAAATCGCCGGTCATGATTCCCTTGTTCAGGACGTTTTTCACGGCCTGTTCAACAGCACATCCCTCCTCAAACATGTCGAGAGACAGCTTCAACATCATGGCTGCAGACAAAATAGTAGCCAGTGGGTTCACTTGACCAACCTCCAAGTCTGGAGCCGATCCGTGACATGGCTCGTACAATCCAAATGCACTGTTAGTGTCCGGAAGAGAGGCCAAAGATGCAGAAGGCAGCAGTCCCAAAGAGCCAGGAATCACCGAAGCCTCGTCACTGATGATGTCACCAAACATGTTGGACGTCACAACCACACCGTTCAGCTTGGTTGGTGACTTGACCAGGATCATGGCAGCCGAGTCGATCAACTGGTGTTGAACACTAAGTTGTGGGAACTCGGTCTTGATTGTCTCCTCGACTGTCTTACGCCACAGCCGCGACGAAGCAAGCACATTGGCCTTGTCCAGTGACCAGATAGGCAATGGTGGGTTGGACTGGAGAGCTATAAACGCAGCCATTCTCGTGATTCTTTGCACCTCGGCAACAGAATATGCCTCCGTATCGCTAGCAAAACCGTCGCCTGTGTCCTCCTTGCGGGCACCGAAATAAATACCACCAACAAGCTCCCGAACAACAACAAAGTCAGTGCCCTTGACAATTTCAGGCTTCAGCGGAGAAAGCTTCAAAAGAGCATCCGAAGCAAAATTGCACGGCCGCAAATTGGCATATAGGTTCAGCTCCTTTCTGATCTTCAATAGACCCTGCTCCGGACGAACAGATCCTGTTCCCCATTTCGGACCACCAACAGCTCCCAAAAGAACAGCATCAGCCTTTTTTGCCACCTCCAGAGCCTCGTCCGTGAAAGGAGACCCAGTCGCATCGATCGATGCTCCACCAATTAGCTCCTTAGTGAACTGGAACTCGACACCTGTAGCAGCAGACACCGCCTTCAGCACCTTGACCGCCTCTTCAATAACCTCGGGACCGACATGATCTCCTGGAAGTAACACAATGTTCTTGACCATGATATGATTAAATGACAAATTATTCACGCCGGTACCGGAGACTTATAAAATGGAAAAAATAAAGTGTTTTCTGATTACGTACTCGCTTACATCAATGACGCACCTAGATCTGGTCTGCCACAAACTGATCGATATCCACCTCCTCCAGCGGCGCAGATCCTGCATTATTCACGCGGCCCTTCTCCTCTCTCAGTTCAAGTCTCTTAAGCTTACTCAGAGGACCCCATCCGTGCACTGGTGCGCTCAACTTGAACGGATTCAAGAATTTCACACACTGCTTAAAGGAGTCTCCCATCGTGGCGATCTCGTGGATAATGTCCTCGGCACAAATGACTCCGTAGTCTCCAAGTTGCTCTTCAATCAAATTGTTGTCATCCAAGTTAACCTGTTTGCTTTTTCCTTCCTCCAGAATGGTAGCTGTAGCACGTTTCTGGATCAGACTCCGCACGGTAGCAAGCGAAGGTGTTCCAATAGCGATGTACGGACTGGTCAGTTTAAGCAGTGGCTTCACAGTGGCGTTGAGTTTGATAAAAGTTCCCGTGTACACATGCTCTAGACGCAGTAACTCCAGAACTTTTCTAGCTTTAGATGGAACTTTGGCTCCATGTGGTCCTGGAATGCGCACAACAAACAACAAACGTTCGTTGTCATTATCTGCGACTGGAATCTCCCGCTCGTGCTGGGCAACACGCTTCACACGATACTGTTCTCTCTCGGATGCACGGTGTTTGGCAACTAAAGTCTCTGCTCTGATGAATCTGGCCTTTCTCTGCTGTTGTTTGCGTTTTTTCTGCTCCTCAAGTCTCTGACGAGCTTGCTCTTGCTTCTCAATCCTCAGACGGTCAGCATTCTTGCGCTTCTTGAGCAACACTTCAGGGTTGGAGTTCAGTTTGATAGATTCAGCCATGATTAAAAAAAAAAAAAAATTGTGCAGGAAAATTTGGCGGTGTATATGAAAAATTCCATCAATACACCATCTCCACCTTATTTCTATTTTTGCGCTTGTAAATCTCCAGTTTCTCCACAAATTGCAGAACCTGTTCCCACTCCTTACCAAACACCTTCTTACCAAATTTCTTCTCTGCTACCAGACGGGCTGTTTGGCGAATTTTGGATTTCTCTGCTTTTCCCAGGTTTCCGACCTCCTCAAACACAGCCTCTAGACGTGGTTGAGCATCTTGAAAGTCTGGATCGGATGGATCAGTGAAGAAAAACCCAGACGGCGTGCCTTTTTCGCTCCCGGAAGTCAAAATTTCTCCATCTTCCATCGGTAGCACAATATCCAATAATGGACCAGCACTGGCATGGACTATCGGAATGGCTCCGTTGAGCATGTATTCGACAATAGAAATGCCAAAGTGCTCGTTCCACATCACATTTAGACCAAAGTCGGCTTTTGAAAGATATGTATCGACATCTGTTCTTGAAGCATTGATTTCAAAGCGAACAAGATGGCCAATACCGAGCTCTAGCACAAGTTTCTGTAGCTTATCGACGGTCAGTTCGTCCTCTTTGGTCCGTGTCGAGCCAATCAGTATCAGGGTGTATGGATCAGCAGCGGTTTTCGAGTATTTTGCAAATTCTCTCAGTAACAACTCATGTCTCTTCTCTGGTCTGAATTGCGCAAGATATAAGAACCAACGCTCTTTCTCGCCATAGGGGTCCTCGATCGCAGTCTCATCAATCCCCGTAGGCGGATACAAAATAGTTGGTGGGTAGAGATCAACAACGCTCTTCCAAATTGCCTTGATATGATTTTGGGTCCATGTGGAGTTACACAGAGTGACATCAATAAATCCTGCAACGATCTCGTAAAGTTTCATCATAAAACTCCAGTAAAAGTATTTTGCCCAGCCATACGCGCTACTAAGGTTCAGTTTTGCAAGCATGTCTGAAGAAATAAGTGGATAGTGAACGTATGCTACCACAGGGATCTTCAGAAAGGCAGAAACCAAAGGGTAGCAAAATGGAAGACCAAGGGTGTCAATAAATATATCTGGAGCCAGCTTAGTCAAACTGTTAAAGCAAACAAACACAGACCCGATAGCTTGTCCTATGATTGTGAAATGGCGCCAAGCCTTGCCATCAATCAACCATTTGTATTTATTGTTGAGCTGTATGAAAACGATACGGTCATTCAGTCCGTCTTCGAATAAATTAATTCCAAATGTCGACCGCACAGATTGAAGCACAGAGCTTACATTTGAGTCTTCAGTGGCAGTGAAGGTGTAGATTGCGACCACGTTTGAATCAGAATACTTCAACGTACAATAGATCGCCTCCCATAGAACACGTTCACCACCACCGTTCGCATCACTGTAAGGATGGAAGAACCCATATATCAATCTGCGGTTGGATTCCGGATCGGCAGGTCGGATTCTTGCCATAAAACTGTCACTGTCCTTGTCGATCTTGGCCAATCGTAAGTTCTTCACAGGCTTGGAATCTCTATTGAGTTTCATTGTAGAGTATAATTGGGGCTTTTCAGAGGCCAAAACTAGACGCCTACGCACAGATCCATGCTTTATTCCCACCTGTGACTCGGGAATCACGCCTTTGTCTAGCCCCTTCTTGATTATCTCTCGATAATTGTATGGGGGGATGACAAGATATCGCAAAATCGAGGCTTCAAGACATTTATAAATGGCCCAAACGAGAACCGCTGCACCAATAACCGAGCCAGCAATCTTGGTGTACGAATTCTGTGGCATGCTAACAGGAGTCGTCAAATGTTCAGGAACCATCAATGGTGTTTGTGCAATCGACATTCAATTTTAATTTATTTCCTACACTTACATAATCACATCTGTGTGTCTTTTTTAGACTCGTCAGAGAGAGTAAGATCCCCAACTTTCTCGTCCACAAATCCGTCTTTGGTGTCGAGAGTCACAAACGAATTGTCGTTGATGTCGTGCGAGTAGCGCTTGGGCTTGATTTCCTGTTCTGGCGCTGAGGAGAGTTCCAATGACTGCCTATTTTTTGGCAAACTTAAGATCGTGTCGAGGGACTGGTTCGTGAGCGAGTTCTGCGGCGACTGTGTGCGCTTGAAGCTCGATTGATCAGTGATGTTGCTGAGATTGGTGGTTCTTCTGGTCTTCGAGACTAAGGATGACGAGGCAAGCGACGAGAGCCGCTCCTGCTTTCTGCGTTCCCATCCGACAACGGATCGTGCCTGTGGCGACGGCAGACCAGTAAGCTTTTTGAGATCGTTGTACCAGCTCATCATGAGGTCGTAGTTTTCTGCTCTGAACACCCAGTTGTGACCCTTTCGCAATAATCCGTTCTGTTTGGCATGTAGCACAAACTTGTGGTACGAATTAGGGTTTTTCTCGTCCTTTCTCGAATGCTCAGCAAGCTGGCAGTCCTCCACAGCTAGCGACATAATCGGGATCGAATCCCGCTTGCGGTCTGAAGATTTGAACTCATGAATGAACGTAGGTGTTAAAACATAGTATCCCTTTGAATACGATTTCAGATATTTGCTTTTTCTCTCCAAATAGCCTGCCCTGATCTCGAAAGTGAGTGGGTCGTTCTGGTGTGGGTAATGAATCTCACTCAAGTGTCTCATTGGAAGATTCAAATCGATAAAATTCTTGGTGTCCTTGGCCACAAACGAGTCCCATTCGAAGGAGGCATCTTTGGTCAACAGACCACTGTCCAACTTGGAAATAAGTCCATCGAAAACATTCTGTGCCTGCTGACCCACGAACTTTGCATAAACTGTCAATGCCGTCTGGATTTCAATGTAAACAACCTTTTCCAACTCCTTAGCGGATGTCTGTAGATTGTTAAATGCCTCGTGTAAATAGTTTTCCTCTGTCAATTGGCGTTTGATCAATTTGTTAAGACTCAATCTGAGTAAATAGGGGTCGTCCTTGGGAGTCAGCTGTTCCGGGCTATGCTTGGCAATTTCAATGGCTTTAGTGTAGGAACTTAACTCGGCCTTGGTCTCCTGCTGGTACCGGTTGACCTGGTTCTTGAAGTCGCTTTGTAGCGATTTAATTTCCTTAATCTTCACCAGCAGGTCTCGCTTCAAGTCCTCAAGCCGCGGGATTACTGTCCCATTTAGTTCTTTCACCGTTGCCTGTGCAAGCAGCGCAGAATTTGAGTGATATTGATACAACACCGTAGGAAGGTCTTGGATAGACCCATTTCCAAGAGGTAAAAACAACTTTTCCGCCACTTCGAACTCGTCGTTCGTCTCCGGGGGATGTTGTTCCTTATGACCAAAAATACCCTGGCCACCCTGAGCATTAGCTGCATTGACCTTGACAGGCTGATAGTATTCTCCGTCGAGTCCCTGGGTCACAAACGGAAAAGTGATGGCGTGATGGAGACGAATTTGCTGCCTGCTTATTTCTTCATTGACAGAAACTATCTCCTTAAGGTAGTGAATTAAACAGCCGATGATGGTTCGCCAGGACCCAAATCTTGTTGCCAGAACGTCTGTAGGATTGGCGTCTGTAGGAACAAGAATCGCTAGCGGGTCTGTTGGGTCACGCTTGGCAAGCTCCTTATGGCGGAGTGTCTGGAGCATTTCCTGAGTCGATGACGCTTTAGACTGGAAACTTTTGGTTTGTTCCGCTTGTCTTTGTCTTTGTTCGTCCAGCTGCTTGAGCTGAAGCTGATTCTGGAGAAGCTGTTGTTCGGATACAAGACTCATGGATCTTATCGTTTCATTGAGAAAAGAGATTTCCCGAAACAGAAAATGTTCTGTTTGGGAGGGTAAGGAATTTCCGCCTCTGGATGCGTCGATCGGCGCGCCTGTAAATCTAAGTCTTATCTTATTATTGCAATCCTAAAAGATCTAACAGGCTCGTCGTCATGAAGATCGTGGTGGTTGGTGCCGGCGTTGCCGGACTCACTACAGCACTTACACTTAAAAGGGAGCTCAATTGCGACGTGCTTGTTGTTTCCAAAGAGATACCGGGCGACAACGACGACCTGTATGCTTCGCCCAAGGCAGGAGCCCATTGGTCGTCTTTCCATCCAAACGAGCGAGCAAAATACTCCTACCCCATCTTCAAGCAGCTCAGTGAGATTCCAGAGGCCTGGATCTTAAAAATTCCGGTCTATGCTGGTGACATTGATGCCCAGCACCCATTCCAGGAGCCATGGTTTAAATCGTTTGTGGACGGGTACGAGTTTATCGGAGAGGATTCGGAAAAATTCCCCGGAGTGTCCAACTTGTATCGTTTCGATACTTTCACCATCTCGACGACGCAGTACTTGATGTATCTGGCCAACGAGCTGGTCAAACTTGACGTTCGTATCCAAAGACGTGCGGTGGCTTATCTCGATGAGGTCAAATTCGACGGAGCACAGCCAGATTTGATTGTGAACTGTACCGGGATCCAATACAATCAGCTGGACGGGTGTTTCGATGCATCGTTACGGCCCATTCGAGGCCACACGCTGGTTATTGAAAACACTTTGCCGTACCAGGTGTATTTTGAGGAGTCGTCTCCAGTCGAGGAGGGCGAATTTTTGATGCTTTTCCCGAGAAAAGAAGGATGTTCTATTCTGGGCGGGATCTATGATGTCAATTCCCCCGATTTCGATACAACTATCCATGAGGACTATGTTTCACGGCTGAAAACCAAGGCTAACAAGCACATTGCCGAGCTGGCTGCTCAAGGTGGGCCAAAACTGATCCGGCACAATATTGGCTTTAGACCCCACAGAGAGGGTGGTCCGCGAATCGAGTTCGATTCCGCCAATCCTAGGCTCGTGCACAACTACGGATGTGGCAGTTTAGGATACATCGAAAGTTGGTCGTGCGCACAGGATGTTGTTAGCCTGGTAAAAAAATTTAAGGGTCCTGCTTCTAAATTATAAATTTGTATTCGGACGCTATATTTTCTTAATTTAATTTCACTGCCTTAATTTGGCACGTTTATGTTTCGCCGAATAGTTGAGGTCGTATTGACCTTTTTGGCTCTTTATGGCTTGTTGAACGGTCTAGAACGCCACGACTCGCTCAGGTTAGCTAAACGCGAGGCACGTACTTTTAGTACAACAAAAATTTACGATAATGACGAAACTGAGTATCACAAGCTGGGACTTAGTCCTCACCATTCCGTGCAAGTCACCACACTCGAGGGAGAGACGGTAGTGGACCAGAATATCTTGCACGGTCGCTTCCTTCATATTACAGACCTTCATCCTGACGAATTGGCCAAGATAGGGGCCTCTATTCCTACCAAGTGCCATAAGATAGAGAAAAAGGCAAAGACAGACGAGGTTATGCATCGCTATGGAGATGCAATGGGAGGTTGCGACTCACCTCTGGACTTATACACAGAGACGTTGGACTGGGTGCGGGAAAATTTGAAGGACAAAATCGATTTTGTTGTCTGGACAGGTGACAACGTGCGGCATGATAACGACAGAAACTATCCCCGACTGGAGCAGGAGATTTTCGACATGAACCAAAAGGTCTCAGACAAGATGAGTCGCACGTTCATGGATGAGGGAGAGGAAGATAAATACGCTCTGGACCGCAGAGTAAAGATAGTTCCTAGTCTTGGAAACAACGATGTGTATCCGCACAACTTGTTTGCTCCAGGTCCAACTTTGCAGACCCGCGAGCTGTATAAAGTTTGGCGCAACTTTGTTCCTACAGAACAGCAGCATACGTTTGATAGGGGAGCGTATTTCTTCCGCGAAGTGATCCCTAACAAGTTGGCCGTGGTGTCGATCAATACACTTTATTTGTTCAAGTCCAACCCCTTGTGCGATAACTGCGACAACCGCAAGCAACCGGGGTACAAACTATTTGAGTGGCTCGGAGTGGTACTGAAGGAGCTGCGTAAACGCAAAATGAAGGTCTGGCTCGTGGGTCACGTTCCTCCTGTGCCGAAGAATCTACACTACAGCTGTCATGCGAAAATGAGTGTCTGGCAGCATGAATATCGCGATATCATCATTGGGGCCCTCTATGGACACATGAACATTGACCATTTTGTGCCGCTAGACTCTGTGAAGTCTTGGAGAACCATCGAGCACAGATCACACCAACTTGGATTACACGAGAATTTGAGCTACCATACCTACGATGATGACGATGAACTTGATGATATGCATATTTATGAACAGCTAGGCCTTTTGGATGAGGATTTTGAGGTCACCGCCGGCTCAAGACGCTGGGACGGAGCTCCTTCCGGCAAGGTCACCTATCTTGAAGGACTTAGAGACACTCTATACTCCAAGTTGAAGGGACCGCACAAATCAGGAAAATATGGTGAGAGGTATTCGTTTTCGCACATATCGGCATCTGTGATTCCCAGCTTCAACCCTGGGTTTCGCGTTTGGGAGTATAACGTGAGCTCGCTATACGCCCAGGAGACAGAGCATCAATTTGATCCTTGGGATAACTTTTTTGCAGAGTTAGATGCAGAATTTGAAGAGAGCGATCGCGTTGCTGCTCAAGAGATGGAAAATGATCAAGCTGGCTCTGAAGCTGTTTCCTCCGCCACTGATAAAACAATCCCCCCCGTTATGCCAGAAGACACTCCGCTTGGGCCAGCGTACGTTGCGCAGCTATTCTCGCCCGAAAAATATACCCAGTACTTTATTGATCTGGATGTTGCTGCCCGTGATCCCGATTGGGTGTTTGATTACAAAGTGCAGTACTCTACAGATGATAAACATTACAAGATGAACAGTCTGTTGGCGTCAGACTGGCTCAAGATGGCCAGGAAGATGGCCAGGGCAGGAAATTCTCCAAAAACAGACGTCCAAAACGATGAAAAACTGAGCGACCAGAGTGCAGAATCGTTGTGGAATACTTATTTGAGTCGCGCGTTTATTGATACTGGCTACCAAGACATGCCATTTGCCAAGGAATGAGGAATAAAATTACCGCGGTGCCAAAAAGAATCTGCGGGCCTACCCTATTTTTTAGACGCTCATCGCAGCATTCGAATCTCTCTTTCGCTTAATTACAACAACAACCAGTGTTGGAGTGCGCTTAGTGGTGTTTGAAAGTGATGGTGATCATTAAACGAGACACTTTTGATAGCCTTTTGGCAGACGGTTTTGACGCCGCGTCCGATTTCAAGCAATACACTGACGCTAGCTATTTTGAAGAAGCAGTGGCTGCTGAGCCAGCCACTGAATCGCTCAAGAGGAGCTCTTTTTTCAGCAAGATGGCCCAGCCGCTGCGATACACGTTTGAGAAGAAGGATGTGGTGATTTTTGTGTTTCTGATTGCATGTTTCCTCACCCTGTTGGCCGTCTTTTCGGGAGCCGTCTACTTTGGTTATAGAGAATACAGCTTGCTACTGAAGAGAGTCAGCCTGTACGAAAAGGATCTCAAACCCGGCGACGATGACGAAGAGGACGCCGGCGAGAAGCAGAGACCAGCGCAAGCATACTCTGGACAATCAATGGATCCAGTTTCAGCCAGAGGCTCGGCATTCTCTTCTTCATCATACAGTGGCAACACACACAGCGGCGAGATGACAAAGAGTGGCGTTGTACTCTCGGGTGAGGCTCATCATCCCAGTACCGTTGGAAAGAGGCTTCAGTCCTGGAAAAAATCCGTATCTATATTTTCAAGACGCGGACGTCCAGAGGAGGTTGCCCCGTCAAGATTTCCGCCGGTACCATCATTCTCGGCACAACCTTACCACGAAGATGGCAGACTAGGCCAGCGATCAAGCTGGTCGTCTGTTCTCGATGCTCGGTTATCTCCAATCGACATAGTCCAAGGCAGCGTTTCGCCTAATGCTGTGAAGAGCACCGCAACCAACGATTCCAAGCTAGATTCTGGCACCGGATATGTGATCAATACCGAGAGTCCGTTCGGGTACGGTGAGAACACCGAGATTCATCCCACAGAGGACAACAATATGATCTCCCCACAGCCATATGAAGACTACACTAGCACCAAAGAACCTAAGATAACGTACTCCATGGTCCAACTGTATGAGTTAGAACCACTGGATTTAGTCCAGACGTTCATGGACGGTGAAGACAACAAGCTGCTTGCCATCGATCTACTGTTCCCTAAACGTCCAATTCGATTGAACACTTCGGTGGTTGAGCTAGAAAAAGAGCTTACTATGATTAGACTAAATCTGCTAAATGCGGGACTGGATATGGCTTCCAAAAACATTGAAATCCTTAAATTTCTTGCCCACTCGTTCGGATTGCACAAGTTTAACAACCCGCGCATCTTCCTCATGTCTTATGGAATCTTAATTGAACAACTAGTGGAATCCGAGTTTATCATTAGACATTATAACGAGATACCAACCATCCTGGCAGGTTCGTTCATCGAAGTGGTGGTCAAATATTGCGTGTGCTGCTGGAAATACGAAACGTCCAAGCACAATAAACTGGATAAGAAGTTTGCTGAATGGAAAATGACGCCGCACGTTCCGCCCCAATTCAAGATTTTCAAATACATATGCACCCTTATTAGTTCCGGATACAAGACAGACCTGCTGGGAGAAGTACTAATATTTTTCTCAACACCTCCAACGCCCCACAATCTCATATATTTGCTTCCAGAATCGGAACTCGCTAAATACGAGAACCCCGAGGTCTTGGAACTTATGGCGTATCTTAGGAAACAGATCTACCGTCAACATTTGGATTGTTGCGGTCCCAACTCCAAGATGGCAGATAGCCCTTCGCCCGCATTGTCCGATTTTGAGGCTTTGATAACCTCAAGAAAGTCACGGAGCTCAAGAATAATGGAAAGCCCTAAACGCGCGCTACCAGGAGCTCTCATGTCCGACCCTTTAAGCTCCGTCTCCCAGGAAGAACCGGTGTAGACTCTGTATAGCAAAAGACGATAAAAAGAGACAAAAAGAGTTTAATTTCCGTTTCTGAAATGATCGTAGTTCACCAGAGCCTGCATGCATCCCCATTCAGTCAGCTTGTTTCTGAGCCATTTTAATTGCACTGGCTTGGTTAAATAATCGTTACACCCAGCCGCAAGAGCCTGCTGCTTGTCTGCTGCCGAAGTCGAGGCCGTAAGCGCCACGATAATAATCGGCGAACGGAATAAGTTGTGATCGAGACTTTCTGATGGGGTAAGCTCTTCCTGTTCGTTAGGCTGAGATAAGTTGGCGAAGTTTCCAATTCTATTCAGACGCTCCAGACGTCTGATTTCTTGTGTGACCTCAATTCCAGAGATTACTGGCAACTGAATGTCCATGAAACACAGATGGAACCCACCTTCTTTCCACATCTCCAGTCCTTCCTGACCATTGGAGGCAATTTTAAACTGCACATTACAGGATTTTAAATGTCTGGCCAAAATCTTTTGGTTCACAAGGTTGTCTTCCACCACCAACACGTTGATATTGGTCAAGATCTTGTTGATGCCCGGTTTTGATTGCAGATTCAATTTCAAGGCAGAGGCAACTTCCTCTTTTCTGGCTCCCTTTTTCGACGACACAGACTTGAATGAGGCAGACGAGATCTCAAACAGTTCCGACTTGTCTGTAATCTCTGACGAACTCTGTTCCTCAAAAGTTGGTGTTTTTCCAGCAGGAGTCGACATGTTGTTTGAGATTTGCGAGGATGGGGATTTGCTACCAGTTCTGTTCCCCTTGGGGAATAAAATAACAGTCGAAGACGAAGGTGCAGAATCAGAGATGGTGCCTCGAACAAACCTTGTCCCATCTCTTGGGGGCGGCAAAGTCTGCTCTCCCAAAACAGCGATCTTTCCAGTGTAACTAGTGTCAGCAAAAACTGCTTCTTGTGGTGTCCTTGTTGGATTGGACTTTGCCGTCAACGGGCCGTTGGAGAAAGGTGTATTAGCAACGTCTCTTCTTAGTTCCGAAGTGAACGATGCTGCAGCACTAGCCTGGTTGAATGAGCTGTTATCGGCATTATGGAAGTAATTAGATTTTCCTATTGGCCTTTTCTCAGCGACAGGATATGGTGTGTCAATTATAAAAGAGTCTTCCACTTTCATTCCATTGGGGAAGTATTGATCCACAATCTTCCACATGAAAGCATCAGGCTCTAGAACAACGACAGAAGTACGTTGCCTCTGCTGCTGGTAGGGCTTGTTGGAGCCAACGGGCGATGGTCTGTGTGATGGTTCTGGTATTCTATCCAGCGAAGGATTAGACTCGTGGTGGGATAGGAGCGAAGATTTGGACGTAGAGACCGGAATTGGCGAAATTGGAGCGGTTTGAATTCCCGTTTGCTCCATTAGTGAGCTTGGCTGTCTCATTTTTGGCATTTTTGCGCCAGCAAGGTTAGTGCTGCTTGAATGGCTGTTCAGAGATTTTGGCAAGAAGGTAGGCACCGAAGATCCCGACGGTGAGCTCTGAAGAGCAAGATCTCTATGGGGTAATGGAGGCGGAGCCGAGAAATTAACAACTGATGGCGAAGTGGAAATGGGCAGCTCGATTTTTAAAATAAGCTCTGAAGGGTCGAACTGCTGGGCAAGAGTGGTGGGATATTTGAGCATTATCTGGGATTTGACATCGTCCACAAGATCCCCGGGTCCAATGAACAGTGTTGTGGCATTCCCACCTGGACGTTTGACCCAAATTCGTTTTCTGGCTGGCATTGGGAGTGGGGGGGCTTGATATGTACCAGGCGAAGCCGCCGTAAAAGTGATATATGGGTTGGCCTGTTGAGCAAAACTCGGCACCGGACCCACTGCGGGTACTGGTATGCCAGAATCCTGCAGCGGTATGCCACTTCTCTTCAAATAGGCGGAGGTACTCATAAGGAGAGGTTAGTACGAACGAATAAAAAATCTAGCAGTTTCACACTACCTTAAAAAGGTATTAAATGAAAAACGCTCAAAGCCTGCTTGCGGGTCGAAATAGAGGCTTGGTAAGACTTTCAGAGACAGCTAGGGTGCAAATACCAGACTATAGGCCAACGAAGGCGAATGATAGCATCAAGCTGGATAAGAACGTCGTTCTGGACAGAATTTGCACACAGTTAAATCTCAAAAGGGAAAAGAGGAATAATGAATTACACGTGGCTAGGTACTCGAAACTACACAAACAGTATACTCCCATAGAGAGGATAAAACGGTTTTGTCAGTGGCGTTATAGGGACCAGATTAGTTCCCACGAGATCAAAAATGCACAGCCTTTAGTTATGGAGTCATCAATTGGCTATGTGACAAAATCGACCCCATTTGTGACGCATCCGACGCAAATCAAGGGAGTGAATAAAGATCTGTTTACTCTGGCCGTTCAGGGTGGACTGACACGAACGAAAGTTATTTATTCGTGCGAGTTCTTTCTGCTCTCATTCTATCCACAGTCATATTTTGTTGGCCAGATTCGTAAGTCGAAACCGTCGATACTCTTTAATTTCAGCCATGACTCATTTTTGAATAGTCCAAAGCCCAAAATTGCACATCAGGGGAAACTAAACTTCTCCAAAGCTGCCAAATATTATCCGTTCAACTTGGCAGTCAACAGAACACAGACAATGAAAACGTACCGCCGACTGTTCTTCAAGCATTTCATGGGCGCGCAAATGCATGCTTGGGATGGTGTCTATCGCATTCTGCTGATCACAAAGCCAGTTTGGAAGGAGGACTACGAAAAGCTGGATAAATGTTTAGAAAGCGCATTACTGGCGGTGAGACAAAGTCCCTCGGTTCCCCAAGTCAAGGGAAGGCTTGACTGGAGCAAGGTTGCCGAGATTTCCAAGCGATTGCGTCTCCCACCTTTAAAGGTATAATATGTTGTACATTAGTTATATTTCTGCCCACGCAGGATACTTAGTTTTATAGCTCCATTTTTTCTCCAGCTCATAATACTCCAAAGCATGTAAGTAGAGCACCAATTTAGTAGGGTCAGGCAGGACGTACAACTTAGAGCCACAGTCTTCACATATTTCCCCAGTCAACTGGTCGACTCGCTGTTTCTCGGCCTGCTTGGAGATCCTTTCGAATATTGTAGGATCGGTGTAATCTTCTTTTGAAGCCAGCATTCCATGGTTGTAGACTTGGTCGTTTATGATCGGGTGACTGAGGTTTCTCAAATGGATCCTGATCTGGTGCGTTCGTCCAGTCAGTGGCCGACACTCTACAATGCTTTGATCTAGCTCCTTGTTGTATTTGATTCGCTTAAAGTTGGTGGTGGCAGATTTCCTATCCAATCCGTAGTCGTAGCCACGACGGGAATCTATGAGCACGACATCGTCATTGCAGGTAGCAGACTCCGGAAACTCTCCCTCAACACGGGCAATATACACCTTAGCCACCTGTTTGTTGGTGATCTGCGTTTGAATCTTGGAGGCTGTAGTTTTGTTCTTGGCCAGAATGCAGATACCACTGGTGACTTTATCCAGGCGAAAACACGGCTTCAGAGTGGCAATTTGCACTTCACGCTTCAGGATTTCAACCACACTATTATAGAAATATCGCTGGACAGGATGAATGGGTATTCCAGCCGGCTTGTTCACCACAAGAACATCATCATCCTCAAATATGACCTCAATAGGAGCGTCAACCACCGGCGACTCATGTCTGTGAACGTCTCGCACAATCAGATCCCCTGATTTAAGCACCTCAGACAACAATGTTTCCCGTGAAAGAGTAAGCTCCCCTCCCTTCACCTTTCGTCGCACACTGATCTGGTCGTTCTTGATTCTTTGAAGATGCTGATTTTCGGAAAACTCACGAAATTCTGTCGTTGAAACATCCAGAAGCGTCCTGTTAAACCAGCGCTCTTTAACAGTAATTAGCTGCTTGTGATGGTATGGCTGGACCAGTCGAAGCCCGTCTTTAAACACATAATTGGGCACACTCATAAATATTACAAAGTGAAAAATTAATATAAATGCTCTATCATTCATTTAGTATATTCCCATTATATAGCCCATTCTAGTTACCACTAGATCTATGGCCATTGCCACAGAGTCCCGGGCAAGCACCATTTTCGAGCCATCAACCTCGTGCCAGCTCACAGCAATCTCATCAACAGGAATTCCCTGCTTAATAGCTAATATCAATATCTCCACGTCGAAAATCCAGCCTTCTGTATGCATATGAGGGAAGATTTTAGCAACCGCAGCCTTGTTGAACAACTTGAACCCGCATTGCGTGTCCTTGATAGTCCGGATTCCAAAAATGTAGACCAGAGTATGCAGAGCGTACATAAGAAAGTTGCGGATAAAAGACCGTTTAACCACCGCATCCGTGTTCACCATGTGTGCACGCGATCCGATTGCAATGGCAGGCTTTGATTCGGGCAGGTTCCCGTCTCTTTTGCGTATACTTTGCATCAGTTTGTCAAGGTCACTAAATTTCGACGCACCGTCAGCGTCAGCAAATATGGCGTAACGGCCACGACCATGCTGGATTCCGTGTGTCACAGCCCCGCCCTTGCCACGGTTCTTCACGAACTGGATCACTCGCAAAGTGTGTGGCTTTAGACCCAGCTCCCCAGCCAGGTCAACGGCATACTGTGCAGTCCCGTCGCGAGATCCATCGTCGACGATCAGGATCTCGTACTTGTTGGAGTATCTAGAGTCAAGAAATTGAACACATTCCTCTAGCATTGACCGAAGACGTCCATGCTCATTGTAGCACGGCACAACTACCGAGAGCTCGATGTTATCTGTGACCGGCGAGTTTCGAGGCGGAAGTTTGTGTGTGCCAGGGGTGTCATTAGTGATGTACTCCAGCTCGCTGTCGAATGGTTCCCTGGGCGTATGACTTAACAGATAGACGACAAGATAAATCTAGAGTTAGATCGCCGAAGATTCAACTTACACTTGTCACTATGCCTATGCAAAAGGTGACCCCATATACTGCAAGAGACATGAAGGAAAAATAAATAAATACACAAAAATAGAATGGATTCAAGAAATTAAACAGTATTTTCATTGCTGGATACTTAGTTGTCGACTCACAATCCGTCCATTGTCCAAGAACGCCTGAACAAGATCTATATAGTACAATGGATCGTCACTCACCTTGGTCATTCCTCGGAGCAGCTCTACAGTGTCCAGTTCAAGCTCCACCTCGCACTTCGAAACACCATTTTCCTTAATTTTGGTCATGTCCACACGCGTAAAAGTGGCAAGATGTGTGTAACTAACTCGTTCCTTGTCTCTTCTTAGCTCGACTCTTTGCTGGAAACTCTCGAAAGCCGCATCGTTCATTTCGTATGGCAATTCGAGCGACATCGATAAACGCATGTCGTACAAAGAATTGGGCATGTAGATCACCAAGTCGGCAACCCGTTGTTTGTGGATACTTGCCATGCGTCGTTTGGTCTTCACGTCCACCGAAACACGGCCCGTCAATGGCTTTTCGTTACGTTTTCTCTCTGTTGATATTAAATCGACGCAGTGTGAGTTCTCCAGAACAAACTTGTTGGAGCGGACGCTGCTTTTTTCCTGAGACAATTTCCCCATAAATGCCTTGAGGTCATGGAACTGCTGCAAAGGGACCCCCGACCTGAAATAACACTCGTTCTGGAAAAAGTCAACGTTCAAAATGGTCTCGCTGTTAACCGGTAATCGCAGACGCCTGTCCTTGACTTTGTCCCAAATGCTGCCCATCTTCAATTCCACCTCGAGATATTTGTCGACGGATCCCATCGACGCAAACTCGCGGCGAACCCCCTCCACATTGGCCCAAATCCACTCGGTAACCACCTTGTTAAAGTCGTTTCGCGGAATCGACCCGGTGATCGACGCGACGCTTAATTTTGTGGCAACGGTAGCCATTGTGGTCTTACGCGCATTCTTACGCGCAGAAGGAATGTAGTCCCTGGCCCAAATGGGCTTTTCAGTATATCGCTTCGGCTTTCCCGTCCCTCTAGGGGCTCTGTTCTCTTTCAACTCTTCCTGAGCCTTGCTTTGCACTGGAGGGGATGTCTTGCGGCTCTTTGGTTCCACAAATTTAGCAGCAGACAAATCCACTTCGCTCGAAGTCGTAGATGACCTCCGTCGCGACGCGCTAAGCGTCTTGTTACCATTCATATCAATATCCTGATCATTGGTTAAATTAGTGATACTGTTGCGTTGCCGAATTCCACTGTCCTCTTCGTTCATCAAGTTGTGAATTGAGAGTCGTGGCTGGGCATTCGACTGCCCTGCATCCAATGCCGGTTTTTCATCGGTCGATATTAGATTCTTCAGGTCCATAACGAAGAAATAAACGTTTACAATAAAATTTTCCGTCGCGTCGATAGACTTTTATAAAGCGTGCACATGCTCTTTCAGAGGACAATTAATGGCCTTTCCTAGCGACCCCTCGTCCACCACTACATCTGAACCGTCCACGGTAATCACTTTACCATCAAAATTGACAATTTCAAGAATGCTCTCGTCAACAGTCTCTTTGAAACACATCTCCATCTTTTGAAAGTACTCATCAGCAAATAGCTCCTTAAGCGTCATTCTTGTTTCTGCAACCGGGTCGCAGAGTCTCCAAAATAATCTTACCAGACGTGGATGCGGGAAATTCTTCGATAGTTCACCTTGATTGGGAATCTTCGTGATGTCATTGCGAACAAAAGTGGGATATAGCCCTTTATACATTCTGCAACTGTGCTCATATTCTTGATATTCCTTATCAAATATCTGTGCCTCCTTAAAAGGGACCCGGCCATGAATTATAACAAAAAGCATCATCCCCAAGGACCAATAGTCCGCCTTAAAGGGGTTGTAGCTATGGCGTTCACGTCGGAGCCCTGTAACTTCAGGACTCTGGTAAGGAGGAGTGCCTTGCAGACTCGAAAGCATCCTTACACCAGAAGAGCTGACACCAGGTTGCAAATGGCCAAAGTCGCCACAGCCAAAGTCTGTAATCTTGAGGACACCCTGCTGGTCCACTAGCACGTTTGCTGGCTTTAAATCAAGATGCACCACGTCGTGCACATGCAAGAACCGAAGCCCAAAAGTAACCTGCTTGAAGAAACATAGTTTTTCGCCAAGACCAACGTTTTTCCATCTGGGATGACGTAATAGAAACAGGAGATCGTAGTTGTAGTATTCCATCACCATGCCCCAACTCCGCTGTAACATGATCGGCAGTCGTACCAATTCATATGCAGTAGCCACATGCTGGTTTGACAATGCTTTCGTAAGAATGTACTCCTCCTTTACGCGGCGATAATACGAGTTCGGACTTTCGTTATTGAACACATTGAAAACTTTGATCGCAACCAGCTTCTTATCGTCAAGTCGCCTAATTTTCCGGATGGTTGCCGCACCACCTGCACCAATATAGTCATTTGACTCCACCAGTTCGTAGAGTTCCTCGAGATCTTCGAATTTGCCGCGGAATATTTCCGGGATGTGAGCTGAGGGGCACTCCGTCGGATACGGCAGTAACACATGGTTGCGTTCTGGTTCCTCATCTCCGACTTGGAATGCCGGGTGTGTGTACGAATGATGGTCATATATGCCGTAGGGGTTGTACACTAGTGGTCTTGTGGAGTTTGCATGATGAGAGTCCGAAGGTACGGGGCCGGAGTTGAGCGTATCCAATGCGGAAGCCGACTGACTGTGTTTATGGCTCACAGACAGTCTTCTTTTGATCCGGCTGAAAATGCTCTTTGAAGAATTTGTATCCATAGAGATATATATATATATATGGGGTGAGGATAAAGTAGCATGAGCACAGCCGTTTAGTAGACACCGTAAACGTATTCTCCGCCTAAATCAGCAGGTCTAGTATGCAGCAGGCAGGAAATTCAAAATAATAAGCACCGTGGCGCAGTGGAAGCGCGCAGGGCTCATAACCCTGATGTCGTTGGATCGAAACCAACCGGTGCTATATTTTTTTATACACAAACCAGTTGCGAAGCTTGTGCCACAAGCTTGTCCTTGCAGTCCAAGACTCCCTCCACACAACGCCTTGACTATCAAAGTCCATTTCATCGAGCTGGTAGAAGTTGACAACACCGTTATCGACAACAGCCACCAGTAGCAACGGGATAGTTTTCAGATGTGACTTTAGCTCCGTGATAGATGAGATTCTGTCTGTTGAACCCACTATTGCCACTTGGAAATGTGCAGGTGGAGGATCACTTTTACGGAAACCTTTTGTAGGCCTCCACACGTCGAAAATCGGATGCAGAGTGTCTGCACCAGGTACTGCTTCCGTCTTAATCGGTGCGACTAGCTGATGAAGGTAGGTGAATATTGAACGATAGGATAGTAATTTAAAGCCAAATAGCGAGGTAAGAAGACCATGATACCAAGAAATTCGTGGCTTTGTTGACTTTGTTTCGGCTTTCTTAATCACCTGCTCCTTAGTTGCTCTTAGAACAATGTAGCCATTTCGTTTAAGGATCGAATACACTAGCTGTTGATCAAACTGTTGTGGCTCTGTAATTAGTTTGGAGTAAACATGATCTAAACTCAGAACTTTGGTGTCGTTCTCTCTCTTTGCTATGCAAGTTCCTCTCTCAACGAGATATATTGCTTCTTCGTAAGTTAGGAAACAGCGACCTGACTTGTCAATTTTTCCAATTGTTTCAAGATACTTCCCGCGCGGCGTATCAATGTATGGTGTCTGTCCAAGTCTGATCGTGTTCGAGATGAGCTTATCGGGCTGTGTGAGGAAGCCTCGAGGCTGTTCAAGGGCATTGTACATGAGCGCTCGTTGTGTTTCAAGAGCATCTTTATCGTAGTTGAAAACAGGCTCAAACGCCTTCGTACCTCGCTTGAGACTAAGAGCAGCAATCTGGGTCCAGTCTTGGACATCGTCTCCGGTGCCTAATTCCATCAGATAAATTTTCTGATTATTTAATCAAATTTTAATAAAATTTGGATCGACAATGAGTGTCACCTATTCTACAATCTCAATCTCCATTTTGGAGGACATGGTATGTGAGATCACGAGTGAAATCATCAGCAGATCAATGCTGGACGAGAAAGTGCTCCGTCAACAGTACGGTTCTATACAACAGTCGATTTTCGCCGACGAGGGAGAAGTCGCGGCGGGACCAGTTAAGAAATTGAAACAAATGGCCACCAGCTCGGCGAATAGCTCTACAAGCTCGTCTGCTCTCGGAACTCCACAGCCTACAGACAACGGGCTCGTAGCAGACGTCGGACGAATCAAGTTCGTGCGTAATGGCAGAGATATATTTGCTGGTGCTACAGGTAACGGGAATACAAACGGTAATGGAGACGCATATTTCCAGTGTCTCAACTGCGAAAGAAAGATTGCTGGTGGACGTTTTGCTGCTCACATCGACAAGTGCCTTGGAGGTAGGGTAAGAAAGTGATTACTGGAGATGATGTAGGAACCACAAGAGCAGTGTACCGACACAATAGGACTAAGGCAAAAGAGTAGTGATCTAGACGCTGGACACAATAAAACATCGACGGGCTGGCCCGAGCAAAAGAAATTAACCGATCGCATATCTGCAACTACTTTAAGAAAGCGGGAAAAATTACAGATTGTACTACGGGATCAAGCCATGACGTTTTGGGAAGCCCAAGACAATAGAAAAAGAAATAAGGGCAGTCCAAAGCCTAGATGCGAACTGTAGGAGCTACTGAGATTACTCACGAACCTTTGGTGGTTTGGGGTCCCCAAAAGCGGTTCTAGTACCGTTTTCAAGCGATTCTAAGCCAAAATCCGAACTTGGCGGTGTATGGATGTACTCCTTCGTGCGCCGCCCAACACGGTGAGGTTTCAGACTATTTAGAAATTTCCCAATCGGGCCGACATGTGCGTGTAGGATCTTGAACCCAGCCACGACCATGCGAGCTCATCCCTTCTGCAAGAAACGAGTTTGAATTCAAGTCTTGGAGTTTCAACTGAATAAAAAACTTTGCTTTTCCCCCCACCAACTCCATCCCTTTTCATATTTTGCCTCTAGTGTGCAGATCGTCTGGTATTCCTTCCTTTCAAATCACCAGACCATGATATTTTCCACCACCACGCTCTTGACCGTGTTTTCCAGCCTCCTGGCTACTGCGAACGCAGGTTGTTCTTTCGTTGAAGGTAATTTCTACTGCTCCGAAACTAATGCCATCGTTTACCAAGGTATAGGCTACCCAGGATCGTACTCTGATGTTACCAACATGGACGAGTCGACCTGTCAATGTTCCCAAGAGACTGTTGACTTCTCCGGAACCATGTCTCCTCTGGATGAGGAACTCTCTGTGCATTTCAGAGGTCCTCTAAAATTACTTCAATTTGGTGTCTACTATCCATCCTCTTCGGCTGCCAAGGTCAAGAGAGATGAAGAATGCGAAACAACCGTCCATGCTCACCACAAACATAGAAGAGCTATCGAGTATGTCGAAGTGACAGCCACCGTTTTTGTTGACCAACACGGAAACACAATCACGTCCAGCGACTCAGCTACTTCTGTCTCTGAGCTGCAAATCGTCACCAGTGAGGAAGTTGAGCCATCCAGCACTGCTGACTCTGCGCCAACTACATCCTCTAGTGTCGCTCCTGAGCCAACCTCTTCTAGCTCCTCTTCCAGCTCCTCTTCCAGCTCCTCTTCTAGCTCTTCAAGCAGCTCTTCAAGCAGCTCTCCATCTACCTCTTCTGTGCCAACTTCCGGTTGGTTCAGATCTTCCTACTTCACTCCAGGATCTACTGACAACGTCACTTTCCTCAACCACCAGGGAGGTGTCGATGGCTCCGGAACATGGTCTTCGTGTTTCGGAAACTCTTTGTCTTATTGTGCTGCTGATGGAACGTCTGCTTCTTCTTCGAGCGTTGCTCTTAACGAGGTCACTGTCGACTCAAATGTCGAATACATCATTATGTCTGGCTCAGACTGTTCCGACACCTCTGCGGGCGACTGTGGATACTACAGATCAGGAATCCCAGCCTACCATGGTTTCGCTGGAGCAACCAAGATGTTTGTGTTTGAGTTCGAAATGCCAACAGCCACAGACTCAGCCTCCACCAACTACGACATGCCAGCCATTTGGATGCTTAATGCAAAGATCCCAAGAACATTGCAGTACGGCGACTCGTCGTGCTCCTGTTGGTCTACTGGATGTGGTGAGTTGGATCTGTTCGAGATCCTGTCTTCTGGCTCTGACAAGCTAATTTCCCACATCCATGACGGCCAGGGTGACAACGGCTCTAGCTATGGAGGTGGAGGAACCCAGGACTACTTTGCCAGACCAACTGGCTCCTCGATGAAGGCTGCTGTTATTTTCGAGGGCGGAGCAGTGCACATCGTGCAACTTGATGACGGTGTCAACTTTGGCAGCTCAGTTGATTCCGACACCGTTTCGGAGTGGCTCGACCAGTCTGCCTCTGTTGCCAACCTCGTGTAACTTTGATTTTGCTATATAGGACAATAATACGCTTGATTTTCGCTAGAAATAGCTGTAGACGCGTCGATCGTCGCTAGAAAAGGGCTATAATCCGTGTACCCTTTTTTTGGGGGATTATTTATATTCGATAGCTATGGCTAGCTTCCTTAGAGACTCATCCTTGTTTCGTTCTAAGCTCAAGAGCTTTAATCAGGCAAGAAAAGAGGTTGCAGACAATTCAGAGACCACTCTGTGCGATACCACTGTGGGCGAGGAAGGAGACTCTGACGACGTGTTTGTGGACAAAATTACTAAAAAGACGACGTTCCTACTAGAAACACCCACCAGGCCACAAAGGAAAAGAAAAAATGACCAGGATCAGGTTTCAATTGACTATCTATTGAATACCATTGCACATCTCAACACTACGACAGAAAAGAAGGAGGCAGAGCTACGTTGGACAGAGTCGCAACTGGCAGAAGCCAATGGGAAGCTTGCAGTACACAAAAAGCTGAAAAACTCGTTTAAAGAGAGATTGAGGTCTGTTGAGACCGAACTGGCCGAAACATACAAGGAACTGGTCCAAGGGAAAAAGAAGTGCAGCGATCTAAGTAGAATCACATTTGAGATCCTAAAGGAATCCAGAGAAATCAAATACAGAGCAAATGAGACGGCATCTCAACTGAACTCCTACAGCAATCGGTTTGAATGGCTCAAAGCTAGACATTTAGAGTCTAATCAGATCTTTAGCAGACAAGAGATTGAAATGACAACGTTGAAGATGAGGCTTGAAGACGCTAATCTTCGGCTAGCGGAAGAGAAGGCTAGGAATTTGGAGCTCATGAAAGGACGATCAGCAGAATGTACAGAGCTGAGTACAGTCCTGAACAAATTACAGGAGATACAACAAGTTCCAAATGTCCCAACAATTCCTATCATTCAGCAGCTTGAGCATGATATTCGCAAAATATACACAGTGGGGGCCAGCTTCGAGAAAGGAATGCTCTCTACCTCAAAGAAACTCAATGATCATATGCGCAATCTCATCGAGCAATCATCGTTAATTCCCAAAAAACTTGAAATCATCGAAAAGGCTGTTGATGGAATTTCAGAGACACAGAAGCAATCAACAACGGGGGACCAAGCATTGCTTAACTTTAAAACTGCCAAAAGAGAAATCGAGTACCAATCGCTGCTGGAAGAGTATAATAAACTAAATTCCGAGCATATCGAGACGGAGCGAAAGCAAAAGCAATATCAGGAAGAAATTGCCACTCTCAAGCAACGCCTTCAAGAAGAGATGCAGGAAGAGTCCAACCCAAGAGACATGCCACCAGCCAAGCGCAGACGTGGTAGAGGGCGAGGACGAGGGCGAGGACGAGGACGAGGACTCTAATCACATTTCCTCTGACAGCTCGTCGGTAAGCTCTTCAGCATCAAATCTGTGCATGTACTTGACAGTCTTGTATCCTTTTCGGTCTATATGCAAGACAGGAATATCATATCTATAACACTCAAACCATTGCTTGTTGTCGTCAGAAGTGATGTCTATATGGTCAACGTTGATCTTGGATGATATCTGAGCCACTTTTCCGCTCTCCAGGACCTGCTGGAGCACAGCTTTGGCTTCGTCGCAGAGCCCACAATTAGGCTTCCCGAAAAAAGTAAGGTTTATTGTCGATATCTGTCGATATAATCTTGGTTTATTCAACGCTACAATCCTTTGGAGAATCATATTTAAAATCAGTTTTTTTCACCAGCCAATATATTGTCTGCCCACAATTCTGAAAATCCTTATTTTTCCTCCTTTGAAATCACTCAGTTTATATCCGTTCGATTGGATGCCTTTCGGAGACTGCTCAATCACCCGGATCTTGCCCTTAGCATGGTCAAATACGCTCACAATGGCAGTATATGGCCTACCGCCGAAGCCAAGCTCGGCCGTTTTGCTTTTATGGAATGGGCCTGTAGAGTGGCCTTCGAAGCGTCCCTTCAACACCACCAGAACATCACCAGGTCTAATCTCCTCAGTCTGAAGAATGTCCACATTGTTGGTGTTCCTGTATACCGTTGCTCCGAAGGTCTTAGAGCCAATCGCTGGCATAACATCTTTGGACAATTGCTTGAAGATCCACGGAACAAAGTCTTCTTGAATTTTTGCATTTCCAACAACTGAAGATGCAAGTTGGAAAGCCACTGCACCGTATTTTCTCGATGCTTCAAGTAGGTAATCCTGGTTAATGACAGGCTTCTCCAACACCGTCTCGTTGAATGATATCAACTTTGCCGGGTGAGCGGCGTCGTAAGATATCTCCCATAATCTTGTCGAGTAGTCCTGGTTGACAATGTAGTAATCGAGGTAAATGACGTGTCTTCCGTGTCTTTTCTTGATCTGGTGGGTGTCAACTTCGAAGTAAACATCTTTTAGGGCCAGCTCCTGAGGAAGATCTTTGGTTAGCCACCATTGAGAGCCGGACCGTTGCAGCTCAGCAATATCTAAACTCGATCTTCCTCCTGAGTGCACTGTTGAGCCAGTGGTACTGACTGGAATTGCAGGCGGAGGCGGATGATGAATTGTGCTGGACGTTTTACGTTCCTTATGTTCAACAGCTGGTGTTGTAGATGCGCGGGGCACCGATGAAGTCACTGGTGATGTTGGAACTGGAGGTGGTGGCCGAGCTATAGGAACAGGCATTGAGGCACTCGGAGTGGTAGGGGCTTTGGTGATCGGCATTGGAGGCAGAGGAGGTATCTCGGGAACAGGTGGAGGTGGCGCAAAATGCATTCTTGTCGGTGAATCAATGGATTTCTCTGCTAGTGCAATATCTGTGTCATCATCAGCTTCGTATCCAGTGACGACCTCTTCATTCGAGTCAGAAAGCGATGTTGAAGGCACCGGAGGGGCTGTCATCACCGGAATGGATGGAGCAGGAGCAGGAGCAGGAACAGGCACTGGTGGAGCCGAAGAACCCGATCTAGCTCTAGCAGTCGTTGGATGGGACCTTGGTGCTGGAGGCACCGGAGGAACAGTAGGAGCTGCAGTCATTGTCGGAATTGGTGGCACAGGAGGCATGTGGGAAGTTGGCCGCACCGGAATCTCAGCAGGCGCCTTTTTTGAAGTCGACGGAGAAGTGACGGACTCATGTTCGTCCAAACTTTCAGCGTCAGAGCTATCTTGCGGAACAGCATGTGATGGAATTTGTGGCAAATCTGGCACACCCGAAGTTTGCGTCTGCATATCTTCTGTTTCTGGCTCCTGCTCGTCCCCAACATATGGCTGCTTGGTGAGATCAACAATCTCGTGCTCGTGCTCTACATCGCCTACTTCGTCTTCTTCTTGTTCCTCTTCACTGTTGTCCAACTCAGCGGTAGGCAAAACTGGAATAGGGACAGGAGCAACGGGAACCAGATCTTCCTCTTCCTCTTCCTCTTCAACTTCCTTAACCTCCTCCTTCTTCTTCTTCTTCTTCTCCTTCTTCTCCCCCATAGGCATTGGAGCTCCAAATCCCATCATACCAACCATACCCATTCCTCCCGAGAGTTTGGCCATTCTTTCACGAAGAAGACGTCTCTTGGCGTCTTCGTCATCCTCAGACTCAGACGAAGACTCAGACGATTCAGTCACTTCCCCTTCCTCGGCTTCCTCCTCCTCTTTCTCCTCCTCAGCATGATGTTCTTGCTCTTCCGAGCCGTCGTTCTCTTGTGGTTCGTGTTCTTTCTCTTTTTCCTCCCTCTCTTCTCTCTCCTCCTTTTCCTCCTTCACGCGCTCCTTTTCCTCGCGCTTCTTCTTCTTCTCTTCTCTGCGCTTCATCAATGCCTCTGCGGCAGCTTGTTCCTCCTTCTGCCTCTCTTCTAGCATCCGCAGACGTTCTCTTAAAGTCATCCGTGGGGCAGCCTCCTCAATATCGACATTATTTCCAGACTCCACAGGAGCAACATGCGGTAGCTCGGGCGGCTCACTAGAAACAGGCTTCGGAGACATCTTGGGAGACGTCTTGGGGATCTCATTGGTATCCCTCCTTTGCGTAGGTGGAACATAGGTAGAATGCGGAGTTGCAGCCACAAAAGGTTTTTTTATGAAACTAGGCTCAGCAACAGCCTGTCCTGGCATTGGGGGCGCAGAACCAACATTGAAGCTCTGCAATTTGTGTTTAAAGTCCAAATCAGCAGACTTGTTCATTTCACTATCTTGTTCGTTTTCTGAGGTCTCAATTGGCTCAATCTCGGCTTCCTTGGCAACTTCCTCCTTTGTGTCCGACACATCCACCCTAACCGAATCAGCAGTATGATCAGGCGGTAACTCTGGCTCAGGAACGGCAGCAGGCTCGGATACGTCATTCAAACGATCATCTGATGACCCTTCCTCCTCCTTGTCGACAAAATTGCGTGGGAAATATCCCGAAACAAGTTCGTTGCCTGCCTTGTAAGTACCAAACAACCAGTCGTCATCTACCTCCTCGGTGACGGTTATTTGTTGTCCAGCACCAAACGGAAGATCATCTGCAGCGTTCGCGGCTTCCGGCGTGTACGGATATTTTGCAATCACAGTATACGGCACTGACATGTTTGTTGTTGGCTATCTCTAAGCATGCAATTATATAATTTATTATTATTTTTGTGCACCTGACCGAGGGCACCTGACCAAAATCTATTATTTACGCGTACAAAATATTTATTGATCCATGTCTGGCTCGCCTCAAAGACGCACAAAACGAATAAAACCGGCGAAGGATACTGAAAATAGGCAGTATCTGGATACGTTGGGATTTACAGAGCCAATGGCCCGCGCCAAACCTGCTCAAAAGCCCTCCAAACTGCCGCAAGATCCCATCCCTTTGCAACGGAGAGATCCCAACATACGAGCTGTATCCACGCAGGAATTCCAGCTGAATATCAAGACACCGGACAAGGCAACTGCAAAGACATCTAACGAGATGTACCACCCAAGCAGTGATGACAATATCTTCTGGGCCCTCACTCCCAGTATGCGCAAGAACAAGGACAATTCTGCCACAACTTCAGGGTACGATAGCATGGACCAATCAGACATGCTATCGTCGCCCTTGCGTGAAACTTTAACAGGCGTGCAGCTGCTAGATCCCAAACTAAAGAGTCTTTTGGACAAATACGACAATTCTGCAGACGAGGTTCAAAAAACACCCAGTCTGGCCAGATCCGCATCAGATCCGAATTCTTTGGTACATCGAAGCTGTGCAGCTATTGGAGACACTCCAATCATAGCAACAAAACAGACATTAAGTGAAAGTATGCAGCAGAGCATCAACAAACTCAAAGCTTCCAAACGGATGGCAGGCACAGCCATGTTTCGGTCTCCAGGCGAGACCCCAACTCAAAGCGTGTCGCAAATGCTCACAATGATTGGGAAAACTATTCGTGAGGAAGCAGAGGAAACCAGTGATGGTGAGGAGAAGGCTAATGCGGAAGTTGAGTATTTTCTGGACGATTTGTCTGACGACTTCAGCGATATTGATATGGAGGAGCTAGATCAGATATCCTCAAAATTGAGGGAGTCAAAGACACAGACCGAAACCCAAGCGAACATTTTAGAAGAAACACCTCGAGAGGTGCCCAGGGAGGAAACTGGTCTCTCAGTCGCTTCTATAAACTCTTCATTTGACACTAGTGACGATTTTAGTGATATTGGAGACGAAATATTTGTGAAAAAATCAAGCAATCAAAATGATTCCAAGAGCCCCAATTCAAGTCTTAAGCAGTTCAAAGACATGAAACTTGAAAATGACAATCAGCAGGTACATGAGACTGTTACCAACGTTGTCAAGTCACAGATCCAAAACAGAAATTGCCGCAGGTACCAAATTTTGGAGGTAATCAATGGTAAATATAAAGGGGGTGAACAATTGATACTCAAATGTCGCGCAGAAAATGAGGTCAACAAGAACGTGGTTGTTCGCGATCTTTGGACGGAATTAAATTACCAAGTTGATGATATCATTCATGTGATTGTCGACAGCCCAAATACGCAACTTGTGGATAAGTCGAACAATATGCTTGTTTGGAATCCTGACACATTGCTCTCAGCGACCATGATTTCAATGGCTGTGGATTGCAAAAGACGTGCTGTGTTGGGAAGCAAGATTCAGATGCCCGGCGAGCACTCCGTGCCACTAGTGCTCGGAACAATTGTGCACCAATTGTTCCAGGCTTGTTTACGGGAAAACAATACATCTGACGAATTTGTCTCTGAATATCTGGAAGAGCTTCTTGATGCAAACGTGATTGCAATCTACAGTATCGGTACGGATAGGGAGCAGCTCAAACAAACTATTTTAGAGCATGTGGAGTATATCAAGGAATGGGTACAGAAATTTGTCAAAGGTCCGAAAATGAAGCGTACAGCCACTTCATTTCAAGTCACAAAAATCTTGGATATCGAGGAGAATATATGGTCGCCAATGTATGGTCTGAAGGGGTTGATCGATGTGGTGATTGAGGCTTCTTTGAGCAATGGAAATAAGGTTGTTGTTCCAATGGAGATCAAGACCGGAAGAGATTACATCTCAAACCGTGCTCAGGCTACTCTATACACACTGCTTGTGAATCAACGATATAATGTTGATGCTCAATCGCTTGCCTTGGTGTATACCAAGATGCGGCAGAATTATTTTGAGGCACTGAATGGTAACGATCTTCGTATGTTGGTCAATATTCGCAACCAGATTTCGCAGTACTTGAAGTTCGGTGTCAAGGACCTGCCTCCAATTAAGAAACAGCCTAGTTGCGAGCGCTGTTTTTCTCTCAAAGAGTGTATGACGTACAACAAACTTGTTGAGAACGGAACGGCTGTTGAAAGTGGACTTGAAGATGGATTGTACGAAAGTCTTACCGGACACCTGAACAAGCCACATTACAACGAGTTCTTTGGTCATTGGGATGATTTACTCACGAAAGAAGAAGGATTTGTCAATAGTTTCAAAAAGGAGCTCTGGTGCTATTCCGCAGCTGATAGAGAGCAAAAGGGTGGCAAAGCTGTGGGTGGGTTGCATGTGACGCAGTTTCAAGAGGTGGCAACGTCGAATGGCAGAGAAAAACGTTATCTATATACCTTTGAGCGCGATCCGAGCGTCAATGCATCCATTACTAGCTCGCAACTTTCTAAACATGACAGGATCATTGTTTCAGACGAAGCAGGACAGTTTGGACTGGCTTTTGGATTTATTGAAAACATTAGACCTGGTTTCATTGTGATCACTACCGACAGGAGGTTTGTTAACTCTACGGTCAAAATGGATAATTTTGATGCAAGCAATAACCAAGTATTTGAGAGTGTTTTGACAACTGGTCATAGTCAGAATTTTACATCAAAGACTTATCGAATTGATAAGGATGAGATGTTCCATGGACTTGCTCTGGCAAGATTTAATCTGCTGAACTTGTTTTTAGCTGAAGGGGATGAAAAAACCCGGAAGCTGGTCGTTGATTTGCAGCAGCCGCGGTTTGCAGACGAGCCAATCCTAGCTAGTAACTTTGACAGCCACAAATTCAACCCTGATCAGCTTCGAGCCTTCGACAGGCTACTTAAAGCCAAAGATTATGGCTTGGTCCTAGGAATGCCGGGAACAGGTAAGACTACCGTCACCGCAAGTTTAATTAAGTGTTTGGTGGAAAACGGTCAGACTGTGCTGATTGCATCATATACACACTCTGCAGTTGACAATATTCTTGAGAAGGTGGTGGATATTATTGATGAGCCTAAGATTTTAAGAGTTGGTGCAGCAAAGAACGTCAAGGACAAAATCCGCAAATACTCAATTCATTCCAAGGATACAATTTATCCTATGGAGACACCTGAAGATTTCCGAACAGCTTTCTTGGAAACAAACATTGTTGCCACGACATGTTTAGGCATCCAAGACACTGTGTTTGTTCATAGACAGCATTTCGACTACTGCATTATTGACGAAGCATCACAGGTGTCTATGCCTGTTTGTTTGGGACCCTTACGATTTGCCGACAAATTTATTCTTGTTGGCGACCATTACCAACTCCCTCCACTAGTTCGGAGCTCCGAGGCTCGTGTTGGAGGCCTGGACAAATCCCTATTCAGAATTTTGAGCGAGAAGTTTCCGGAAAGCATTCTTGAGCTTACACATCAATACAGAATGTGTGCCGATATAATGATGCTCTCCAACTCTCTCATTTACGATGGCCGTTTAAAATGCGGTACACCTGAAGTTGCAAGCCAAACACTACATATTCCCTACGCAGATCGTCTCATACTGAATTCCACTGAGATTCCAGATAAAGTTAGATGGATGAACTACGTGTTCGCTCCTGAGAACCGGGTGGTTTTTTTAAGCCATGATCGGGTACCTGCTCTGGAGCAGTCGAACGGCGAAAAGATTGAAAACCCTGTGGAGGCAGATCTAATCCTGCAAATAATCAAGTGCTTAGTTTCATGTGGAGTCTCGCATTCTTCTATTGGTGTGATGTCGTTCTATCGCGCACAATTGAGACATTTCTATCGGGGATTGGCCAACCATCCAGATATTGAGGTTTTGACGGCAGACCAGTTTCAAGGAAGGGACAAGGATTGTATCATTATATCGCTTGTTAGATCCAATGAGAAAAACGTGGCTGGTGATCTGCTCAGAGAATGGCGACGAGTAAATGTGGCCATGACTCGGGCCAAATCAAAACTCATCATTCTAGGCTCTGAAAAACTGATGAAGACTATTCCCCAATTTGAGGGCTTTATGAGCCTTGTGGAGAATAAGAAGTGGCTTTATTCATTACCTCCGGATGCTCCAAGCATGTATCAGGCTATTTTCCCCGAGTTCAATCCATCACAGACTCAAGTCTCGTCATCGTCTGGCAAAACTGTCCGGATGAATGCTCAATCGAGGGTGGTACAGAAGACGTTGGTTGTGCGCAACGTGATACACGATATGTCCACAGAATAGATGAGATCACGACCTACCAGGATTCAGAGAGTTGCGAAAGGGGTTTCGAATTTGACTGCCGCTCCATATGTCAGTTTGCGGCCAGGCTTATGCTGGAGTCTGAGTATCGATCTCATTCGCCTTATCAGCTTAGTAACATCCATAGAACTTTATTAGCGAGTCCAATACATTCTCTATTGCATGATTATCTTTTAATCCATTAGCTCAACCGCTGGTGCACCCGCTTTTTGCGATTTGCCATAGCCAGAACGGGGGTTGGCTACCGGTGTAGATGCATATATAAATTTCAAAATATATACACATGGAATCATCGGAACAATAACGGAAGGGTGTATCTGCAGACTACAAAGATCTTGAACAGTTTAGATATTTCAGTCTGGTTCAGGATTGTAATTAGAAGCTACCATGTGACGGTTCGCACATAAGCTTCGGTGGCATTTCGGGCTCACGACCCGAACCGAACCCCATACTTTGCCGGGAATTAGTTAGTCTTCGGACTTTGACAACGCATTAGTCGTAAATGCCTCAAACAACTACAAACAAACGTAGGCTTTAGTAATTTCATTGGTCGCCTTCGAGAAACAAGATGCTTGGTTGTGCTACCATTTTTTGGTATTTACACGAATTTTAACAGAAATTAAAGCTAAGACGGAGAAAAACATTATCTCCAACTTAAAAAAGTTCGTGTACCACCAATTCCAGATCTATATCCAGCAGCTTGAGCTGGACTTAAGCAAAACCGATGACAAAGTCTGTTCGGAGTTTAATGTGGCTCAGCCATAGACCGCTATAAAAGACCACCCGTTTCCAAGTTACAGATCATCAAACTAGTCAAATATGTCTTTCCCAATATCTGGCCCAACTGGCTACGGCCTCATGTCTCTCACCGTTCGTACAAATCCTATTCCATTACAGCAAGCTTTCGATACAATCAACAATGCCATCGCAGATGGTGTCACTCTGTTGAACTCGGGTGAGTTCTATGGACTTAATGCTTTCAGCCGTGATCCAGCAGTTGAAAAAAAGCCATACCAAAACCTGGAGCTGTTGAAGGCATACTTCGAGAAATACCCTGAAAACAGATCTAAGGTCGCAGTTTTTGTCAAGGGCTGTCTTGGCCCAACTGGGTTTGATACTTCTGCCGCCGGTGTGAAGCGCAGTATTGAGCATATTGCTTCCTACTTCCCAGGAAACAAGTTCGAGCTATTTGAGGCAGGACGTCAGGACGGAAAGACTCCTGTCGAGGAATTCGTCAAATCATGCATTCCTTACATCGAGAAGGGACAAATCAAAGGTATTGCACTGAGTGAGGTCCGTGCAGAGACAATTCGTCGTGCAGCAGCCGTTCACCCAATTTCCTGTGTTGAAGTTGAATTTTCGCTTTGGTCCAGAGACATCCTTGAGAACGGAATCATGGATGCCTGCAGAGAACTTGGCATTCCGATCGTGGCTTACTCTCCTCTTGGAAGAGGCTATTTGACCGGTACCATCAAGTCTTTGGATGACCTGCCTGAAAATGACAACCGTCTTCATCTCGACCGTTTTGCCTCCAATGAAGCTCTCGCTGCAAACATGTCTATTGTTGCTTTGGTCCAAGAATACGCCAGCAAGAAGAACTGTACCCCTGCACAGTTCGCTCTATCTTGGATCAGAAAATGCAACGATTTCCCAGATAAATATGCCAAGATCATTCCTATCCCTTCTGCTTCCACTCCAGAGAGAAACCACGAGAACAACACTCACATCGACATTTCTGATGAGGAGTTCGAAGATGTCAATGCAAAGTTGGCTTCCATCCAGACTCACGGTAGAAGATACAACGAGATGTTGGAGTCATTGACAAACACTTGAATGCCTTCACTTTTTTTAAATAGGTACCATTATCTTAGTTTAAAAGATTGACCAACAAATTCCCTTGTAAAATTTATTGTAGTGGTGCTGTTACGGTTATCGACAAACAACAAGTTTCTATGAGTGCCCTATGGGTCCTAATGGACGGGGTTTACGGTATTTCGTTATTTTTATTTTCTAGCGATCGTAATGAACTTCAACAACGCAAGTACAGTAATTATTTAATTCAAAGCCTTCAGATTCCGTTTCCAATCCCAGTACTCTTGGATCCTCTCACCTGCATACCAACTGTAGTCAAAGTCGATGAGCGATATCCCGCTCTGGATTCCGGACCATATACCCCAGTAAAATCCTGGGAGTCCATAATATAGAGAGATCTCTTTAATCAAACTGTCGATAGCAATCTCATTTTCTTGATCGTCTTTTAATCCTAAATATGCAGCACACCAGATTCTCAACGGTTTATTATCAAGAGCAGCCTTTGGAATAAGTTCTCTCTCACAGTTGAAACCCTGCCACTCCATAAAATGGTTGGAGATGTCATATGCCCTTGGTGCCTTGATCATGTACTCGTAGTCTATAAATGATATTGGATTGTGTGTTTTGTAGTACTCAGTGTCAGCAGCGGTCAAGCCATGTTCAAGCTTGGCTGAAAACTCTTCGGAAATAATGACATTGCCGCTCAGCAAGTCGCAATGACAAGCCACAGAAGGCGATTTATTGGCAAGACTGGAGCGCAGCCAATCTAGTTCTGCATTTAAAATATCTCCAAGAGATGCACTAGGATCGGTCAGCTCACAAATATCCCTGTTTTTAGCACAAGAGTCCACTATTCCCTTGATTTCGGGGAGAATTTGGATCCGATGCGCGATAACTGTCCACAGATCAGAAGCCTTCATTTCCGGCTTGCTGCTATGAAACTCCTCGCGCAATTTCTGCAAACTTTCTTCTATAGCATCTATTTGCACTTGCTCGTGCCACTGTCCAAGTTTGGCTGCAATTAGGGGATACAAATGCTTGTTGGAGAGCTCTGCAAATTCTAGCGAACGTCCCTCAATAAATCCGTACACCAAGCCGTTACCGAATCGGGCATGTATTGGGGGAGCAAGACCAACTGAGTTGATGACTAGATGTGAAACAAACTCTCTGTCTCGGTCAATAATCAGGGCGGTGCCTCTACCATAGGTTCTAACAAGGACTTTTTCGTAGCTATCCATCGATTCATGAAACATAGTGCACTCAAGCAACATATTGGTGATTCCCCCTGTCAGTTGTTTTACACTGATCTGCGACTTGTTCTGCCAATGGGGGAATAATTTGCGCACCATCTCTTTGGTTCCCTCGTGATTTCCTGTGTTTGAGGGTTCCACATAGCTACCAGGGAGGTATAGAGCATGTGCCGAATAATGGTGTAGCAAACTGGCCACCTGCTTATGCTGCTGGTTTCCCACTCCTTCCGAGACGGACGATGTCATAGACATGGAGGGCGAATCCAGTTCTGAGCCGGATGTTGGCTGCGATGCCGTGACAAGCGACGACATGGTTTTATTATTCAAAAAGGACTCATAGGGTAAACGAAGGGGATCGGCGTGATCGCTGTAGGGAATGAAATGCAAGCCGCCGTCTGAAATGATACAGTAAGTCGAACTTTCCGAAGATTCCATAATGATTGAAGACACAAGAGTAACTAACAATGGTCTTGATCTTTTTTGACCTATTCGCGCAAAAGTTACCCGACCAGCATGTGGTTTTTTTTGGCATCTGCAAAACTAAATCAGTTTGGTATATTTATATTCTACTACACAACAGATCTAAACTCGGAGCCTAACTGGTCGTGTTGTGGCGTCATCGGATACGTCTCTTCGAGTTGAGCGTACTCATGTTCTTGATCATCAAAGATCAGCGACTGGGGCAAGTAGCTGTATTTACTTTTGATCGACGGATACAACCGTCTGTAAGACCACCAAGCCATCAAAATACCCAGGACAGAACCCAGAAGCACATCCACAAAATGGTGGCGATAATCCTGTGTCCGTGACATGGCCACATATCCTGCGTAGAGGGCTGGAAGCATTGACACGATGCTTCTCCAGGCCCCTGTATCGTTACGAGCCGCATTCAATTGTCCAAGTAACCAAAAAGAGGTATATCCAAGTCCGGCAAAACTCAAGCTCGAGTGACCAGACGGAGTGGTGCGGAATCCATCCAACAATGTGTCCATATCTGTAGTGGTACAGATGTCTTTAGCGTTGTAAAGTTTGTTTGCAACTGCGTTGGCTGCAGGTATGCATCTGGCCAGGAAATCCGGCCTGCAACGGCCTATCCAATTTTTGAACACATCTGTGACAAAGATACAAGTTCCTAGTGCCACAAACTGTCCCAGAATAGAGATGTATAACACGTAAATCTTGCGGTTTTTCGGGGTCAAAAGCATCACAACAGAAGCTATAATTACAACTGGAGCCGCTGTGACTATCTTGAGAAGTGCAGGTCCACTCACACGCTCAACTGTGGCAAAAGGATGACTGATTGTAAGATCATTGATGAAGAATTGTCGTTGGAAGGGTTCTATTCTCTCAAAGAAAAGTAAATCCAGAAGGAAAATTCCCAAGACATACAACGCATCAGTTACACGCCAATGCACTATTAGGGAGTGAAAGGGTAGTCTTTTCAACCCAAAGTTGTCTCGGTCTATACAGAAGTCGTAAATAGACATAAAGAAAGCAAGCAGGACAAATAAATCGATAACGTAATTCTGTTTGGGTTCTGCCATTTCAAAATCGGGTCGTCATGGCGCTCCACACTAATGCGATTTGCGCTCTTCAAAGCTGTCAAAGAGCTGTTTGTTATGCAATAGGAGGTCCAAAGTAAAAAGATGTCCACCGTTAAGTTTCAGCGTAATAGCGAGGTCGTTGATGAAGCGATCATATTTGACAACTTCAAGTTGATCTGTGTTTTGTAGGACCTCTGATTGGTGAACAGTTTCGCGGCTGGCTTCACCGAAATCAGGCCGATATTTGCTTAAAGCCATAAAGAGGTCGCTTGCTGAGCCGAATTCGCCAAACGGCTTTCCCAATTGGTCCCTGTAACGCTTCAGTTCCTCGTAGTGCTTCTCTATAAACTGGGAATCATCAGGTAACTGCTTATACTCAGATAACAACTGGTTCTCCTGGAGGTATTGGAAGTATCGTGCAGCATCGATAGCGGAGTTCGTGTTCACAAGGTTTTTGTTAGGCAAGGTATTTGAGTTGATATTTTGGACAATAGAGTTGGCTATGAGTCGTGCATTATTTGGCGAGGTGTCTAGCTTTGCTAAACGGACAACTCCTGTTGCAAATCCTCTTACAAACAGCATTTTTTTATAAATATTTATTGAAGTAATGACATCTATAAGCAATCTTATCTATTTAATCTACACCTCACACCCCCTCGAGCCTCATGGACTCCAGATCGCTTGAAGTGGACTGTATCAACCGTTGTGAGTTTCTACGACTGGGTGGAAAAAAGGGGGACTTGGTTGCGGTTGGCGATTTGGTGATAGAAACAATTAGGCGCTTGGAGCTATGCGTTTGTGAATCATCGGGTCGTCTCTTCATTCTAGTTGATTGAACGACGACTGTTGAGTCTGAGGTTGTTGAGTTAAACGAGTTCGACCGGCTACGGCTGTGATTCCAGGATTCGTTTGCCTTGGTTATTATTTCGTACTTTTTCAAGTTATCCTGGCTTAAGGTTGATGGTTGTGACAACAAAGATGTTGCCATTTTGGAGGAAAGAATCTTTGACTCATCTTTCAACACTGAGGTGACCAATGATTCGTGGTGGATCTCGGTATCTAATGGAAAAATCTCGTTCTGCAGATCCATCACGACTCGTTTCAGTGCTTTGAGCTTAGGAGTCAGTTTCTTTTTGGAGATGATTTTTTTGAAAAACACGTTTGGCGATGATGACACGTTCAGATCTAACTGGTCATCTGAATGTAATGAGGGGCTGCGGAGACTTTCTGAGGGCGTGGCGCTGGGCGAATGCGGTACCGAATGCGAGTCCACGCTATATAATTCGTGGATGCTGGGGCGTTTAGAGCCGCTATTAAATGAATTATTGCGGCTTGAGAACTCTGAAGATGATGAGAGAACACGCTTGGGTATTGCCGAACGGCTGGAATATCTGGTCTCAAGGTTGTCTGGATCTTCGTTGCTCGAATCGTTACTGGAACTAGACTCTGTATCACTACTGGCCCATTCCTGCCGAACAACACGCAAGGAGGAGTCATTTTGTCGCGTGTTCGGATGTCGTCTGGCCGTAAACAAATAACTTTCTTGCAACGGCATGGCCTTGCAATAGTATATATATACCCAGCCTGGCTCTAAAAAAAACTGTCACCGAGGCGATCGTCGCGCGGCGCAAAAAGTATCCACGAATCGGTCGGGTAAAAACCAATCAATCCACATTATTTATTTCATACCTGCCTAGAAAATGTTTAGACGTTCTTATTTGCTACCTTCTGTCATGTCCAAATCGTTTTCAAGCGCTGCTACGAGCAACTCAATTAAGGCTAAGGCCATTGTTTACTCACAACATGGCCAGCCTGATGCCGTCCTAAAGTGCATCTCTCATGATTTGCCTTCCCAGGCACAGGGTTCTGAGGTGTTGCTGCAAACGATTGCTGCCCCTGTCAACCCCTCAGATATCAATCAGATCCAGGGTGTCTATCCATCTAAGCCAGATAAGACTACTGCCTTTGGCACCTCAGAACCTGTGGCTCCATGCGGAAACGAAGGTGTTTTCAAAGTGCTGTCCGTTGGAGATAAAGTGAAAAGTCTTTCTGTGGGCGACTGGTGCATTCCTAGCTCGGTCAATTTCGGAACTTGGCGCTCTCATGTGTTGTCGGATGAGTCTCAACTCATGAAAATGGAGAAGACTATTTCTGTCGCACAAGCTGCCACGATTGCTGTCAATCCCTGTAGTGCTTACCAGATGCTCACCATGTTTGAGGACCTGAAGCCTGGTGATTGGTTTATTCAGAATGGTGGAAACTCGCAGGTCGGACGCGCTGCCATCCAAATTGCTAAGAACATGGGCGTGAACTCCATTTCCATTGTCAGAGAAAGGGACGACCTGCAATCATTGATTGATGATTTGACCAGTTTAGGTGCTACAAAAGTGATTACTGAAAAAGAAAATGCATCTAAAGAATTTGGAAAGACCATAGATGAGTGGACTCAGGGAAAGCCTATCAAGTTGGCATTGAACTGCATCGGTGGAGATAACTGTTCCAACATGGTCAGAAAGCTTGGCCATGGGGGTACTTTGGTTTCATATGGTGCTATGGCCATGAAACCAGTTTCGATTCCTACCCAATTGTTCATTTTCAACGATATTACTGCCAAAGGTTTCTGGATCACTGCGAACATTAAAAAGGTTCCTGGTTCGAGAGAGAAATCCATTGCTGCAGTTCAGAAAATGATGGAGGATGGAAACCTTGTCGATGTGACCGTCCACAAAGTTCCAGTCAAGGCTGATGGGTCTGAAGAGGACGTTTTCAATGCTTTCCAGACTGCATTGGCTAACTCAAGCAAGGGCAAGCAACTTGTGTTTTTCGAGTAAGGGCCATGATTATGTAAGGTATTCAATTAAGTAAATTTCTCGAATATTTTAAGGTTTATTTTATTGGTAGAAGCATGTCTCTTGCACAGCAGGCGCTCAGCGCATACCGGGGAGCTCTCCGCGCAACATCGATAGCATTCCGTGGCGATATTTCCACGCTTCAAGCAGCTCGTATGCAAATCAAGTCCAAGATGAAGCTTGATGTTGACCCGGACCTTCCCAAGAGAAGTATCGAGGACCGAATTCAGCATTTGAATGATGTTTCTACGTTTCTGAAACGCAACATTGTTCAGGGAAAGAAGGAAGAAGAGGACGAGAAGTATTTCCTGAATATACACGAGGAGACCGAGTTGGGTGACAACGAAGACATTAAAAAGAAGAACAGTTTTGCTGGCGAGATGGCTGACGGAGGATGTTGTGGAGGTGGCGAAGTTCAGATGAATGAGAGACGTGGATAAGGAACTGGCAAGGAACTAGGAAGACACTCCATTAGTGTAGATAGGAAGTAATGAACCGATTAGGCAATATATTGCGATGCCATGCTAACTGGGACCAAATACTCAAGTCAAGGGCGCAGTAACATGCTCGGAACCACGAGCAGTTGTATCCACGTAATTGGGTGCTCTGTTGGGCAAGAAATTACCACGCACCGGTACCGGTCCATGTAGGGAGATAATCTCTGCGCCACTTGGAGGCGTAGATAAGTTTCTTTTGTGGCTGAACTTGCGGTAAAAATTTTCAGAATATAATTAATTAGTAAGATTAATAAGGTAGAAAAGAGTGGAAATTAGTCTGCAATCTAAAGGATCATTATATATATTACGGTTCATTAGGAGAAAGGTTGATCATGTCCTCAATTCTGCTTCTTATTCACCCAACTGTGGTGACCCAGCCAGAGGTTGTGGAGCATACTAAAAAACAGCTTCTACTTTCAAACCCCGAGGCCGATCTTGTACAACATGTTATAGACCGTGTTGCTCTCGGTCAGCAGACTTTGACACCAAATCAATACAAGCTAATTCATTACCTAGCACCAGAAGAGGCGAGACAGAACAAGCTACATGCCAATTTGATCACTGAATTGTACGATTCGCTTGTCGAGGGGGGTTACTTCACCGGGCTAATTCCCGCAGATGCTGCTTTGGATGCCATTATGGCTGGATTCACTATTAGCGATGATGAGACGCGCTGGATTAAGCCGGACACGTCTAAACCATTAGCTGCTGCTGTTCCTCTTCGCTCGAGAAACCAAAACAAAGCTCCAACCAAGAAATTGCCGATGTTCAAAAAACTTGCTTCTCCACCTATCCTTACGGACAGTTCTGAGGTTGACGAGGATGAGACCGACTCTCTACAAATGAATAAGCTTCGAGACACCAAGTTAATGTTTTTCGACGACTTTGACTCCGAATCAGAAGACACCTACATTGATGAGAACGAGCTGCTCAAATCTTCTGAGCTGAACCTTACCGCACCGCTCGTGATGCCAGTTCAGTGCTCTACTACAGGAAAGAAGAGACGGAGGGCTTGCAAAGATTGCACTTGTGGATTGAAAGAGATCGAGGAGGAGGAAGAGAGAAAACAACGCTCGGTGCAGGACACTATTTTGGGCAAGATGGCCCGCTCTGCTACAGAGGAAGCGATCAAAATTGAGCAGAGACTAAAATCAAAAAGAGAGGAGGCCAGAAGAGAGCTTGGGCAGAAGATCAAGTTCAGCGAGACAGATCTAGCCGAGGTTGATTTTACGATTGAGGGTAAAACTGGAGGATGCAATTCCTGTGCGCTTGGAGACGCTTTCCGGTGCGATGGATGTCCATACCTTGGTCTGCCGGCATTCAAACCTGGCCAGATGGTGACTCTGGATGCGTTTGGCGAGGACATTTAATTATTTATTGGGGGTCGAGGATAAATGCTATTTAGCGGGTATAACGACAATTAGGGATTCGTTCTCATGGAGTCTAGTAGATTAATAATCATTTGGTAGTTCACCTTTGGCTGACTGGTGATCAGTGGAGATTTAGGTTTTGCTGCCAACTTCTTCGTGTGCGGCACTGGCCATCTAAACTCCTGGCACAACCGGCCAAGATTGTGGAAAGACAGTATTTTTGAGCTCGTGGAGCATGCAGATTGATTATTGAGCATTTTCTCGTAGAAATATGCCGCATTTTTTGAGTCTCCAATCTTGACCAAGTTGTAAATTATGCTGTAGTAGACTTTTGGGTCTATGCGGATGATGGAAGAGAGCAACGAAGCTGTTTCAACAGTTGCTGTCAGATCTGTGTAAGCGAGACGCGAAAGAACGTTGTTCATTGCGCGGGAGTAAATTTTGGTAGCCGAGTCAAAACCACCTTTTTCGTAGAATGTTTTCAGCAGACGCAAAGCAAACTCTGGTCGGTGTCTGTCAGCTAAAACGTAATTAAGAAAAACCTCTAAAACAATGGTGGAGGATGGTGGGTGTGTTTTGAATGTGTCGGTGTAAGTATCGAATAGTATTCTGGTCTGTAATTTGGTTGGTTTGCGAGCATTCAGCAAAGATTGATAAACAAGAGCCACAGACTCCAGCGACGGCATCTGTTCTTTAATCACTAGCTCTTCGCGAATTGATGGTTTCAGGAGCTTGTGCACTGGGCTGAACACACGCTTTGCCCGGTTATTATAAATCATGTTGAGTAGACCTACCGATTCAAACATTGAAATGCTGGCTGGATACATAGTAGTGATGTATCCCAAAACCAGCTCAGGACTTACGCCATGCATACGACTTAAACAAGTCAAGAAATAGCGGTTCAACGTAATGATACGATTCTCAGAGATTTTTGTACCGGGGATCTCAAAGTATCGATTAAGTATTTTAAGGCCTTTTTCGAGGTCCCCAACCGTAACAAAATAATAGCGTAGAACAAGATCAACGCAGTAATGGATATTCGAAGAAGTCAATTCCGGATGACGACCATGCTGCAATCTCAGATCGTTCAGAAGTCGATAGTACATATTCCAGCGTGGAGACTCCGGGGAAAGCGTCGACTTGTAGAGATCGAGATAATGCATAGCTTCGTTAGTATACGTCTTCTCAGAAAGTCGCTTTACCGTGAGCAGTCTCATTTCTTCCGAATACTGTCTCACAAAAGGATGGCTCTTAGGCGAGCTTGGAGCATTAGAGATTCCGCAAGCTAAAAATGTTGCTCGCTCTTGGTCCGATCCTGACGATAATCGCATAAGCACGTCTCTAATTCCAGAATTAGAGCCAAATACGTGACCGGAACGAACTACTCGTTCAAAAAGCTCACCATATTTGCTAGGCGGGACTGCTTTTATGAGGTGTGAAAGAGTCGAGGTACTGATCGTCTCTTTTGGATAATTCTCAAATGTCCTTAATATTTCATCGGCCGGTGCATTTTGAGCTAGGGCTCTTTGAAGTCGGTAGTCCAGATTATATGGGGACAATGGTTTGAAATGGCTATTAAATACAGAAATATCCTGGAAATAATGGAGCCGTCGAAATTGGATCCGAGCACGTTGGTGGCCGAGGAAGGTACCAAACATGGTTACAGAATAGAGCTGAAAAATATTGAGAGTGAAAAAGGTCGGCCAGCGAACATACCGGACGATCGACGCAAGCTGAAATATCGACCCGTCGAAGTCGCGCGACTCATCCCCGACTCGGCTGCGTCCCCCGCAGAAACCACCCCGGAAGCCGATTCAGGCAGCACCCGGAACCAATCAAATTTATGTATTTCATAATACCACAACTCCGGGACATAAAATATGCCGCTTATGTCAGCAAGCTCCATTGGTGCGACCGGTGTGGGTATAAGAAAAAAGTAGCTAAGGAAAACAAAATAGTTACTGGTACTAGGATAAGACGGAATTGTCGTGTTCATAAACCTCTAGATTACGAATCTTCCAAATGCTTAGATTTGTTGCCAGAAACGGGCTACGGGCCCGTGCCAGGGCATTTATGCCAGCCAGAAGCTTGGCTACTGGTTTTGACAGCTTTCTGCAGACTAACAACGCCAATTATATCGATGAGATGTATGAAGCTTGGAGCAGAGATCCTAAGTCCGTCCATGTGTCCTGGGATGCCTACTTCCGTAACATGAATGGCAATAGGCCTGCTTCGACAGCTTATGTCGCTCCCCCTACTCTGATTCCACAGCCAGAAGGAGGCATTCCAAATCTGGTTCCTTCTGAATCCGGTAACCTGGGTGAGGGTATTCTTGTGCATTTGAAGGCACAGTTGCTTGTGAGAGCATACCAGGTGCGTGGTCATCAAAAGGCCCACATCGATCCTTTGGGTATTTCCTTTGGTGACGATAAGAAAACTCCACTACCTCGTGAGTTGACTTTGGAATACTATGGATTCACTGAAGCAGATCTCGATAAGGAGATCACTCTTGGTCCTGGTATTTTGCCTTACTTCATCAAAGATGGAACCACTTCGATGACGCTTAGAGATGTTATCAAGACGTGCGAGAGAATCTATTGCTCTTCGTACGGTGTGGAATACGTGCATATCCCATCCAGACAGAAATGTGACTGGTTGAGAGAGAGAATCGAGATTCCATCGCCTTACAAGTATTCTCCAGATCAGAAACGACAAATTCTTGATAGATTGATGTGGTCGTGTGAGTTTGAGAACTTTTTGTCGACCAAGTTTCCTAGTGACAAGAGATTTGGTCTGGAAGGTGCTGAGTCTGTTGTGCCCGGTCTGAAGGCTATGATCGACACTGCTGTTGATCTCGGAGTTGAAGATGTGGTCATTGGTATGCCACACAGAGGAAGATTGAATATGCTGGCAAATGTTGTGCGTAAACCGGCAGAAGCGATCTTCTCCGAATTCACTGGATCAAAAGAGTTTGACGAGGGTTCAGGAGATGTCAAGTACCATTTGGGTATGAACTACGTGAGACCAACTACATCTGGTAAGCACGTTAACTTGTCCATTGTTGCGAACCCATCGCATTTAGAAGCTGAGGATCCAGTTGTTTTGGGAAGGACCAGAGCTATTCAGCACTATAAAAACGACGTGGGAGATTTCAAGAAGGCTCTTGCCGTTCTGCTGCACGGTGATGCTGCATTCGCCGGTCAGGGTGTGGTTTATGAAACCATGGGCTTCTCTGCTCTCCCAGCTTACTCCACCGGTGGTACTGTTCATGTGATTGTGAATAACCAGATTGGTTTCACTACCGACCCAAGATTCGCCAGATCAACGCCTTACCCATCGGATATTGCTAAGGCCATCAACGCTCCTATTTTCCACGTGAATGCAGACGACGTTGAGTCTGTTGTCTTCATGTTTAACCTCGCAGCTGAGTGGAGGGCCACTTTCAACTCGGACGTCATCCTGGATGTCGTTGGTTACAGAAAACATGGTCACAACGAGACTGACCAGCCTTCTTTCACGCAACCTCTGATGTACGAGAGAATCGCACAGAAAAGGCAGGTTCTAGATATGTACATCGATAAGCTCCTTAAGGAGGGAACTTTCACTCAAGAAGACATCAATGAGCACAAACAATGGGTTTGGAACACCTTGGAAGAGTCTTTCGGAAAGTCCAAAGAATACAAGCCAGATTCTAGAGAATGGTTGACCACCCCATGGGAAGGTTTCAAGTCACCTAAGGAGCTGGCCACCGAAGTGTTGCCACATCTGCCTACTGCTATTACAGAGGAGACGGTGAAACACATTGGAAAGACAATTGCTTCTGTTCCAAAAGGCTTCAGCTTGCACAGAAACCTGAAGAGAATTCTGGGTGCTAGAATGAAGGCTATAGAGTCTGGAGAGGGTATTGACTGGTCTACAGGTGAAGCCCTTGCCTTTGGATCTTTGGCCATGGAGGGATACCATGTGCGTGTTTCCGGTCAGGATGTGGAAAGAGGTACCTTCTCGCAAAGACACGCTGTTTTGCACGATCAAACTAGCGAAGATACATACACTCCACTCAAGCATCTTGATGATAGTCAGGGTGACTTCGTGATCAGTAACTCGTCGCTTTCTGAATATGGTGTGATGGGTTTTGAGTATGGATACTCCTTGACCTCTCCAGATGCTCTGGTGATGTGGGAGGCTCAGTTCGGTGACTTTGCCAATACTGCCCAGGTCATTGTGGATCAGTTTATTTCTGCTGGTGAATCCAAATGGAAGCAGAGATCGGGTGTCGTTCTTTCCCTTCCTCACGGTTACGATGGTCAGGGTCCAGAGCACTCCTCTGGAAGACTTGAGAGATACTTGCAACTTTGTAATGAGGACCCAAGATTTTTCCCATCGCCAGAGAAATTAGATAGACAGCACCAGGATTGCAACATGCAAATTGCTTATCCATCGACGCCAGCTTCGCTGTTCCACATTTTAAGAAGACAAATGCACCGTCAATTTAGAAAGCCTTTGTGTATCTTCTTCTCCAAGAGTTTATTGAGACATCCTTTGGCTAGATCGAACATAGAAGAGTTTACGGGCGATTCCCACTTCCAGTGGATCATCGAGGATGTTGAGCTTGGAAAGAGCATCAACGAGAAGGCTGAAATTAAGAGAGTCGTGTTGTGCAGTGGACAAGTCTACACTGCTCTGCACAAGAGAAGACAGGCCTTGGAGGACAAGGAGACTGCCTTCATCAAGATTGAGCAACTACACCCATTCCCATTCTCGCAGCTGAGGGATGCTTTGCAAAGTTACCCAGCCATGGAGGATCTGGTGTGGTGTCAGGAGGAGCCTCTCAACATGGGAGCCTACTCCTACGTCAGACCAAGAATGGAGACTGTGTTAAAGGAGGCTGGTCTTGAACAGCTTGGCCTCAGATATGCGGGCAGAGATCCTTCTGCTTCCGTTGCTGCTGGTTCAAAAGCCATGCACAATGCCGAGGAAGATGCTTTCCTTAAACAGGTGTTTAACAATTGAGTATTCTAGTTTCATAAAAGATACGTGATATTATGTTCTATAGCACGACCAGTAGCACTAGTATAATAACCAGGACGACAGTCAATACAGCAATACAGCAGTTACCTCCACGCTCGTTAGTTTCAAGAAATCTGTTGATTCGCTTGATTCCGTTGTTGACCAGTTTGAAATTCAGCCTGTCCATGTCCTGTTCCACGTTTTCCAGTAATTCCTGATGTTGGTCGAGCTCGTTTCCGATCGTGACGGCCTGGTGGTGTAAATTCTGGATTGATTTCGTTAGCTCATTCGATATTATGTCGTCCTGTTCCCGCAGAAGCTGCTGGGTGTACTCTTGGTCCATTGCAGGCGGGTCCTCGAACGGGTTGTCAGAGTAATGGCCTGGTAAGTTTACGGGCTTTAAAAGGGCATTAAAGTCTGATTTGAGAGAATCAAGCTTATTCTGGCGCTCTGCTAATTCCGCAGCATCGATGTTTGGAAATGTATCGTTTCCATTACCGGACTTGGCGCGGTTCTTAGACTGTTGAATGACTTCTATTGCGTTTGCGAGATCGTTGATAATTTCTATGAGTTCGACCTTTATGTTGTTGAACTCAAGTGAGTTTGGAGAAGTGGATCGTAACCTCTCGAGTTGCGCGATTCCGTCGTTGTATACATCGTAAAATGGATCCATTATTAAAAGGTACAAAAATAGGAGTATTAATTATTTTCACACCAATATTATATGCTACCTGAGTTTTGCCGGTTGACGGGCGAATGCGGACCCGGCTACAATGCTGTAGTTCGGCTGAATGAGAACCAGATTAATGGTCTGGTCAACTGTGTTGACAAGGTGCGTGTGGTAGTCAAGAATGGCCAGGTGGCGGGACTAAAGGTAGGTGAGACGTTTGTGGAGACAGCAAGTTTGCACGAAAAGGGAACTCAGCTCTATTGTAGGAACTCAGATGAAACCGCGGTGCATTTGGGAAATGTCGCACAGCGTCTGACGGTACGAAACTGGCGTGGGGAGAGCAGACAAGCAGTAAGAACGAAAATTACGGATACAAATAGGACGCAGCTAGAGCAGCTACTAGAGCGAAAAAAGCACCATGGAGAGACACTCTGCAGAATCAGAAAGTTTCAGCGCACATACAAGGAGTATTATAGGCTCTACAAAGAGTTGGAAGGGAAGATGGATCAGTCCAAGCTCAAAAAGCTGGCACTACTAAATAATGAGCTAGTCACGCTACGCGAGAAGTTACAGTCCATAAATTAGTGAGTCAATTCATCTTAACCACTGTCTATAACAGCTTCTTCTCCACGAACTGGTCGTAGAGGGCCTTGCCCAATCTTCCTGGGGAAGGCACAACAATAACATCAGCAGAGCTCAAAGCCTCGATCTTAGAAGTAGCGGTACCCTTTCCACCAGAAATCAAAGCACCGGCATGACCCATTCTTCTTCCTGGAGGAGCAGTAACACCGGCAATAAAGGAAACGACTGGCTTAGGCACGTCTCTGGTAAGGTTGTACTGCTTCAAGTACTCGGCAGCTTCTTCCTCAGCTTCACCACCAATCTCACCAATCAAGATAATTCCCTCAGTCTCTGGGTCGCTCATGAACAATGTCAGGGCGTCAATGAAGTTGGTTCCCGGGCATGGATCACCTCCCATACCAATGACAAGCGATTGACCAAGGCCGACCTTGGTGGTCTGGTTGACAGCCTCGTACGTGAGAGTTCCAGATCTGGAAACAATTCCAATACGACCTCTCTTGAAGGTGCTCTGAGGCATGATTCCAATCTTGCACTGCTCTGGAGCGATGATACCCGGACAGTTAGGACCAACAAGTCTGGTCTTGCTCTGGGTTCTAAGAATCTGTGAAACTCTCAACATGTCACTCTGAGGAATTCCTTCAGTGATAGCCACCACCAATGGGATCTCGGCAGCAATGGCTTCTTCAATTGCACTGGCAGCAATAGGAGGCGGAACAAAGATTCCCGAAGCAGTTGCTCCAGTCTCTTTCATGGCATCTGCCACAGTAGCAAAGACGGGCTTGTCCAAATGGGTCTGGCCAGCCTTCTTAGGATTCGTTCCTCCCACAATCTGCGTTCCGTATTCCAAAGCTTGCTGAGCATGGAAAGTGGCCTGTTTACCAGTAAAACCTTGGAAGATCACCTTAGTGTCCTTGTTGATCTTCAAGTTTTTGATGGTATCGGCGTAGTTTCTAGCTGATCTAGTGGTTGAGAAGGCTCTTCTAAACATTTTAGCTTGAAATAAACAGTGAGGTGGTTTTTCATGGAATACAGATTCCCTTGTGAACACTGCCGTCCGAGCGGGTGAGCGCGCGGCGAGGTGCGAGTCGGACACCAGATTAAAAAATATTTATACCCGGAGCACACCTAAAACCTCAGTAGTTGAACAATGTCGTGTAGCTCAACGTGCGGCCACCAAAAATGTCCCAGTACTTCTCTCCGATCCATAGCTCCTCAACAATTTTCAGTCGCGCAAACACTGACGCACCCTTCCATACCAGCATAGATGGATCCATGTCTTTAGAGTTCGCAATAATCTCTATCGTGGTCACCCCTCCAGTAGCAACCATGTTATTGATGTCCTGAATCTGCTGCTTGGTCAATTCCTTGTCCTTCTCTTTCCACTGTTGAGCTAGTCTGGTGATGTCAGCTAGCTTGTTTGATGCAAGCAAAGGAGGACGGTTCAGGTGCAATCTATCTAGTAAAATGGCCTCTAGACCTTCTATTTTCGATCCTCCTCCAACAATCAGGATATTCGAATACAGCTTTTCCAGTCTTTGCAGATCATTATGGGCTGCGTATGTAATCGACTCGATAATCGCCTTGTCCAGAGGAGTCATATTGACACGATAGTCGTTAGTCTGTGTAATTTTTTCGACATTTTCGGCCTCCGCCGTGTCGTTCTCCTCGCTTGGCTGCAGCAGTTGGTCTATCAATTCCTTGGTATCCATCTCCGAAATTAATTTGCGATCTGTCTCGTTCTTCTGTGCTGTACTCTTGGAGAAGTCGGAGCCCAGAAGACCAGAAGTCTGCTTTTTGTTTGGCAATAACTTTCCTAGAATTGTACTTTCATCGCGCGGATCACCCTCTTCCAAAAACAACTCGGGGTAAAAGAGACCCATCGGAGAAACCATCACGTCATCGAAAGACTTGAACTCGTATTTTTCACTCAACTTTCCAGGCTCACGTTTCACAAACTTGAAAATTTGCACTGCAACATTAGCATCGTTGAAAGTGACAATGTTCTCTTTCAACTGTTCAGCCAAAACCCAGTCGCGTAAATTGTTGAGATTTATATCCTTGTAAGGGAACTGCTGGCCAATTAGGTTTTTGATCAAAGCTCTCGTCACATCGTTAGAGCCATATGAAAGCTCAATTACTGAGTCAGGGAAAATGTAGCCCTCCTCGATGCAACAAATCTTCGTTGAGGTAGCGCCAATGTCCACCACGCACGCAGAGCTGACACCGGAGCCAAACGTGGCTGCCAGTCCTTCTTGGAAGACAACCGTCTGTCCAAAACCAAGATTGAACATACATCCAACCATTTTTTCAGTAGCAGTCTTGTTGTAAAGGTTCGGCATTAGAAGCACGCAATTGTAAGTGTTCAGTGACTTCTTGTTGAAAATATTGAATCTTTTTAACGCATCTGTTAACAACAGTTCCACGTCACCAAGCAAGTCCTGTTCAGACTCATAGTTGGGATCTTTGTCGTTAAATTGGCCATTGAGGAATGGACTTCTCACAGTCCAGTTCTCCAGATCCTTAATTTTCAGCACATCGGCACCAGTGACGTAGTTTTCGCGTACTTTTTCAAAATATTCCACCCTATGGACATCATCCAAATCGTTGATTGTCTCCGGACTCACGCGTTTGTTATAGTTGTAACACTGCTCGTTGGAGTTTGGTAGAATTCGTCTCTTATAGAATTTCATACGTTCCTTGAAATTTGAGGTCACAACACGCTTATTTGCCATGAACTGGTCGTCCACACGCATGTTACCATTCTCATCTAATTTGCGCACTGGATCAATGCTGACTGGGGCGGCAGGTTTTCTTCGAGCAACCAGATTTGGTATCACAAGTGGATCAACATCACTAGAAAGTCCAATTCTGATATTTGCAGATCCAGGATGAATGACAATAATCTTCGATCCCACTTTTCCATCATCGTCGTCATCATCTTCATCCTCGTTATCATCATAGTCAAAACCATGGGTACTAATTTTGTTCATCATGTTTTGGGATTCCTGTTTCTTATCCAGTTCCGCTTGCTTTTTCGCAAGTCTGGCTTCTAGTAGTCGCTGCCTCATCTCTCTAATCATCATTATCTGGTCATCCTTCTTAAGATAATCAGTGTAGTAATTTTTTTGGTTAATTGCTTGAATCGTTGGAATAGAGCTGAACTTGAGGCCGTTATCTTGGTCCGTACGCTTGATTCCAAGCTCGTCCAGTCGGTTCTGCAATTTTTCCATCGCCCTCAGGCGGCCCTCACGTCGTCTTTGAAGGACATGTGCTGGCACTTTGGACGCACCACCATTGACAGTGGTGCCCGAAGATCCTGCAACTGCCGGGTCTGGCGTCGCTCTCTTAGACGGTGTCTCAGAGACTGGTGTGGATGTAGAATCAAGATCTAACTGGTCGAGAGGTCTTTTGTCCATGAAGAGAGGGAAATAAAATACAAGAAAAAGACTGGAAATTCTTAGTACTCAATTTATTTTATATACATCCCTCGCCATCTTTGAAAATTCCAACCATGAGCTTTTCTATACTCTGCCACCGTTTTCCCAGCGAGCAAATTAAACAGAGAATCAGAAAAGCAAACGAGGTGACCATAAAGATGGAAAAGAGAATTGTGTACAAGTAGAAGACCGCGAGCGTGAGGATAATCTTGAAGTTGTTGCTGAGGTTGGGAAACTCGGAAAGAATGATCTGGCCGAATTTCATGAGTAGCGAAGTCTTTTCGGGCACATTTGCCGCATCTTGGACGTATTCGATGTAGTCGAAGGTATCTTGTAGAATATCGAACGAGAAAGATGAGAGGCTGAGGATGTTCTTGATGATCCGAATGAAAACTATGGGGAATAACGTGATAGTAACGGAGTCAACAATTTTCATCCATAAGGGCCGATCATCTAGCCTTCGAACAGGAATATTGCCCGATCGGCGATCGTGCTCCAAGATTATCTCGCGAGCCAGCTCCAAGTTGCGGTTATGGGTCCGCATGATGCCGACACCTGAGCGCGTGCCTTGACCGTTGCGCAACAATTGGTTAGCCAAATTCACCATCTCCTCGATATCCACCTCGGGAATCTGTTCGTCCTCCGATACATCATCTGATTCGGGCAACTCGTTGTGATCCAAAGGCAGCTCTTCAAAATGACTGCGCAATCGTCTTGCGCTGCGCAAAACTGGCATATCTAATGGAAATTAATAATAATTTATTACCCGGAACTTTTATTAAGTGTGGAGTAATTCTATTCATCATGGGAGGTCCTGTTCCTGTTTGGAAAAAATACACCACGGGCTCCAAGGGAGTGTGGGAATGGTTCAGAAGCACACTGACACTTGTTCCTAATAGATCTTCGGGAAATCCGTATGTGCCTTACTACAGAGTTCCATCTCCCTCTTCTGCGAAACAGAAATACAAGGACCCGCGCACAATACCATCCTCTGATATCGTTCAAAACGACTTCTTTAGAAGAGATACTAGGCGTGAATATCCTCGTGCCTCTATTGTGACTCAATCCAAGATTGGGGCTCTTTTGCTGATTGGAAACGCTACGCAGTCAAGACTTCCTAAAGGCGAAGAGGGGGTGAAACAGCTGGCCGTGGTGACCAATGGGGCTACTGCCTTGACAGAGGTACTGAAAACGACTGCTCCTACTGTCATTCGTGGCGAATTACTGGGTCCTCAGGGCGAGCCAATTGTTCCTCCTAACTTAAACAAAAAATTGAAGCTCGAAATTCTGCAAGAGGCGGAGCATGGAATGTACACCGACGACTATCCAGTTCGGATGTTTAAGATGTGAGGTAACCTGTTATGGCACGCCTAGATATACCTATTTATTACCTATTTATTACCTATTTATTACCTATTTATTCTACTATTTATTTTTTATTATCATTTGCAAGAACGAAGTCCGTAAAATAAAGGAAGGGATTGACTCGGTCTTCAGCTACAGACATGCAAATTATTTTAGAATGTTAGTTCTAAAGTTGACGTCATCTGCTTGAGGACTCGCTCGCGCGACTTCTGCAGTTTGGCAGATGGAGCTATCCCACTCAAACGCATAGTCCCTCTTCGACAAGACAACCGCAAAGAGCAAGATGATTCATACCGAAACTACCTTGCATTGGTCCAGGAGAATGACCTGGATGGCCGATTTGAAGAAACTAAATAATTTATCCCTAAATTATCTACCCGATTAAGGAAAAAAGTCGATAAAATTTTAACCTACATCAAGAAGATTGCCAACCTACGAGATTCAGGACCCCTGTGCACCTTCCTAATCTCTCATTTCTTACTCTGCTGACTTTGCTGGGGTCCCTTACTTTGTCCAAAGCTGGATGTTGCCTCTCATGTCGAACATTTGTTCCGCATTATTATAATCATCCTGCATTATCTTAGCACCGGAACGCACCCGGTCTTTTTTTTTTGGAAATATTTAAATTATAAATATTCGGGAGCCCCAGTCAAAAAATATGGAGGAAAAACGCTATATCTCGTACAACAATGTGCACCAGTTGTGCCAAAAGGCAGCTGAAACTATCAAGCCCTTGGATATCGATCTAATTATTGCCATCGGAGGCGGTGGTTTCATCCCTGCACGGATCCTCAGAACTTTCTTAAAGAAAGAAGGATATCCAAATTTGAAAATTTTTGCCATAGTCTTGTCATTATATGAGGATCTCAATACCACTTCGACCGAGGAAGAGCAAGTTGGCACAGAAGTGAACCGAATTCAGTGGATTAATTACGAACAGAGTGGAATTGATCTCTGCAACAAGAAGATCTTGATTGTGGATGAGGTCGACGATACAAGGACCACCTTGCATTACGCTTTGCGCGAACTTCAAAAGGATGCTGATCAGCAGGCGGCTGCGAAAGGCCTCGATAAATCGGGCACTAATTTCCACATCTATGTGCTCCACAACAAAAATAAGCCTAAAAGGGCAGAACTGCCACCAGATCTGATGGAGACTAACTATTTTGTCGGAGGGCAATTTCCAGACTGTTGGATTGCATATCCATGGGAGAGCACGGATATCGTTACGCATCAGGCCATGGCCGAGAAACAGGGATATGATTTGTAGCCAATAAAAGTTTCGAATCACATTAATTTCTATAATTTATGATATTTAAAATTGAAAATGTTGCGGAATGTGTCCTTTGCAGGAACTCTAACACTCCACAACTGCTCTTCATCTTTTTGTTCTCCGAGGAGCTGTTTCCTGGCAATCATCCATCCACGTAAGATCACGATCATCACACCCGCTGCAAAATAGACTAGTCCAACGAAAATTGCTGCATTTTGGTACTGTTCTGGGCTAGCAGGACCATCCTTCTTTAGTAAAATACCGATAATAGGACTCAAAAACCCGAACACACCAGTGGCAATCCACGAAAGCGCCAGTGCAACTCCCATCTTCCGAAGTCCAATGATTGCTGCTGTCATTGATGCTTGCGTAATCCAAATAGTGCCCATAAGCGATCCTTCGAATAAAGCAAGAACAATTGCGGTAGCGAAGTTTCTGCAAGGAATCCAGATGGCCAAAGCAAAAAACCCCACCATGCAACTAGCAAAGATCGTCATATTGACCGGTCCATAGATGTCGGCAACTTTACCTATGATTGGCCGGCCGTAGATTATACCCACGGATGTCATGGTAGCCACTGTGGATGCCTGTGTAGCTCCATAACCTAAAGATCTGGTGAAATCTGCTAAGTTGTACATCAGCGTCACATAGCCAAAGAGAGTGAACATGATCCACAAGAACAAACACCACACTCCAAAGTTCGACCAAACAACTTTGTCATAAACATTGTAGATTGGTTTGATATGTTTGTTCCGCGAGTAGATCAAAAGAACTCCAACTGTGTTCAGCACAGCACACATTATTGCCTGTGCTCTCAAAGACCATTTGTATCCGTGCTTAGATAGCACAGACTCCATTCCAATATTGTAAATAATTCCTCCGAATCCAGATCCTGCGGCTGCAAAACCCAGCGCGAGATTACGTTTACCCCCCTTACCACTCGAGAACCATTGCGGAATAACCACAATATTAGGAATAGCAATCAGTGCAAGTCCAACACCCTGGAGCACACCTTGGGTGAGATAGACCTGCCACAATTTTGTTGCGAAGGAGGCGAGCATGACGGCAACAAATTGGCAAATCACACCCAACATGATAGTGGGTTTGAGACCGAGCTTGCCAACCATGTAATTAATGATTGGCCCAAAGGTTAGGCCTGCTCCAAAGGTAAGACCACCTATGATACCATAGTCGATCTTCGTGGCCCCAGGGAAAATGTCGTTGTTCAAGTATTCCTGTAAATATAACGAATATGCCGAGTTGGCTCCCCAACCGTTAAAGCTGAACAACACGCAACCGATCACACTCGTAAGACCTCGGCCTTTAAACTTATTAGGGATCTCATCAACGGCAGGTTCTTCAGGTTGAGATAGAGGTGCCTGTCCTTCCGCACCAGCAGAGGTTTCGGGCTCGGTCTTTTCCATGCTCTAGAAAATTATGAAAATAATTGCCAAGACAAGCGAAGTTTTATTAATTTGTGCGGTCTCAGGTGGACGGCTGATTTTGTCTCGATCTGGATCGATGTTTTCGGATAGACTCGTGGCCGGACCCTGATCCTATTATAATATTGGTTGCAGTCTTAATTGTTACAGGTTGGTCTCCGGTCCGGTGTAAGCTAATATACAACCAGTCGTGGTGATATAATCTTTTCTGCTTCTGTTATCAGGAGATTAAGGTGCTTTATATAATGATGATCGATAGTCTCTGATGTAAGAGTGACTGGAGGACACAGCAGATATGTTTCTCATTCGTGTGTATTTCTATGGTATCGATATAAAATTACCGAGACCCCTGATGTTAAAGGACAAAAAGGCAAGCTTCAAACAAGACTTCTTCTTACAGCCGATCGGTTAACGGCTCAAACAGTTAACCGTTAATCTTATCTCCGCGTGAGCTTTTGCACGTGACCTGTCCAAATATATTTTTAAAATTCGATTTACATAATTGCTATGAGTTTTGATAACAACCTAGAAGGCTACAACATAGTCAAAACGTTTTGGCAGCAGTACTGGAACCCATCTGTGGGCAACTTCACCACAAACGTTCCCTGTAAGGAAGCTAGAGATGGCAAATTCAGCTGCTGGTGCATGGGAGTTGTCCTTCAAGCAGTGGCAGACTGTTGCACCGTTTACAAGGACATGACAATGCCAATTGTTGCTCCAACTATATCAGCATGCCTATTCTACCGGAATCCACGCTATGGTGCGTACTCTGTTCTGTATCATGGCGGCCAAAACTCGGGAGACGAAGACATTAATTATGACGATTGCGGCCATCTGGTCCGAGGAATGATTGCTCTCTATGAGGCTACTGGAAACCCACAGTATCTGGATCTGTCAAAGGAATTGATGCGTTTTTTAATGGGGGGACTGGTTGAACATCAAAAGTTCCATGTCACAGGTCTCAAATGGCATATCAGCAAAAAATATATGGCTACGATATCCAATTGTGTTGCGGCAACGGGTGCAATGAGATTGATCCGCCATGTGCCACCTGAGGATCAGAAACATCTGTATGAGTTTGCCAAGGTGTGTGTGAATTTCATCTGGGAGCTTATGTTGGACAAGAGCGACAACGTTGTCCAAGACGGTGTGGCTTATGATTCTGATGTTATTGACCGCAGCAAATACTCTTACAACGAGGGCAACACGCTCTCTGCTATTTGTATGATTTACAATTACGACCATGACCCGCAATGGATCGATAAGGCCAAAAAACTAGCCGAGGCCGCTACGGATCGCGGTCGCACTCTGTTTGATAGAGACTACGGTGATTGGAACAAAAGATTCTGGCACGGTCCATCGTATTTCATCCAACTTCTCGTTGAAGGTCTTGCAGATTATCTGGAGACTTTCGGCAACGTTGCTCCCGAAAAGACCCGTCAATGTTGTGAGAATGAAATTTTACGACATGTTTCGTATTTCAGAAAGTACGTCTTTGACCCTTCTGATGGCCAATATTTCTGCTCCTTTGATATATACAGGATTGACGAAAAAACCTACGATCGATACAGAAAAGAGTTTGGTGGTCACAAACCATTCGATCCCTGTGAAGATGATCGAGAGAAAACAGGCGGTGACGTGAAGGGCCGGCGTGTTTGCAAATCTCTCATGGCAGCTGCTTCAGCAGCACACATATTCTTCCAGGCCGCACGTATTTTTCCAAAGATGGACCCTGTTCCGGTGTAAAAGTTGGATGATTACATATTCATTATATTATGGCTCTTCTTGAGATCTCACAAACTATTTTTCCATGCACCCTTACTTTATTATTTCAACTCCGAACTCTTAAATTAAATCAGCCGAAAGATATGGACCAACAGACGATGCCTTACGGCTATTTTATCACTGGTCGTACCTCTAACGGGTGCAATTATGCTCTATTTCACACCAACAACTTCAATAGCTCCCCAGTTGCTCGGACTATATCTCATGTAAACACGTTTCGCTTCGTACATGTTGCTCTCACTGTACGCAATCAAACACCCGAGGGAGCTCAAAATGCGTTCTAACGTACGGACTAAACCATCTCGCCTATTGTGCAGATGCAATAGCAGGCACCCCGATACACAGCAGGGTTCGCGTATTTGATTGTAGCATACTGCTCATATATCGGTCTGTGTGGCTGTTACTGGCTGACCTGCTTGCTTCTGAACCAAGCTAAGCTGGAAACTAAAAAATTTCGGAGTCGCCTGATTCCGACAATCCAGACCTCAGGATGACTACCTTCAGATACTTCACCTAATGACTATGCAAGACTCAGATTTCTAGCTTTATCCTTAACCATGTCTTTCCATCTAGAGGTGCTTTGTCCGAAATCTTTCTCCTTCCAAACGCTCAATACAACTGTTTTGGCCATTCGGACACTCCCCAGCTCTCGTTTCTGTTCCATTCGTGTCAACGATTCAAGAACAAACTCCCGTTCTTCTTCATCCTCGGCAGATATGACCCCCATCATAAATATGGGCCAGAGTAATGACACGTAGCAGTCCGGGAGTGAAGACACATGATCTCTGATCTGTTTAGTGATAGATTTGATTTCCTTCCACCGCTCTGTATAATTCTTGTTCATTTTGCCCCCATTATTGTGTAGTCTCTCGAACTCTATTCTGACAAACAAATAAAGGAGCGCACCCAGTCGTTTGATTTCTGCAATCGTGACTACGTTGTACTGCCAATTCCAATCGTTGTCATCGGGTACTTTCAATACCTGTGAAAGATGTTGGATTTCAAGTTCAAGTAAGTCGCGCTGCGACATGATCAACTCTTCCATTTGTGATCTTTTGGTTGTTGCCTCAAAACCTGCATCCTCGTAGCAGTTGCCTAAGGTAGAAGTTCGGTGGACCAAAGTCAAAAGATAGGGACAACATCCGCAAAATATGTCAATTTCCGTGTCGGTGTGGTTCATGAGCATCTCCATTAACGGCGAGTCAAAAGAATCCAAACGGTTCTTTGGCTCTTCCTCTACCCAGACAGTCTGGCCCATTACTTCGTGCACAACAAAGTATCTTACAAAAAAGTTGCACATGGGACTTAAGTTACGGATATCTCGTCGCTCAAGATACCGCTTCATCATGTTGTGATGAATGATCCACGAGGAGCCTTTTCCGCAATCTGCACTAATCTCCTTGAAAGATAGCATCACGAACGTGGCCAGCAGATTATCGCACGACCACACCGGCATCTGGGTCTGCTCCCTGATCAGCGCAGGTAGCTGGTCTAGCACTTTCTGTGTATATTGATCGGCAATTTGGTGATAGTAGGAATTTCCAAGGAGTGAAAGTTGCAAAGCGCTGGTTGCAACGATGATCTGTGAGACCACCCTGGATTGAAATGCCAACGGCACGATTAGCTCACCATACGGGTTCATCCGAATATCTTTCAGATTCGTACGGGGCGAACAAACGCAGCCTGGACATATATTTTGGGTGAAATAGGTTAAAAGCCCATACTCCTGACCATTTAAGGTGTCGGGAACTCCGTAAGACAGCATCCGTGATGGAGATACAACGTAGTCAGACGCCAACCTGTCCACGTCGTCAAGTTCATGCGGTTTTGAAAGTTTCTGTTTGCAGTTCTCGGCGCATGATATTATCTCAGCTTGAACCTTCAAGATTATATCTGAGATGACCGGCTCCTCATATTGTGAGGATACCGAAATGTCGCGGTCAAAATCTTCATAAGTTGAATTTATGAACAAACAAGGACCCTGTCTATTGTAGCGATAAAAACTTCTCTCCTTTGCTGCCATTTGTGTCAAGGTCAATGTTACGCCAGAGCTCTTGCCAGTCATTTGCTTGCGAATCTGCTTGTACTGATTGGATCGACCAAAAGTGATTCCTCTTTCAAATGCCTCTTCCTCCCATTTTAGCACTAAACCATACTTGCATTTTAGGTCGAGACGGTTGCAGTTGCGGCAGGCAGGTTTTTTCTCGTCGCATTTAACCTTCCGCGACCGACACGTCAAACATCCTTTGCGGCTACGCTCTTCATCTTTTATCTTTTTAGCCATATCCCCCGCCCTTCCAGTCCACACTGAACGAACGAAGCACGAGACTGTAAAGTAAGTTAGGGTTTTTTTTCACTACAGTATAGACAACGTGCGTCACGAAGAATGTAACGTAGTCCTAAAATTTTGACGTCACCAATAGTAGGCGCAGACGAGCCATACTTCCGGTCAGGATTAGAAACGATGCCGACAACCCGGAAACCCCGATGCAGGGATCTGAAAGACGGCTAAGAAAAACCTTAAACTCGGAAGATCCACGTGGTGCACGGGTTTATGGGAAGAAAAACTCTTCCCCGGACCCGCGCCAAAGATTTCCTCATACGCATGACACCATTGAGAAAAAAGTTGGGGTAGAAAGATTTGTTCATTTATTCATCACATGTATAGTAAGGACCATTATACGCCCGAAGATGGCGAAAATGGTGCTAATGAAGCGAAAAGGAGAGTTAAGACCGGTTGCCTCACGTGCCGTCGCAAGCATAAGAAGTGCGACGAAACAAAGCCGGTTTGTCGATTTTGCGTGCGGCGTAATCTCGAGTGTTTGTGGCCAACAAAAGGAGACACCTTCCACCTGATGGTTCCGGGCAGCGTGAAGGCCACAAAAATTGGTCCGACGTCTGTTGTGAACACGCCTATGCGACTGTCCAATGCATCCCCAGGATCCGAGAATTCCTACTCCACAGCAACAGATCTCCAGAGTATTGGACAAGGGGGATCTATAGCTTCCAAGTCGCCAGGAAAACCAACAAATAATCACAGTTTCTACGATCTAAAGTCTCTCCTGAATGGGGTTCAGGTCCATCCGTCTCCCACCGCATTGCCTACATTACCAATTACTCCAGTTATCACAAACACATCGCCGTCATCGGACGAAAGCAACCTACGCGATAAGAACTGGGATTATGAGCGAGTAGAGGCACCTCAGAATGACAGTCCTGAATACAGTACTTTGCGGGACACGTTGCGCGACTACATGTTTTTAAATGCCATTACGACCAGTCCTTCTACACCAACACTTTTTTCAGGTGAATTGTTTGAAGGTGATGTGTCAATTGACGATCAACTGATGTCGCTCACCAAGGTAATAAGCAATTTTCAAAATAATACAGCTGCTAAGTCAAACGACGGGTTTGCTCTTACATCGCAATATGATGAAGGTTTGTTGTCTCCAGATGAAAAATTGGTGCTGCTAACTCGCTACGTGAACGAAGTGGGACCATGGCTCGACATGTTCGACCACAAAAATTACTTCACGTCCATGTTACCTGTGATGGCACAAGAAGACTCGCTGATGTATGCCATGTTGACCATCGCCAGTCGTCAACGCGATAAATTGCAGCACGATAAGCCAGTGTCTGAAACAACTTACAGATTGTACGAACGATCGCTCACGTATTTAATTCCGAAGGTCAAACAAATGCCTGACACAAACGTGATTGCGTCTTGTGTGATTCTCTGTTGTTTTGAGATGATGTCGTCAAACCCTTCCGTTACGTGGGCAAAGCATCTCGAAGGGTGTGCTGCTCTTTTCAAAGTTGCCGACCTGAATGGCTTCTGCGGTGGCCTTCGGCAGGCTGTTTTCTGGTGCTTCATTCGTATGGACGTGATGCATTCGATCTCGGTTAAACGCAGTACCATTATCCCTTGCGAAAGATGGTTCCCTTCGGGCTATTCAATAAAAGAGGCTCGTACTCTTTTCATGAACAAAGATCTAGACACAACTGCCTCACACGACATGTATGCCAACTATACTGTATTTTTGCTTGCCAGAGTGTGCCATTTGGTTTACTCAAGCTGCTTCTCTCAAGAAGAATTTAAGGCAGAGTGGACCGAGCTATACATTGAATTAAACAGATGGTGGGTGGATAGACCTGCAGAGATGAGACCTGTTGTTACTCACTACAAGGAGGGGAGCCCTTTCCCTAGTATTTTGTACTGTGTTCCACCTGCCATATCTGGAACGCAAATGTTCCATACAGCGGTGATTCTTCTGATGAAGTATAAAACAAGGATCTTGAGTCCTCTTCCAAAGCTGGACGTGGACCCGATCATGAAAAAAAGTATCATCTGGCACGCAAAGTCGGTCATTGGCATCAGTTTGAGCAACATCCATCACGGCTGTCTTAATAACGCGTTGCAACCGTTATGGGTGGCTGGGAAACTCATGAGTAGCAAAGAGGAGCACCGGATTATCGTGGAGCTACTGCAGACCATTGAGAAGACCACAGGCTGGTCTACCAGCTGGCGTATTAGGGATCTTCGCGAGCATTGGCACAATTAATGTATGTACATTCAACATAGACGAGATTTTATTACTTAGTAGGAACATCAAATGTTCAGTTCAAGTCCTGGAAAATCCACATGCTCTCCTTGTCGATAGAAGAGTAGTACTTCTCCACCTTCTCGGCAATGTTCTCTGGAGTGTAACCGAACCACTTGTACACAGCATTGCAAGGAAGCGACTTTCCGAACGTCTTCATACTGAAACCGGCGGTGGCATATCTTTCCCAGCCGTTCACAGCGTAGGCTTCAACGATGATGGATGGAATCTTTCCACGCATCAGCACACTCTGTTTGTATTCAGCACTCTGTTGCTCAAACAGCTCTGTGCAAGGGAAACTAACAACTCTAGCCTTGATTCCCTTCTTCTCCAGAAGTTCTGCTGCCTCCAAGGCAAAGTGGAACTCTGCACCCGTACCGAACAGTTGCAGATCTGGGTTTTCCACATCCTTGACAACATATGCTCCCAAAGCAACCTTTTTGCGGTCGGTGAGACCTGGGAATTGTGGCAAGTTCTGTCTGGAGCATGAAATAATAGACGACTTCTTCTTTGCCTCAATTGCGGTCTCCCAGCATCCTGCAACTTCTTCTGAATCAGCAGGTCTAAAGTATAGCATGTTTGGCAGAGCACGGTAAAATGTTGGCAGAGCAATAGGCTGATGAGTCGGACCATCTTCACCAGTTCCAATAGAGTCGTGCGTTGCAACGTGGATAACTTGCAGCTCCTGCAAAGCACCCATTCTGACGGCCGGAGCGGCGTACAAATAGAACATGAAGAATGTCGAAGTCACCGGAATAAAAGTTCCACGGTTGTATGCTGCAAGACCATTGGCAATAGCGGCCATAGCATGCTCTCTAATACCGTAATGGACGTACCTTCCTGAATAGTCTCCGTTAATTCCACATTGGGTTTTAATCAATGGGTTTTGGAAGTCTTTCTTTCCTGACCAGGCCATGTTCACAGAAGGAGTAAGGTCAGCAGTACCAACCATGAAATTATCAATAGCCTTAGCCAATGGGTTGAATGCCAGACCACTGCTCTTTCTGGATGCAGTAGGAGAGTCTGGGAACTCTGATGGAATGTACTTCTTCCAGTCCTCTGGAAGTTTTCCAGCCACTCTTCTAGCAAACTCGGCAGCGAGATCTGGGTACTCCTGGGTATATGCCTCCACTAGCTTGTTCCAATCACTTTCGTAATGGTCTCCTTTAGCAGGAATGTCAGCGAAGAAGTCGTACATCTCCTTTGGAACCTCGCAGAAAGAATCTGGGTTCATTCCGAGCTTAACCTTCAAGTCGTGAACATTCTGCTCACCAAGGGCTGCTCCGTGGGCAGATGCTTGGCCTTGGTTGGCGGCACCAACACCAATGATGGTGTGCACATTAATGAGGACTGGCTTGTTCTTGATCTGTTTGGCTTGAGAGATAGCATTCACTAAGCCTTCCACATCGAACGAACCATTTTGCACCTCCAAAACCTCCCAGTTGCAAGCACGGAACTTATCGTTTATGTTCTCTGTGTTAACCAGGTCGACAGATCCATCACAAGTAATCTGGTTGTTGTCATACAGAACGATCAGGTTATCAAGTCCTAAGTGGCCGGCAAACGAGATGGCCTCGAGAGCAACACCCTCCTGTAAACAGGCGTCTCCAACCATACAATAGATAGTGTTGTCGACTACGGAATAGCCTGGACGGTTGTACAAGGCAGCGAGATTCTTAGAGGCCATAGCAAATCCCACAGCGTTGGTGATACCCTGGCCAAGTGGGCCAGTGGTCACCTCAATTCCGGGGTGCTCGATCTCAGGGTGACCAGGACACAGAGAGTCTGGATCAGACGAATGATAGGATTGAAGATGTTTCATGGTCATGTGCTTGTAACCTGCAAAATGGAGGAAAGCGTACTGGAAAAGACAGGTGTGACCGTTGGAAAGCACAAAACGGTCTCTGTTGAAGTAGTCAACGTTGTTTGGGTTGTACTTCATGCAGTACTTCCACAAGGCAACACCGATAGCTGCCATTCCCATGGCACCACCTGGATGGCCTCCACCGTAGTGCTGCACAAGGTCGGCAATGAGACAGCGGAAAGAGTTAAGAACGAGCTCGTGGGTCTTCGATTGATCAACAGTCATTTGGGTGCACAACAGCGAGCCCGCGAGGATTTTATATCATAGATTCCGTGGGGTGGACGATGGAGGGACAGAGCGTTCGAAATTTCCCAATCGAGCCCAGGACGCGGGGAAAATCTGGTGCGACGCGCGTTTGCGCCAAAAATTACTGTTTTGGAAATCGGTTAAATCTTTACATATTCTCAACCACCTCAGTCTCGGCTTTCTCATTGAGCTGGACCTGTTTACGGCTGTGCTCCATCTGATCATCATATTCAAGTTCATCGTTCCACAATAGATGGACTTTTTCTCCCACGAACATCCGATCGATCTGCTCTAAAGTCAGGTTTCTGGTTTCGGGGTAGAAGAAGTAGATCATAGGCACGAAACAGAAGTTGAAAACGCAGAAATAGACATATGTTTTATAGCCGATATTAGCAACGCTTGTTGGGGTGATCTCCACCACCAGGAATGTGAAGATCCAGTTACTGGCTGATCCAAGTGCAGCGGCCTTTGTTCTGATGGCCAGTGGAGCATACTCGGCTGGCAACAGCCATGGAATTGCGAGCAATCCGACAGCGAAGAAGAAATTGAAAAGAAATAGCATGATTGTTGCAACTATTCCCGAAGCAGAGTTTCCGTTAGAAACAGTTCCAGCCAATATGGCCATGCATGAGCCTTGACCAATAACAGCAAATAGCATGAGTTTCCTACGGCCCACTCTGTCCAAAATCCAGATCGGAATCAGCGACGAGAAAAAATACGCAATACCATTGAATCCGGACATCAACAGAGCCAGATTGTGGGTCATTCCCACCGACTGCTCAAATATACTAGTAGCGTAGTACGTGATGAGGTTAATTCCAGACAGCTGTTGCATGAACTGGGAGAACATTCCAAGGAAGGTACGCCAGAAAAACCGTTGTGGTCCATTCTTGAAAACCGCTCCAAATCCAGTATTAACCGATTGTCTCTCCTCAATCAGGGCCTCGTCGATCAGCTCGATCTCGTTAAGAACACTAGGATCGTCGTCAGTTATTTGCTCAGAGTTGTGCATCGTGAGATGAATCACTTTTTTGGCTTCAGCATGTTTCCCGTGAGCAATAAGCCATCTAGGAGATTCTGGCAAGAATAGCACTCCAACAAGAGTCATCAGAGCGAACAGAATTTGCAACGAGATAGGGAATCTGAACTGTGCCTGACTGTTGACGAAGCTCATTCCGTAGTCAACCCAGTATGATGTCATAACACCAAATATGTTGATTGCCAGCTCAATCGACAGCTCTCTTCCTCTGTTGTTTGCCTTGCAGATCTCCGAGTGCCAAACAGGAATTGTGGAGGTGTTCATTCCGTTGCCCAATCCTGCCACAATTCTTCCCACAATAAGCTGCGCAATGCTGTATGAAGATGTCTGGATAACAGCTCCAACAGAGAGAACAGCACAACCGATCACAATACTCCAGCGTCTTCCAAGTTTCTCTCCGAAAGTAAAACTGAAAAGAGCTCCAAAAAAACATCCAATTTCATAGATGGCCACCACAGTTCCTTGCAATGACGAGCTACCATTTCCACTCTCTGTGGTGTCTATGGCCGGAAACTGTTGGGTGAATGCTACACCAGTCAGAAGGCCAGACATAACACCTTGGTCGAATCCAAATAGCAGAAATCCTGCTCCTGCAGCGAGAGTAACTGCCCATTGCAGTTTTTGTCCTTTCAATCCTAAATACATGTTGAGGGGATGAGAATCCTCTGACTATCGACTCGAAATATATATGCGGTTAATGCGCAAGCGATACATGATTTTGTCATGGTGGGGAAATCTGGAGCCCATTGTTTATACAACGCGGGGTGCAGGTTGGGGTAAATCGTCCAGAATTTTGCGTGTCGCAAAAGCGAAGTCGGCACGATATTAGCACCACTTAAGATTAGCCCTACCTCAATTTGGTCTTGATACGCCCTGTGATATAAATCTGCGTCTTTTTCCCTTTTATCGCCATGACTTACAAAACCTACAATCCCCTAGCCACCATATCCGATCCTGCTCCAGTTTCTCCAGCCTCAGTCAAGGCTGGTCTGGACCTCCGGAACCGTACTTACTTTGTCACTGGAGGAGCTCGTGGTCTGGGCTTATCGCTTTTAACAGCCATCCTGGAAATTGGTGGAAGTGCCGTTGCTTTCGATCTTTCACCGGAACCAGGTAGCAAAGAATGGGCAGCTGCAAGGGCCATGGCTTCCGAAAATGGAGGCACGCTGGAGTTTTGCACGCTGGATGTGACCAGCGAAGATGCTGTTGGCGCACTCCTACCTCGTCTGGCCAAAGAGGCAGCTGAGGCAGGTCGTCCAGTCCACGGTTTGGTCAATTGCGCGGGTATCAACGAGAAGCTACTAGCCATCGATTATCCCGCTGACAATTTTAGAAAGGTGGTTGACATCAACCTCACCGGGTCATTCATTATGGCCAAGCACACTGCTCAGGCACTAGTTGCAGCAAAAATTCCGGGCAGCATTGTACTGATTGGCTCAATGTCGGGTATTATTGCTAACAGAGGTTTGGCTAATACTGCCTACAATGCCTCCAAAGCAGCTGTTTTACAGCTGGCTCGGTCGTTGTGTCAGGAATGGGGCCAGTTTGGAATACGTGTGAATACTATTTCCCCAGGCTATATCATGACGGCTATGACCCAGGCACTGGTCGACTCAGAGCCAGATTTACTAGATACATGGATGAGGGGAGCAATGCTTAACAGGCTGGCTACAACGGACGACTTCAAGACTGCCATTGTTTTCCTATTGGGAGATGGCTCTCGTTTTATGACGGGGTCCGATCTGCTGATTGATGGTGGCCAGTGTGCAGGAGCGTAAAAATCTTAAATCTACTCTTTTTTAGTGTATTAAATTTTTCGCTGGAAGTTGCCCTATCTTGCATTGCTTCTTACCCTTTTGAGTATTATATATTGGTTTTTCATCGCACTATTTTCTTCTCCATTTATTTGATGTCCCTGGAGGAGTTTTTAGAACTGAATAAGCTGGTACCAGTTATTGACACCCACAATGATCTGCCGTACCAGTTTCGCTGGCAGTTGCACAACGAAATCAACGATTTCGATTTTAGTAAACCTCTCTTATCGCAGACTGATCTTATTAGGCTGAAGCAAGGTGGAGTGGGTGTTCAGTTTTTTAGTTGCTGGATGGAACCGACAAATCCAGATGAGCTGTATGATGACTTTGGCGCACCAACTAACATTGTCCGTGACACTTTGGAACAGGTTGACATTGTCAAGAGACTGGTGGATAAATACCATCAGGATATGAAGTTTGTCACCAGCGCAGATGAGGCATTGAAAAGTTTCCAGGAAACAGGAAAGATCTCTATCACGATTGGAATTGAGGGGCTTCATCAGGTCGACACGTCGCTTGCTGTCGTGAGACAGTATTTCGAGCTTGGTGTTAGATATATTACTCTCACTCACAATTGTGACAACCCTTTTGCTACTGCATGCACTACCATCATTGCTGGAAAGCCAGATATGGGTTTGACTGATTTTGGCAAGGAATGTGTGCGTGAGTTCAACAGGATTGGAATGATGGTTGATCTCAGTCACGTTTCGTATAAGACCATGCATGACGCGTTGGACGTGGCCAGAGCACCAATCATCTTTTCGCACAGCTGTGCATATACACTCACCCAGCATGAAAGAAATGTTCGTGATGATGTGTTGCTCAGGGTGAAGGAAAATAGAGGGGTTGTTTGTATTACTTTCGTTCCACTTTTCATCACTAAGGGAGACCCGGAGACAGCCAATATCGACGATTGCGTGGACCATATTCTTCACGTTGCCAATTTGATTGGCTGGGACCATGTGGGTGTGGGATCTGACTTCGATGGAATGGGCGAAAAGGGTCCTATTGGTCTGGAGGACGTTTCAAAGTATCCAGATCTGATGCTCAAAGTTTGGCAGAGATCTGGTACTAGTGCTGAGAACATTCAAAAACTAATGGGTTTAAATGTACTTCGGGTGTGGAAAGAGTGCGAACAGGTTGCAGAGCAGCTTAAGAGCGAGATTCCAAGCGAAGCATCGTGGCCAGATCGGGTTTGGACATTCCCGAAATATATTACTGCTTGCCCTGAGCTCTTTGAAGGTGCAGCTGAGAGTAGAGCTGACAAGCACACCTTTTATTCGGTTGACAGGTTGACTGCTATTAACAAAATGGTTAAAAAGTAAAGATTCTAATTTAATTTCTAGAGTTATTTAACTTTGCTATATTTACTTAAATGTTTTCCGGATCTTGCACTTGTGGCAAAACATGCTTCTCAATGGCCAGCAAGCCAACGGCAGTTTGGCTGTGCCATTGTAAAGATTGCCTCAAGTTCTCGGGAAATTTGGGCCAATACACTGCTCAGCATCCTAAAAAAGATCTGAAGTTTACAAGTGGTGAAGAGTTGATTAAAAGTATTACCATCAGCAAGACCCAAAGTGGAAACCCTAAAACAGTGTATTTTTGCGGCAATTGTGGGTCCACAATTTACACTGTGCTAAGTGCACTTTCAGAGATTGTGATTATCCGGCCAACGTTGCTCGATGACAAATTCTCCGATTATATGGCTGGATCTAATGTTGAGGAGCTCTTCAGTGAGACTTTGCAAAGGTTTGAGCTATGAATTGTCAAAGATTGATATTGATTGTCGTCAGCATGCCTGTTGCAATCACGGCTTCCGAGTATTACAACAGTAATGTCAAAGAAGGCCATAATTGTGTCCACTGGTCTCCGCATCAGACAGAATCATGCCTACACCGACAGGTCGCTTACATATGGCATATATACCTGGAAGCTCTTTCCGATTATGCTCATTATCCGGCTCCTTTAAATATGATTGCCACGCAAAAATTAATTCATCTAGATATTATGTATACTGGTTCCTGTGCCTGTGGAGAGATTACGTTCACAGTTGCTGGACGGCCATCGAAGATCAACAAGTGCTATTGTGCCGATTGCCGTAAGTTTGCTGGTAGTCGGGGACAGATCACAGCGAAACACTCTTTTTCAGATTTCGAAGTCAAGGACGATAAGAAACTTCTTATTTTATATCCGATTACGAAGACCATCAGTGGAAGACCAAAGGAGCGCTATTTTTGTTCCGGTTGCGGATCTACAATCTATACAGTACTTGAGAAGGATAAGGGCAAGTATCTCAATCTTAGATGTACACTCTTGGACGGCAAATTTAATGACTACATCGCTGGTATACAGCCAAACATATTATTCGAACATGAATTAAAAGAGTACGGTATATAATTGACAGATTATATCAAAATAATTTTATATGGGTAAGCGACGATATATTGAACAACATTTCCAGCTGGCGTTTTGGTCGATATTGGGTTTCATGGCCCGTGAGGGACTCACAAAGCTGACCTTTTACTCTAATGCATTTGTGAGTCCCAGTCCTATGCTGGGAGGTACTTGCTTGTGGTCTAATTTCACCGCTAGCATGGTGATTTCTCTTATCAATAACTACGATAAGGCATGGCAAGTGCTACTCAATACCAACAAACCTGTCAACAGAAAGGAGATAACACTGTATATATCGCTGACTACCGGATTTGCGGGCAGTTTTTCAAGTTTTTCGACCTTGGTTGCCGAAATAGTCACCAAAACATTAGACATTTTCAATGACTCTGACAGACTACCGAACCATGGCTATGGTGTGATGGAATTTTTCTCTGTTATACTTGTTCAGCTGGGAGTATCTCTCTTAGGGTATCATCTGGGTGCGGATTTGGCCTCCGTATTGAATCGACAAGGCCCTGAAATAGAACATCAAAGAGCGAATCGCACACAAATCGTGCGATGGTTGGAAAATATCACATCCGTTATTGGTGTGCTCGTGTGGATTGCAAATCTGGTGCTGTGTTGTACACTTCACAATGATAACTTCTGGAAGAAATCCTGGTGTTTTGGAATAGTGTTTTCTCCCTTTGCATGCTTTGCAAGATATCATCTGTCCACGTATAACAGCTTGTCATGGTTCCCGTTAGGAACATTTATCACCAATGTCACTGCATCTGTTCTTTTGGCTGTTGTCAATGTGCTTGTCCACGGAAATAAGGCTTCTGGCCAACCAATAATTAATAACCACCTGAATTTGGACGTGCTTTCTGCGCTTGGAAGCGGGTTCTGTGGCACTTATAGCACCATGAGTACATTTATTCATGAGCTCGTCAACCTGAAAGATCTGAGTCGTCGGGTGACGTACTTTTTGTCTAGTATTTTAGTGTCCTTTATTCTGATGCTACTAATAATGGGCTGCTATAGTTGGACAAATGGACTTAATTCGCATTAGTTTTATAAATGAATCTCGCGCAAGAACAATTCAACGAGCATTAATGTCTCTATTGCCATTCCATGCAATCTTTTTGATAAATGCCTGTAGCTATTGTAACTTCTGGTTGACGAGCAGATAGCGATTTTATCCAACTTATTTTCAGATCAAGATGGTGTCAACAAACTAGGAAGACTCGGTGATAGGTTTCCAGTCACTGGGGTCTTTCATCGGGATTGAAGGCTATCAATTGGTTTTGCTTCTAATCGACAGGTTTCTCCATACGATGCTGAGTACTCCTCAAGACATATAAGCTTAATATAATTTGGTAGAAGTCTCTTGTGTCTATCGAAACTCAATACAACTACTTAATCGGATATCATTCATGCCTTTGACAAACGAGAGATTGTTATCTAAATTATGATATTGCATTTCAACAGCTTCTCTACATAGATGGCTACCTATATGTTGCACTTCAACTGTGTCTGGTGCAAGGAGGACTTCAAAGCTAATCTGCTGGTTTTGGGCATCAGCGGCGGTTTCCTATTTAGGAAGTAGAAATTCTTATCGCGGGCAACTGGTTGCAGACCAACTGCATCACTTCACCAAAGATTTTTTCCTTATAAAGAAAATTGAAGCTACTAAACAGCACATCTGTATGACTACCAGAGTTCTGAAGCTTGCTAACGGCTTGGAAGTCAAGCAAAATGCAGACTTTTCGGTGGAGTCCGACTTCGACCTCATTCCTGTGGTGGATATTTCGCGTATGTGGTCTGAAAATGTTGAAGAACGCAAAGCATTGAGCAGGGAGTTGAGGCACGTTTGCTCGACAGTTGGATTTTTCTACGCGAAGAACCACGGAGTGCCAATTGAGATTGCTAACGGTCCGTTTATACAAGCTAAGAAGTTCTTTTCTCTCCCTAAGGAGAAGAAAATGGAAGTTTACACAGGCCTTCTTCCTGACGACCAATACCAGGGTTACCATCCCATTGGAGAATACAATATGAATGGAAAGAAATATAACGATCTTTACGAGGCGTTCAATATGGGGCACGATTTGGACGAAGACCCTGTAAAGCCTGGCAAAAGCCCTAATGGCTATGTTGATGCGAATATCTGGCCTACGGGCGAAGGACTGGAAGATTTCCGTGAACAGCTTTTAACTTATCACAAGTATCTTCTCAAACTATCGAAAAGGCTAATTCGGATTTTGTCATTGGCACTGGATTTACCCGAAGAATTCTTTGACGAGGCCGTCAAGCTCCCTTCGGCAGCAATGAGAATTGTACACTACCCACCACAAACCGTAGACTCAGACCTACAGGTTGGAATTGGTGCGCATACCGACTTTGAATGTTTTACTTTAGTCAATCAAGATCAAGTTGGTGGCCTTGAAGTTCTCAATAAGTCTGGAAACTGGGTCAAAGCTCCATATATGGAGAATACTTTTGTGGTCAATATTGCGGACTGCATGATGAGACTATCCAATGATACTTTTGTATCAACTGTCCATCGTGTAGTGAATAACACTTCGGGAACCGATAGATACTCCTGTCCCTTTTTTTTCGGTGTGGATAAGTCCTACGTGCTAAACCCTCTACCCACATGTGTCACTGCTGACAACCCAGCCAAGTATCCTGTTACTACATGTGGAGAATACCTCGCTTGGAGAGCGTCACTATCGAAGGCGCGCAGAGCCAAGAATTTTGAGAAATAGTGATTAAGCTCTTCGCTCTAGCGCCCTCAGACGTTGGGTTTGGGAGTATCTTGTATACCATTTAGACCTACAAATATAACTATTTCTCTTCCGCATTCTACGGATTATTAATTAGCCTCCAGCTTTCAAACTGTCTACTTCATAAATTATATGGCTGTTATTCGATCTTCCTTCTTTATCTGTAACTGGTAGTATTCTGATGGACTAATTCACCAGAGATCAGTAGCTGAAAATCTGACAGTCACGCTGATAAATCAAGCAGGGTATGTTACTTTTATGAACCCCTATTTATATATCTGAACAAATTTTGGGACGTTATAATATACTTTCATTTCAATCATATACTAGTATTTTAAAATCCTTCTTATAAGCCTTTCCGATTTGGAAAAATGGGCTACCGCCAAAATTCAAGGAGGTCCCACTAGTCTAGAACGCTCCCCTGCTTTCGTAGCCCACTGATTTCAATTAGCATGCTTCCACAAAGCCGAGTCCTGGGCTGTGTTCAAGTGGGGGTCGTGTGGTTTGTCACTGTTTGTATTCCTTTGATGCCTTTCAATAAACTCTCAGCTCAATCGGTGGTGACGACAGCAAGGGTCTCCCAAGTTGGCGAGCTACCAGAAACTTCAAATGCAGCATCAATCTTGTCCAGTGGAAACTTGTGAATTTTGATACCTGCAGACTCATTAATCCGCAGAAGTCCAGTCTCAACAAGTCTCAACAGATCCCTTGCTTCTTCACGAGTGCACATGAGTTTTCCCTTGATTTCAAGTTCCTTCGCAACTGCAAGTCCGTACGGGAAGCTTATGTTACCTTGTGGGAAACCAGCAAGTGCAACTCGGCCACCAAAGGCAAGAGCATTTAATGTTGACTGCCAGAATGGAGGATCAGCAGCTGAAGATGGAGAGAAATCAACCAGTGCATCAGCTGGACCAAACGGCTTTAAAGTCTCAGCATCAACTGCCGGATCACCAGTCAAAACCACAGGAATGACATTTCTGTGAGCTTTTGCGACAATATCAAGCCTCTGTTTGTTTCTTCCAACAGCAAGAACACGTGCCCCCATAGCAGAAGCCACAGCGACAACAGCACTGCTAAACTTTCCTGTAGCAGGTGAAACGATAACAGTCTCTCCAGGCTTAATATCAATCTTGCGCAAAGACCCATAGCCGACAAGAGCTAGTGCTAAATTATTGAGGTAATCAACGTCTGTTCCCAGCAGTTCCAGTGCGGACTCATCTAAAGGCAAACATGCTTCGAAATCAACCAGGGCATACTCAGCATTGAAGCCATCTCTCTTGTATTGCTCCTGAGCAATAGCCTTGGAAACCTGCGTGGAGCCATCAAAAACTGACCTCACGACGACATCCTTTTCATTTTCTCTCCCACGAACGGCGTAATCAAGGTACACCAATTGGCCGACTTTCAGGTTAGATCCAGGAGCAAGCTTGACAATTCGACCCACCGCTCCAATTCCTAAAACAAAGGGTTCTGGAAGAGAGAAATAAGGATTCTTTGGCCTTTTGGCCATTTCGTTTAAAGAGTTTGAAACCAAGCTGGATTTGATTTTGACAATGGCAGTTCCTTCTTTAAGCTCTGGCATTTTAACCGTCTCAATGGATGAAGGCTGCCCATACTTCTTGACAACAACTGCTTTGTATGAACTTGGAAGACTCATTTTTTATTGATCACTGTGGCTCCTGAATAACTACAGCAAAAGTATGTTCCTTGGAATTGTCACCTATTTCTTATATGCTACTTCAACAAATATTTCCTTGAACCGAGCTCCGCGTTGAAATGCTGCTTATTCAAGACTCTGACAAATACGAAAAGTAAAGAAACCAATTGTAGATACAGAAATGTTCGATGGCACCATTCAATTCAGAAAAATATTACTAATTCACATGAGGATTTTGAATTTTGGGAAGTAGCGGATGCACGGATCAATAAATATCCCAGCAGCTATTGTGTACATGGATAATACATGATTAGTAGCTACTCTTTTAATGTGCTCATCAAGTTCCTATCGAGAACAGCAACAAATTCTCAGTAATTTACCAATCCATAAGGGATGACATTGGAGACACTGTGGTGCGGCCCACCACAATTACTATGCGGCAGTTGCGGATTGATCTGACATGTGTACCAAAAGCGTGGAGCAACCAATGTGTCTATTTCTAATCACAAGAATCTGAGTTCGAGCATTATTTAGAGACCTGTGACGCAATATCACAATCCATGCGTACTGTTCTCCATGCATTTATCGGCTACTATGAATAGTAGCACGAAATGAGCAATTGCTTAGCTAATAATACTTCATGTTGGGACTTGGTCTCCGGAGTGAGAGGACATGGTCCAAGGTGTTGTGAATAAGACCTTCCATTAGACGAACCCCACAACTGATATCTGCAGTAATTATTGTCACTAGTGTGTTACAATTGTATTACAGTGTCGAAAGAGGGATTGTTCTTGACAGGGAGACTATCCTTATGAACGGATATAAATCGGAAGGCACTTGCCCTATCAGGCCCTATCAGACTCCCAATGGAATGCATCCTAATTGCTAGATATTAAGAGTGAAGTTCTATCTTCTGTCCTAAGTTAGTGCTCTATAACTGAACGTAATCAGTTTCCTATTACTCAGACTGTATTCGTGATAGAAGACGTGACTGTGAGCTATAAGCTACTCAGAACGTTAAAGTATTACTAAAGTATTACATAATCGAATATTCTTTGTCTGATTAATACGTTTACTAAAAAGCCGATTTAGGGTCCGATCAGAAATATAAAAGTAACTACTAGCGGGCTGAGAATACAAGTTTTGGCCTCAGAAAGTCACTGAATAGACTCTGTGCATTGTAAGGTTGATCCTCGTCAACTTTGAACCAGTTTATCTCTCTCGTTTCTAAAATTTGTACTTCACTTGCTATGCTCTAAAATGATATTGTCCTGACGGAAGAAGTATAAATTCTGAGCATCTTCCAGCAATCACAATTTATATTCTGAATGTAAGTTACTTTCCAAGCAAATTGAAGTAGTTAGTCGTCTGGTTGGAACATGCCTCCATGTGCTGCGTTCATGCAGACACTTGAGACATGCTTCAGCTTGCTACCAACGATAGGTTACCAGATTCTCATATAGACGCAGGGCCAACAAACTCCGCTTTCAACATTTCAATCAGCTGGACCCAATGGACCTAATGCTTTCTCATAGCGAAGCATTCTGATATAGCCCAAAGGATCCGCCCCTGATTACAATTTATTGCTTTGGTGCTACGAATCATACTGCAATGAGTTGCATTCAGTCTGAATATAAAGTTGTATTTAGAATTTGAGAATTGGCTTGACAACGGTACCGGCTTTCATCTCGGCAAGGGCGGTCTCGAATTCCTCAAGCTTGTACACCTTCTCGAGCTTGTCGATAGGGAACTTGCCATCCAAGAACCAGTCGATCATCTTAGGAACGAACTCCTGTGGCTTAGCACCTCCCTCAACACAGGCAATCAGCTGCTTACCTTGCAACATGAATCCGAAAGATGGGAAGCTCAAGATAGCAGTTGGGTCAGAAATACCAACGAAAACAATTCTACCAGCTGGAGCAGCGTTGTTGATGGCAGTCTGGATGAATCTAGTACCACCAATACACTCAACAGAAATGTCTGGACCACCGTTGGTGATCTCCATCAACTTAGCACGAACTTCCTCATCGTTACCGCCGAGAATAGTGTGAGTAGCACCGAATTCCTTGGCCATCTCGAGCTTAGACTCCTTGATATCAACAGCAACAATCTTTGAAGCGCCATGAATTTTGGCAGCCAACAGAGCAGAGAATCCAACACCTCCAAGACCATAGACACAGACGGTATCACCTGGTTGAATCCGACCAGCATTAACAACAGCACCGGCACCAGTCTGAATACCACAACCGAAAGGTCCAAGGGCCAAGAATTGGTCCTCGGTCAAGTCGAGATGCTTCACATTAACAATACAGGACTCATTCACAATAGAAGTACTGGCGAAAGAAGATTGACCAAAGAATTTACCCTCCAACTTGGTGTCACCTTTGTGAGTGAAGACACCCTCAGGGTCGGTGTTCTGCAAGTTTTCAGGGCTGAAGTTCTCACAGTAAGATGGATGGTTGTCGCTACAAGCTCTGCAATCACCACAAGCACTGTAAGAAAGCAAAACCGGGTCGCCGACAGCAGCGCTAGTAACATCACTTCCAACGGCCTTGACGATACCGGTACCTTCGTGACCCAAGACTCTTGGATGATCCATCTTGCAACCAATAGCAATATCAGTGTGGCAAATACCAACGGATTTCATCTCGACGAGAAGCTCGTGAGGTTTCAATGCAGTCTTGACGGTGACGTCCTCAAGTTTCCAGTTGAGAGTCTTTCCATCAGGAGAGTCGTAAGAAACGATGGCCTTTGCAGGAAGAGTAGCCATCGTTCTTCTAGTCATGACAGCGGATGCAGCATACGACTTGGTGAAGGTTTGACCTTGTCTGGCCAAAGCTCTGGTAAAAGATCTAACGAACATGAATAATAATAGTTCGGAGTTTTTCTCTGAGGAAGAAATTTAGCGGGGTATCTGTTATTTTATAGGGGGTGAAAGACATCGGAGTTGGAGCTCTTCTCAACCGAATGTCGGTATCCGATTCCCCTCATCTGATCCGGTTGATCCAGCAGATGTCCTCGGTACCTGGCCAATAGCAAGGCGGAGTTCCTGGACACGTTTACACTCTATTGTCTTCCTCTGGCTGATTTTTTCCACTGAAGATGAGACTGCATTTCATTGCCGCATTTTCTTGTTTAAATTTTAATTTAACAATAGAGATTATTGTTATATGGGATTGCTGAAGCCGGGAAACGGCTGCGTTTTTAAGCCGGGATCTATTTACGCTTCATATGAGCGGGGTTAATGTGGAGAAACCATGAAACAAGGTCGTCAAAGTGCAACTACTATCCCAAGATTGTTCCAATTACACGGATAATGGTCACATTAGGGTCACCGAATTTCCTTGGCGAGATACCAGTGGATCTTGCTGTTGCAGCGATATTTTCGAATTAAAAGTCTGATTCGCCAGCGTTGCGGCAGTCGCAGCCTTCTCAATTTCTGCCTTCTGCATAATACGCAGTATGTTCAAATTTTCTTATTTTAGATTGAAATGTGCTACAAGCTACGAGACTTTGGCCTTAAACTAACCTTGGACTTACTGTTCTACTGATCCACCCCATTACCGATGGATTACCCCTCTAAGGGTGTGCACCAATTCTCACCCCCAAAAATTGGCTTCATCTTAGTGCCAAGGCAAATCCGACTGCGAAATTGAAGTCAAAAAAAAGTCGGAGCTAAACCGATTCTCGGACTTCTAATTCCTATTTCGGTTTTGGCATATTCCGGATCGGCTGAAATTATTTACACCAAATTGAAAAGCGGGGCGGGTTTATTTATGGCATGGAAGAGTATTCATCATGGGGACATTTTGTTGCACTCTCTCTAGGGAAACATATCTCAGCTATCGCCCAATTGCGCGCATATTTTACGGCTGACCTTTATAATCAGTCTCTCATTAGATTGGTCCAAGGAGCTTAATTTTCGTTGTCTTCGCCAGTACGCGAACAAATGCCTCGAATTCAGAATTGAAGCGGGGTTTCTGTAGATAGCAGATGCTCTGCTTTTGTGTCAGAATGATTCATGCCGTTTCTAATTAAGAGCCCCCCTAACGTGCGTTGAGTGAAGCTTCTTTCAGATCTGACAACAAGATGGTGCATATGTTTTTGTCGAAAATATAGCCCAATTACTCTTGAGCTAGAAAGTAGTTATTTGGCTATGCTTAACAGAGGAAAATCTCTTTGCCATGTTGTCATCTTCGTAAAAATCATTTAAGTACACTCAACAGCAACTAACTTGGTTCCTGCCATGAGCATCATTTTAGACAGTGACAAACAATCTTTTGTGAGCATTTTTGCACGCATTATGGGTTGATTTTGTCATGCTTTCGTGAGCCATGATCATGGTGCTTACAGAATACAAACACTACAAAGCTAAATCGTACGATGTATAGATACTGTTGACCTTAAAGATCTTAATTTGCCGCACGTAGTTTGACATCATCTACTGCCACAAAGAACTAGTAATTGAACAGCTATGTCTAAGTAGCTCCCTACTGAAAAAACCTGTAATCTCCTGATTGTCAAAAGGTTTATTTAAAAATACAGACTTGGCAGTGCAATTAGATTTCTCCGCATGAGCTGGAAGGAAAACAACAAGACAATAAGAATTCTCAGAGATGCTGAGACTGGTGGGTACGGAGTCCTCGCAGCTGTAGCATATACATTTGAGCATGCCATGGCTATGATTAAGGCTGCAGAGAAACTTCAGTCTCCGTTAATGGTACTTTTCTTTCCGTGGGCGATCAAATATCCTGACCTAGTAAGGGCTACTCGGATGTGTGCAGACAAAGCAACAGTCCCGGTGGCCTTGCATCTGGACCATGCACAAACTGAAGATGTGATTATGCAGGCTGTTGAGTTGCCGTTTGATTCCATCATGATCGATATGTCGCATTATGAAAAGCACGAGAACCTTAGCAAGACTGCACAATTAGTATCCCTGTGTAATTCGCACCAGATTGCCACTGAGGCAGAACCAGGTAGAATAGAAGGTGGTGAAGATGGAGTCGCACATGCAAGTAGTTCAGTTCTCACAACAACTGAGGTTGCAGCGGAATTCATCGCCGCCGGCATTGATATCCTAGCACCTGCAATAGGAAATATACATGGTGACTATACGGAGCCTCCTAAGTTGGAATTGGATTTGTTGGATGAATTAAGAGAGTTCACGCGTGGCAAAGTGTATCTGTGTCTACATGGAACAAATGACTTTACTCCGGAACTGATTAAATCGATTATCCATCGGGGCGTCACTAAGCTCAACGTCAACAAACTAGTTCTAGGTCCGAGTACCGAATTTGTGAACACAAATACTGGAAACATCCCACTGACTGAGCTTTTGGATAAAAGTAATGAGCTGTTAGTTCAGTCGATGGAATTTTGGATGAGGGTATGTGGTTTCGATGGATGAGGATTATTATATCATGGGTGATTGAAGTCCCCCACGGTAGCCTGATAACGTCAAATACTTTTGCACTCAATTCATAAGTCATAAACGAATATCAGCAGAAATAGACTTTTGTGTGTGGAAGATACTTTTCAGCCCGTCTGGTTCGCAGTTTAAGATTGAAAAGTATGTACGTACTACTGTATAAATTAATACTGTTTCACCATGTTAGATATTTGATAACATGACCAGAGCACTTGCTGGGCTACACGGTATTCATCTAAAGCTGTGCTTTGGAAGCAGAGCAAGAGTCAGTCTGCTTTTGATTTTAATTAGATTTAACTCTAGCTCTAGTAAAAGAGATAGCTAAAATTGGTGCATCAAATTTGCCATAAAAATGCGTAAACCTAAAAGGGAATTTGTGGGGAATAATAAAACCACTGATTTATCACGACAAATATATGTTGTAGGAAAAAGTAGCAAAGTTGTAGGAAGAGCATGCAATAGGATATTAATCAAAACTAAGCGACCGGAATAGACCGAGGTTGGCTGATCGCCACAGGATGATGGAAAATACGAAAAGACAGTGTCCATAAGCGAGTGTTTCTGAAAATTTATTGGTTAGCAATTCACATCTTGGATTTGATTCATTTTCTGCTAAATAAAATATAGAGAGATGTAAAGTGAGAGAGGTAAACAGGAAGATTTGGAAAGAGAATGAGATAGCGAAGAATAAGAACTTTTGGTTAGGGATAAAAATTGGCAAATTGATACGATTTTGGGCAGTTCGGGTGTAGCTAAAGAAATGTAGCAATGATTGACCTTTAAATAGGTCGTTTAACTACCAATAAATATATATAGCAATCTGGAATAATTGCTGATGGAAATCAGATCAGTCCTCAGCTGAACTATGTCGTCGATTTTTAACTGGTCACCATTTATTAGTAAGCTATAGGGGTGGTTAACTATTTCATTTCGCTTGTAAACGGCAAGGTGATCGTGAGATGCCGAAGCCGAGCCGATTTATTTAAAAAATTTTAATTAGTAAGCTCTAATACTATTCCCTCGAACTTTTTCTATGCGCGGCACTGAAGCTTTGCTTGCTAAGCATGCGAGACCCTGACGTGCTTATAAATTTTAGTGACAGACAGAAGTTTTCCTCTATATATAAGGTAAGGTAGATTATCATAAAACTACTAAAATCATTAATACCAATATTTAAAAATCAAAATGGTCAAAGCTCTCATTGCAATTACATCATACAACGAAGTCTTTTATCAGGACGGCAGCAAGACAGGATTGTTTGCAGTCGAAGCCCTGCATCCTTATAACGTTTTCATAAAACATGGAGTTGATGTCACTTTTGTTTCCGAGACTGGTAGTTTCGGTTATGATGAACATTCCCTTGGTCCGGATGCATTAAATGGCCAAGATCTCAAAGATTATGAGAACCCAGAGTCAGGATTCAACAAAGGGTTAAAGGCTATCAAAAAAGCCTCTGAAGTCAATCCAAGTGAGTACGATATTTTCTTCGCCTCTGCAGGTCATGGTACACTTTTTGACTATCCTACGGCCACAGGACTTATTAAGCTCGCAGAGTCTATCTATCAGAACGGTGGTGTTGTCGCTGCTGTCTGCCATGGCCCTGCTATATTTGCCAACTTGAAGGATCCATCAACAGGTAAACCGTTGATCCAAGGCAAAAAAATTACTGGCTTCACAGATGTTGGAGAAGAGATGCTGCAGGTTGATCAGCTTATGGCAGCAAAAAACCTGGAGTCCATCGAAGCGATTGCCAAGAGATTGGGTGCCCAATACCAAGCTCCAGCTGGCCCATGGGACGACTTTAGTGTTGTCGATGGCAGGGTTGTTACTGGTGTCAATCCAGCATCTGCTGGATCGACTGCAACGAATGCACTCAAAGTTGCTGGTGTGAATATCTAATGATCACCATATTATTTCTTTGCTATGTACTTGAATGCATTTCCGTCTTAGAAAATAAAGTTTTGAAGTGGTTCCCTTTTATTTTTTACAAAAGGTTTCCATTCATAATAAAGTATTGAACTCAATTCATTCTCTCTAGCAACGTTACGGATAATTGAAAAGGCTTTCGAATTGGAGGGATAAGATTCATGTAGTTCAAAATTAAGTCATTTCATTTCAATCTCTTTTCAATCTTAGTTGTGTTAAATTGGTAGACTGAAAATAAATTTCAAACTAGGGTTATACAGGCGGATTTAAGCAATTACGTTCTAAGGACAGACTCATTTTATCACAAAAATAGAAGTGCGTACGTAGGCACTCGTTAAAAACTACGACTAGTTTAAGTACTTTACCTGTTCTTGCGTATTAACTTTGGTGTCATGTATGAGCTCCACTATCTAATGCAATCTTGCCCATGAGAGCAGAAGCTTTTCCATATAAATTGATTGCTATTTAAGCTCGTTCATGCTGCTCCCCAACATATAATAGAACGGTTATGCGGCCGAAAATTCTTGGCAAATAATTTTGATTCAATCTTTTCTGTCTGAAAGGTAGTGTGCGCAAAGTAAATCTCGGGCAGTATTTTAATGATCTCACCGCGGAGGTTTATGTCCGTCACTCGTCTCTTGAATTTATAATCAGATTCCGATAAGCGCATAAAACTGCTTTAGCTCTCGGTCGATACTAGAATAAAATGAATCCTCATTGACCGAGAAGCACTAACTAATGCCTTCATCACAAGGGTTTTTTTCTCATTTAAGTGCCCGTCCGGGCGACGAAATGCACAATATTAAACTTAAAATGCTTCAAGATTCTGAACCTCAATTGGTAGATGTCTGCGCTGGTGTATATCGTGATACTGATGGCGATGTTTTTCTTTTCCCTTCAGTGAAGCTAGCCAAAGAAAGCCTTTCCCAAAGTGATCCGGGACATGATTACAATCTTTCTCTGGGCATTGAAGAGTTCACCAAAAGTAGTTCTGTCCTGGCATTGGGCGAGGAAATTGTGAAGGAAAATTTAGTATCGTCATGTCAAACAATCGGTGGAACAGGTGCATGCCATTTGGCCGCAAAATTTCTTGTCCGCAGTGGCTTCGCTAACTTCTATCTTGGAACCCCTGCTTGGGGTAATTATACCTCATTGGTTCAAGAGGCTGGAGGAAATCTAAATTATTATGACTACTATGATTACTCAGGGAAGTGTGTCAAATGGCCCTCCATTGTGCATGCTTTGAAGTCTGCTCCCGAGAAATCTGTATTCATTTTTCAGTTAGTTTGTCATAATCCAACTGCCACCGACCTATCAGAAACACAATGGACTGAAGCTGTTAACATTATGAAAGAGAGAAACCTGATTGCAATGATCGATGGCGCCTATCAGGGTTTTTCATCTGGATCTGTAGAGAAAGATGGGAGTGCGGTTCAGCATCTTATAGAAAAGAACGTTGAATTTTTGTTCTGCCAATCATTCTCGAAAAGTTTAGGTTTATATTCAGAAAGGGTCGGGGCTTTACATGTGGTATCAAAAAATCCTCGAACTGCTGCAATAGTTAGTGATAACTTGAGGTACCTGTTCAGAGCAGAGGCTTCCTCCGCTCCTGCTTATGGGGCAAGAATAATGACACAAGTTACTCGTTCAGCCACTTTGAAGAAAAGATGGGAAGATGATCTTATCAAAGCAGTGAAGGACTTAGAATCAAGGAGAGCCGAGCTTTATGATCTTGTTTGCACCGAGTTCAAGACGCCAGGAAACTGGGACAGTCTTCTGTCTCAGCGGGGGTTGTTTTGGTTCTCTGGGCTCACAAAGGAACAATGTGCAATCCTTAGAGAACAACATCATGTGTACCTGCCTTCAAATGGTCGTGTCAACATTGCAAGTTTGAACTCTTCAAGTACGAGAAGATTTGCAAAAGCTCTGGATGCCGTCGTCAGAAGCTCTTAGGGTTCCCAATGGAGAAAAGGTAGAGCCTCTTGTGATTGAGGTACACTAAAGTCAATACTAGGATCAATATGCCGATACGCCTCTGAACAATCAGTCTCTATTCATCAATTTCAAAGCATCGAAAAATATATCTTTTTATTCCATTTTGCTGTTATTCTTTCATGTATAGTCTTGCTAAAAGCGATATATAATCATGCACACGATTGGCACAAAAGAAAGTTTTCTAGTACAGTTTTCATTATTTGGAAACATGAAGGGTGAAACCTTAGTCACTTTTGTATCGATCAGTACCATTCACCATATTCTCAACCAGCGAGAAATGTATGAGATGTTTTTCGTCAAATATGGGCTTAGATTGAGAACCATCTTTTGGTCGATTCGTAAAAGTGGAAGACTCATCAATTGAGTCAAAGTAACTTTCGAGCACATTTAAAAGGTCTTGTAAATGCAGAATTTTGTTTAGGTAGTCATTTGCGGTCACATTTCCACTCTTCGTGAGCTCATCAAAGAGTGATACACATTTTTCCCAGTAGAAATCAATTTCAGATGCCTCATAGTGCTCTAATTCCAAGTATTTGGCCAATAGTACAACAATAGAAGACAAAAACAAGAAATTTGTGTCAATGAAGCCAAATAGTGAGATGTTATTGCTCCTAAAAAGATGATGATATGCTTGAATATTGGAGACGGCAGCAATTATACAAATTCGCGAAAGACCCGGAGTAACCAAGTTCATGTCCGATACGTTCTTCCCGATTGTTTCTCGAATCTGCAGCTGCTTGATGAACGGCTTTAATTCACGGAGAAAGGTGGGGATTAGTGCCAGAATAATACACTCATTTAATCTGAAGACCAGGGCAAAAAGCAGTCTTGGAAAAGTCTTTTCCCCAAAAAGGTGTGCAATCTTCTTTGTGGCAGTTGCAATTGATTCGGACCTAGCTTTAAAACTCTCGAGAACACCGTTCTCCGAACCAAACAATTCATTTTCTGCTGAATTTGATATCAAGGATAAAATTTCATGTTTCAACTCGGTTAGTTTCACCCTTTCCCTTATGAAAAATCCTGTTGGCAATTCTCCGGAAAAGGAATCAACACTTGGATATTCTAATTCATTGTAAGTATCCAGCTTTGCAGGGTGTATACACCCAAGACAAGAACATACGTAGAAGTCAATATTATTGACAGTCCACCACAATCGCCTCATCCGCTCTTTTTCAATATCTGATATACTTGGATTGTTATAGCTCGAGATTTTGTCAAGCTTGAGCAATGAAGCAGCTCTCAAAGCATTCCCCGAATAAATATATGCAAAATTCAGCTTATTCATTCCTATCAAATAGAGGACAATGATAACTAAGCACTCAACATAAGAGACTGATGGGGTATCAAACAAATCTCTGATTAACGAAAAGGCCACACGAAAATACTTGAGGCCAGGGTATTGTTCTTCGTCAACATCATCCGTGGTGTGAAGCCTTCCTATGGCGAACATCGCAAAAAGTCGAAGAGTTTCTAGTCGAACCATGTTATCATCGATATCAACAACACAGTTGTGGTCGTAAACTGTTTCCATAAAAACAGCTGTTGATTGATGGAGCATTATCTGCGTATCATATGCAACTATATTTGTAGCTTGTCGGAAGAGCGATGCGGCGGTCGACCTGTCAGGGAAAACGGAAGCGTCCAAGTTTGTACGTATACGATCCCTTCGTAAGAAAGTGTCATCCAAAAACAAGGCATTAAGATTGAAATCAGAAGGTTTTAAAAGATCAATGTCTGTCGATGTGAGACCAGCCATAGACGAGCAATCTTGAAAAGCTTTGTAAATAAATTCAAAAGACTGAAGAGAGTTTGATAGAATTTCAAATACATTTAGGCTCTTCTTTTTCGACAAAATGATCTCTTCCCGCTGAGCCCGAGTAGGCTCGTCCCCCAAAACTTTAGTGTAGTAGATTGAAGCAGGCTTCCGTCTGACGCAATCCAAATCCATTTTATGGCAACGATCGCATTTCTCGCCTTGATTTGTTCGTACGCACGCAGTTTTTCGGCGATAGCAGTTTTCGCATGCCTTTAGCTTCCGAGGGCCAAAATGTGTTATCTTCATTGCCTGTTATTAGTAAAGCCAGTTCGTTTCCATATAAAACCCCTTCGCTGTATTCATGGTAAATTATTTCAATGTTCACCTAAATTTTTGGTTATCAATAAGTATTGAGGCAGTGCAAGAACATGTTATTTCATTGAGGAATCGAATACGATTTGGATCTTCAGATTATTCGATAAACTCTTTAAATTTGGGCTGAAGTTGAATTCCTTCAACTATGTTGTTACATGGAAAATGCTACAGCTGATGCACTTCTTGTAGATAATACATTAGATGCAAAATGATCCAAGACTTGTAATTATCACAAGATTGAATTATTGTTGCAATGATTGTTTATTGACCGCTAATGTTAAAATTCAAGTTATGCACGTCGTTCTATCGCGTTTCTTATTATCCTGCCCGATCACGGGCAGAGTTAGTGGGTATCGGTTGGAAAATATTTTAAGTGAACACGCTCGGTGGTTATCTTCCGATCATTTTTTCCGCTGGTTGATCGGAACGGCAGTCCTTTTGCGCGAAGCAAAGCTTATTCTATTCGATGCGAGTTCAATCTTCATTTGATTGTACTAAATGTATCTTGCGTATATGCTCTGAATTGACCTGAGTGCTTATTGTTTTATAAAGGGAACAAAATCCCCGAACTCAACTACGTTGCACGGATACGAATAGTTTTTAAAATACATTCAGTATGTCAGGAATAACAATTGCAATAGATAGAGGTGGAACCTTCACTGATTGTGTTGGTAATTCAGGAAGTGGTAAACAGGAAGATGATGTTATTATCAAACTTCTTTCAGTCGATCCGCAGAACTATCCGGACTCAAATTTGGAAGGTATTAGAAGACTTATGGAGATTTTTACTGGCAAGGAAATTCCTAGAGGTCAACCTCTCGACACATCGAAAATCGAGTCCCTCAGACTTGGCACTACAGTCGCCACTAATGCCCTGTTGGAACGGAAGGGCATGCGTTGTGCGCTGGTGACCACGAAAGGTTTCAAAGATATTCTTCATATTGGTAACCAGTCCAGACCGCGAATCTTTGATCTGGCTGTCAAAAGGCCCGAGCTTCTCTATGAGTCTGTAATCGAAATTGATGAGAGAGTGACATTGGAGGACTATGTCGAAAATCCAGCCAAAAAAATTACCTCTGCAAATGGAGCGGATCTCGTGAAAGGACTCTCTGGGGAAACTGTGAGAATTCTGAAGAGACCTGAGTTGAGCGAGGTCAGAACACATTTACAACTTCTCTACGAATCAGGAATAAGATCGATTGCAGTGTGTTTGATGCACTCTTATACTTTCCCAGGTCATGAGAACATTGTAGGAGAAATTGCTCACGAGATTGGATTTACACACATATCATTATCTAGTCAACTGTCGCCTATGATAAAACTCGTTCCAAGAGCCAATTCCTCTGTTGCCGATGCATATTTGACTCCAGAGATCAAGAAGTACTTGGATGGATTTCAGGCGGGTCTCACTGATGGTCTAGCATCCATATCCAAGGGCAAGATGACCGGCCTAAAATGTCAATTCATGCAATCTGATGGTGGCCTTGTTGAAGCTACATCATTTTCGGGATTGAAAGCCATCTTATCCGGACCCGCAGGAGGTGTGGTTGGTTACTCCAAAACCTGTTATAACCCGAAGAATAGTATTCCTCTCGTTGGTTTTGACATGGGAGGTACGTCCACCGATGTTTCCAGATATGGAGACGGAAAATTTGACCATGTATTTGAAACAACAACTGCTGGGGTAACAATACAATCCCCACAATTGGATATTAACACAGTTGCAGCTGGTGGAGGGTCTATTTTAAGCTTCAAGAACGGATTAATGGCTGTTGGTCCAGAATCTGCGTCTTCACACCCGGGCCCTACCTGTTATAGAAAAGGAGGACCTCTAACAGTTACAGATGCCAACTTAGTTCTTGGAAGACTGGTGCCTGAGTATTTTCCTCGAATCTTCGGGCCCAATGAGGATGAAACACTGGATATAGAGGCCACAACCAAGAAATTTCAAGAGTTGACTAAAGAAATCAATGGGGCAAATCCTCATATTGCAAAAATGTCTGTTGAGGAAGTGGCCTTTGGATTCTTACAAGTGGCTAACGAAACAATGGCTAGACCTGTGAGACAACTAACAGAAGCTAAAGGCCACATCCTTTCCAGTCATCGATTAGTTTCCTTTGGTGGTGCTGGTGGCCAGTGTGCATGCGATGTGGCTGAACTATTGGGTATTAATACTGTACTTATACATAGATATTCTTCTGTTTTATCTGCTTACGGTATGGCACTGGCAGATGTCGTTGAAGAGGTTCAAATACCTTCGTCCTACCGTTTAAGTGAAGATACAAGAAAAATCCTAGAGGAGCATTTGGAATCCTTAAAAGCTTCTGCCACGAAGTCATTGGAGGCACAAGGGTTTACTTCTATTGATGTGGTGTTTGAAGAGTATCTTAACTTAAGATACGAAGGAACAGAATCAGGATTGATGGTCTCGAAAGGAGAAAGCTGGAACTTTAAAGATAAGTTCCGTACTTTACATGAAAGAGAATTTGGTTTCGTTTTTGAGAAGGAAATAATCGTCGACGATATTAGAGTCCGAGCAATTGGAAAAGGTTTAAATAGAGGTGAAGAGTACATTGATGATCAAATTGAGGGTCTCAAGCATTCAAACAGTATTAAACCTGTTCAGGCAGACAAGATCCAGTTCACTAAGGAAAGCTTCTGGGGAGGAAAAGCAGCACTCCCTACTCCAGTCTACAGACTAGAACAGTTGGATGTTGGTACTGAGGTTATTGGTCCTGCCATCATTGCAGATGGTACGCAGACCAATGTTGTTCCACCAGAGGCGGTGGCTTTGGTGTTGAAAACACACTTGGTCATTACACTTCATACTTCCATTATTAAAGCATCGGACACTCAATTGCTTGAAGACGGGGGTGAGACATACGAGGATGTTATCGTTGAGCCTGTTCTCCTATCGATATTTGGCCATAGATTTATGGACATTGCTGAACAGATGGGAATTTCACTACAGAAAACCTCTGTCTCGGTGAATGTTAAAGAGAGATTGGATTTCTCATGTGCTCTTTTTGATCCTGAAGGAAATCTTGTCGCTAATGCACCCCATCTTCCAGGTCATCTTGGATCCATGTCAACATGTATTACCAATCAAGCAAAAATCTGGAAAGAAAAATTAAGAAAGGGAGATGTAATTGTCACCAACCACCCTTCTTCTGGTGGTACTCACTTGCCGGATATAACTGTTATTACGCCAGCATTCTCGGGCGATAGAATAATCTTTTATGTTGCTTCCAGAGCACATCATGCAGACATTGGTGGTATTCTGCCGGGGTCTATGCCTCCAAACTCGGTCTATTTGTGGCAGGAAGGTGCCACAATCTACTCCGATCTCTTGGTCAAGGGTGGAATATTTCAAACAGACCGTATTACCGAGTATCTTATGGACAAACCCGCCTCTTTTAAAGATTGTTCGGGTAGCAGACGATTATCTGATAATATTTCAGACCTCAAAGCACAAGTGGCTGCTAATCAAAAGGGTATCACTCTCATTAGCCGTTTGGTGGATGAATTCGGACTTTCCACGATTTCAAAATATATGACGGCAATCCAAGATAATGCTGCAGAAACTGTCGAGAAAATGCTCTCCAATCTGATGGAGAAGTACAGCGAGGATGAACTCCAATGTAGAGACTTTATGGATGATGGTTCTGCCATTAACTTGAGAATCTACAAGGATAAGCAAAAGGGAACTGTTGTGTTTGATTTTGAGGGAACAACTGCACAATCTTACAACAACTTTAATGCTCCTGTGGCCATTACATTTTCGGCTATAATATACTGTCTTCGTTGTTTGGTTAACGAAGATATTCCATTAAATCAAGGATGTTTGAGATCGGTTGAAGTGAAAATCCCACAGCACTCTATTTTATCACCCGACTTCGATTGTGCCGTGGTCGGTGGAAATGTTTGTACTGCCCAAAGAATCACAGACACAATTCTCAAGGCATTTCATGTGATGGCAGACTGTCAAGGTTGTTGCAACAACTTTACATTTGGTACTGGTGGTAAAAGTGCAGATGGTAGCTACCAGGAGGGCTTTGGTTACTATGAAACTATCGCGGGAGGTCATGGTGCCTCGTCTACCTGGCATGGAGAGTCTGGTGTTCATACTAATATGACAAATACGAGAATCACAGACCCGGAAATTTTTGAGAGAAGATATCCAATCATACTTCGAGAGTTTTCACTCAGAGAAGGTTCCGGAGGAAGAGGAAAGTTCAATGGTGGTGACGGTGTCATTAGGGAAGTGGAGTTCAGAGTTCCTGTCACAGCTTCTATTCTTTCTGATCGGAGAGTGATTGCTCCACATGGAATGGAAGGAGGACAGGATGCAGAGAAAGGTCTTAACCTATGGATTAGCAAGGAGGTTGATGAGAATGGAACGGTCTATGAAAAAGTTATCAACATCGGACCTAGAGCATCTGTACAGGTTACGGCAGGAGATAGAATCCGCATTATGACCCCTGGAGGAGGAGGATGGGGAACTCCAGACAATTCGGATTCACATGCCAGCTCATCTTTACGTCCCAATTCTTCTAAGTATGAATTCACAGGTTATGTGTCTAAGCGGCTACGTACACAGATAGAGAACTAGTAAGTATATATTTTAACCAAAACTTGTCTTGGACTTTATCGAAGAAATTTGAACTATACTAGTAGCATATTGGTAAGTATTTGGATTCTCTGTTTGATTTTCAATTTATTCACTTCGGTGCGCATAAATTTTTTCTTTTCTTTTGGCGGGTTTCCTCTTATAGTTTTTGTTAGAGTTTGGTGGACGATAGGAGGTCATCCTCCGCGAAAAAAAAAGTCTTGTAATCCCGAGGGTTTCTATAGAAGACCAATTGTTCAGGAACCATACAATGCAGAAAGTGAAACCAAAGTGGGACTATCAGAAATCGGGCAACAGATGATGTGCTCGGTATCTCTTTTATCTTAGATAAGAATCGACAATTTTTGGACAGACTTCAATATTTAAAACACTTTCGCAAATCGTTTATCCAGTTAATCTGACTTCATATATCTTTATTCCATATTGAAATCAAGCCTTTCGAGAGAAACCATGAGCTCAGAAGTCCAATCAGGCAAGGTGTACTCGGATATGAAATCGGAGGCTGAAATCTCCCAACAGCCAATCAGTCCTCAAGAGACCTCCATTGATCCTAAGGCAGAGAAGAGTCTGGTTCATAAGTTCGATTTGAGACTGGTCCCATTTTTTTGTGTGTCTTACTTTTTTTCTTCTCTTGATCGATCTAATATCGGGAATGCTAAAGTTGCTGGCCTAACTGCAGATCTCGGTATCTCCGATTCCCAATATTCTAATGTCGTTAGTGTCTTATATGCCACTTATATTCCATTTATGATTCCAGGTGTTTGGTTTATGAGGAGGTTCACCAAACCAAAGGTGTACCTTGGAACTATGATGATCGGATGGTCTATTGTGACCATCTTCACGATATTTGTTAAAAATTATGGAGGGTTGATTGCAGTGAGACTCTTAATTGGTCTTTTCGAAGGTTCGTATTTGAGTTGTATGTCTGTTATTGCAACAGATTATTACTTTCCTCATGAGCTTGGAAGACGGAGTGCTTACTATTTTGTTGCCTCTTCGCTTTCTGGTTCCTTTGGAGGTCTTATCGCTACGGGTATTACTGAAATCAAAAGCGGTAAGTTGGAGTCTTGGAAATATTTGTACTTGATTGAAGGATTGCTCTCATTAGCAGGAGGTATTTGTGTTTTCTTCTTGTTCCCAGATAGCCCAGCAGCTCTTGCAACCAGCGAGAGTGAGAAAAAAGTGCTCGCGGATAGAACCGTTAGAAAAGAGCTCTACATGGGTGAGACTAAATTTAACAAGTCGGAGCTCATTGCTGCTTTTGATCTTAGAATGGCGATTTCTGTGGTAATCCAATTCTGCCAAGATATCTGTCTTTACGGATTCTCGACGTTCTTACCAGTCATTCTCAAATCTGGGCTTGGTTTCAACTCAGAGGAAGCTCAGTATTTGACGGTTCCTGTTTATTTTCTTGCTGGAGGACTCTACCTTGCGTTAGCAGAGATATCGGATAGAACAAGACTTCGTGGGCCCGTTCTTGTGTTTGGTACTGCAATTGCCATGGTTGGATATATTTTGTTACTGGCTGTGGAGAAGTCTGCAGTCAAATACTTTGCTTGCTACCTGATCTGCTTCACTCTATATTTAGGTACGGGGCTAAACGAAATTTGGATTGCGTCGAATACAGCTCCCGCTTTCAAAAGAGCGACTTCTATTTCTATCAACTTATCACTGGGGAATCTTGCTGGAGTGGTGAGTCCCCAGGTCTACAGAAAATCTCCAAAGTATACACTTGGTCATGCATTTACTTTAGGTTGTCTTGGTGTCTCCCTTATTGCAACCCTTTTCCAGTCCTACCTCTACAAAAGGGAAAATCAGATCCATCAAAGAATCCTTGACGCTGGAGTGGATGACAGAAAAGAAAAGCGCAAGCATGGCGACGCTGCACCTGAATTCAAGTTTCTTATTTAATCCTTTACTCTTATACCCAAACCCCATAGATAACATAAATTGTGTGGTGTTTGGGTTACAGTATGGATGTTATCGTTCAGCAAACAATAGAAGTCATAGGATAACTAAATTAGGAAACGGATATTAATGAATCCTATTTCAAATAACAAGAGCTCCTTATGCTGGAGTTTGATTGGCTACTTTCTTAATCATTCATATTATTCTGACTACGATTGTTGTGTGTATCTTCTTGATTCCGCGGAGTTGATTAACTAAAATTTTCTCGGCAAGTATATATATATCTTGCGTTACATGTACGTAAAAATTTGAAGAACAACGGAGAAGCGTTGAAATCACATTTGTTGATCAATGGAGGTAAAAGTAAAAACCTAACCAATAATGTTGCTGGTATAAACAAGAACCTGAGTGGCAATTGAAAATATTGCATATTCAACGGAAAAGACGAATATTGAACAACTGCATTATGGAACTTACTCGGATAAATATGTCGTAGGTAACTGAAGCCAGATTTATAAGATAAGCAGACTGATACTGGAAACCAGTGGTAATTACAGAGAAGCAATTAAAGATAATGGTTAGCTCTGAGATATGATTATATGGATTTGATTATTGGAATTATGTACCGAGAACCAACTCAGTCGCTATGCAACTCTTCGAGCATCATCAAGTTACCAAAAAAAAGGGATGAGAACTTCATAGGCACGGACGAGTCGTAACAAGCAAATTGTGAAACCAAATCTCTTATTTATTGTATCTTCGAGCAGACGCCCGAGATCCAACTTGGAAAAGAGATATCCCAAAACTGCACAATGGAAGAGAAAACAAACAAAATACTTGATTTATCTTCTTGGTGATACAATACTAGGGTATTGGAGTAACTCATAACATGTAAAAATGATGCTACACAGAACACAACTTCTGAAAAACTTCAATATATATGCTCCCAATATTTTACTTAAATAGCATAAATGTAGTCAGTTATAGCAATGGAAGGGAACTTGATTTTGTTCCACTATTTGGTTAAACCAAAGAAAGCATAATGATATGACTTTGTGTTTCAGGAAATAAGGAGCATGTTAGGAGAGTTTTTGGATCACCAGGTGATTTGAATAACTGCAAATAGGAAAACTTCTATGAAAATTTACCAATAGTATCCTCATTCATGGAGGTTGTGATTACAAGTGACTGGTAAGTGAAAGATACCAAACACTAATCGTGGAGAAGAGGCGGAAGATTACAGGGTGGAAATTCTTGTTCTTGTGTCAAATATTGTAAAGTAGGGTGTTAACTTAAAAACAAATGTGATAGAAGATCAGCCTCGGAAAATGAATGTACTTGTTTGCTCTTTTGTAATATTCTCAGTAGGGGATCAGATAATCGAAAGGAAAAATCATCGAGATACTAAAGCCATTTTGAAGAACTTGACAAGAGGAGATAGTAGAACTGGTAAAACTCATTTCAAATTGGGCAAACAGTCGTTAGAGCAGATCTAACAGTAGCACTGCTTGAAGCTGTCACTACAGCTAGTTCTAATAATGCCAACGGATAAAATATTGGACGTTGAGTCTGAAATCAAACTGAAAGTATTCATTTTCCAAATCGAAAGCGTTTTGGTAACGGAATTTTCGCTCATATGGGAACAAAGCCACAACACATAGTACACTCACAGCTGCAACTGTACTAGCAACGGGTTGGAAAACTTGAAAGGTGAGGTACGTATAGTCAGTATACTATCCTAACTACCAGTTATCGAAACCAAGAGGGAAATTGATAATCAGCCTATTCACTGTTGCAGACACGGTCTTGAATTGAAGAACGAAATTCAACGGAGCAGAAGTTGTGATATTTTTATCATAGAAACCAGTTTTGTTTGCATTAGATGTAAGACATAATGCAGGACTAATTCAAGTAACCTGTAACCCGGCCAAAACATTATTATATGGACACTGCCTATAAGAATATTTGGCAGCTGTTATTTTGGAAAGATTGAATAGAGTGATTGAGAACTGGCACATACTAATGGTATTGTAAGAGTCAGTGACTACTAGGATAGACTAAGAACAAAATCATAGCCAATAGATCACTGGGAAAATCACCTAGCTACCTGCAAAAGTAGAACGGGACTCTCGCCGTATACCTTTTTTCTAATAAAATAAAGAAGTATTTTTATCTTTTATTTACTACTCAACAGAAAACAATTTATACAACTTTCAGTATGACTCTTCATGGAATGGGTAGTCAATGTAACCTTCACCAGGAAATCCTGGTCTATAAGTGTAAAACTTACTGCGGTCATACTTGTTTAGTGGCAAGTTATGCTTCAACCTCTCAACCAGATCTGGGTTTGCAATGAAATGTCTTCCAAATGCGCACGCATCAGCATACTTTCCACATTTAGAAATGGCAAGCTCCCTTGTCATACCCCCTGCAACTATAAATTTGATCCCTGCAGGTCTTAGAATATCTGCAAATTTATTCAATGAGAAATCTTGCTTTTCTGCTGCACTGTCCTCAATTGTCTTGATTTTTGCTTCATCGAGTTTTGATTCTCCAGTTCTTGCTTCAATCATGTGGACATAGGCAATAGGGATTTTGGCTATCTCCCTGCAGAGGTATGACCAGTGTTTTACGGGATTGGAATCGACCGAGTCTTTAACGATACCAAATGGTGACAGTCTAACTCCAACTTTTTGTGCACCGACCGCAGCCACAACTGAGTAGAGAACATGAAGAGGAAACTTGGCACGTTTTTCGATACTGCCTCCGTACTCGTCAGTTCGTGTATTAATATTATCCACCAAGAACTGCTCGAGCAGGAAACCATTGGCTGAGTGTACTTCTACGCAATCAAAGCCTGCGGCTACAGCATTTTTGGCTGCCTGAACGAACTCAGCGGTGACCACGTCAAAGTCGGCCGAAACCATCTTCCGTGGTGGGAAATCTTTAAACTCGACAGCAGGGTCAGGTGAGGCACCGTAGATGGGAGTTGAGGTTGGGGCAATTGGCTGCATTCCGTTTAGCAAAAGTGCTGTAGTTGCCCGCCCTGCATGCCAAAGTTGGCAGCAGATGTAGCCGCCTTTCGCGTGGACTGCGTCGGTGACCTTTCTCCAACCATCTATTTGGTCCTTATTCCAGATGCCCGGAACGGATGGATATCCAGGCGCAGTTGGAGAGATTGCAGTTGCTTCGGCAATGAGAAAGCCACCGGGAGTAGCTCTCTGGGAGTAGTACTCAGCCATGATATCATTTGGCACAAAGTAGTCATCTTTTTGCGTTGCTCGACGTCTAGTCAGGGGAGCCAACACAACCCCATGCTCAAGTTTCATGGTTCCAATTTGAAGCGGTTCAAAGAGGGACATTTTTGGGAGAACAGAGTTATAGTCGTCTTGGCATTTATATATACAACAAATGTGGAACTGTATTTATGTCGGATTTAGGATTTAGGAGTTAAGAATCGGTAATATCGGATATAAAAAATTAGATTAGTGGCAAATGAAGGCTGGTGAGGAATAAAGAGATTACGTGCAATCCAAGAAGATCTCTTAGCTCTGGTACATCAGCCAAACTTCTTAACGAACTCGATATTCCTTAAAGTTTTTGAGCCAGCTCAATGGATTTGGCAGAGGCTTTTAGTGGAAGAGAGAAGAAATAAAAAGTTTCATCGTGAAATACTAAAAGTGGAGTACGGGGGATAACTGAGTAGTGATTCCAAAAAGCCAAGTTGGAATTGAAATTGAAAGGGTGTAATTTTACCTTGAAGAAATAATTAGAAAAGCACCATGTCGTAAGCCACTACTCAGATTTGACGGACGAGTTCTCTCAGATCTTTTTGGCTTGATAAGAAATATCAGCATGGACACAATATTTCTGGATGTTAAAATCCAGAACTATACAAAAGACTCGAGTGCTAAACAGTGCAAGCTTCTTAACGAGATCAATACCACGTTGATTGCTAATTGAATTGCCGAGGCGGTTGGCCCCAGCCTAACCGTAGAAGGGAAAGAGCATGTTAAATTTGGAAAGTTAATCTGCTGGCCCGATAATGCTTGGCCAGCAGATGCACCAGCCGACGAAAAAGAGACAAAAAAACAAGATTTTATTTTTTAAAGTGTTGCAGCTTCTACTCCGAATTGTAAATCAAAATTATTGAGCGTTCTTAGTATGCCGGAAAGTTATACTCAATAACTGGTTTTAGACGAAGGATGATTAATACAACATGGACAAGTTTAGTTATTTGGTGGAACATATAGAAATGGTGCCAGCTAGTATGGGAATTCCAACTTCTAAAATATTCACAAAGTGAACCAAAAGCTGGAGAGTATTTTTCGCAAGTCTCGAGTTTGCTTGCCAAGTCCTCTGGGCAGATCACTGCCGTGGTGGCATTGGTGAATAGGCAGAGCAGTGTCAGGTTCTGGAAGTAGCAGATATCTCAGACGTACCTTTTTCGGTAATTAGACGATACAGACAAGGTAATCAACCAAACGTAAGAGAGTATGATTGTAGGCTAGGTTTACGATGTAGAGCATGATTATTACTTGATGGTTAGTATGCATAATACTACTGATTGTAAACTTAAAATTGCATCTTCATTTCCACACCCAAATACAACTTTAGATGTCAACGATCTCTCTCAAAGGCAAATTTAGTGAGAAAGAGAAAAGATTTGTGTCGTAGTACGGACACGCTCAGGCAATCAAATGAATGAGTTTCGGTGAGATATATAATCGGTATAAGTAATACCGGAATCAGCGGAATCAACAAAGTAACGAGAAGTAAAATGCTAGGAGTTCTCTGCGGACAGTCAATAGCTAGATATTAAGTAAGGAAAACATTTTGCTGCACTTTTTTGGTTTCTCCTCTTGCTTTACCTCTAACGAAATGAAATTTGTTTTAATACTGGTGATTTTTTTCAATGATTTATCCAACCTTTAGAATTGCGATATGTGATGATCTTCAGTAATGAATTATAGACTGTTGTTTGCAGCTAGAGAAACCTTACACACTTGGGAGGTCGCCTCTTCATTGTGGCCCCTAACGTAGTCATCTTCTCTCAGTTAGTTAAAAGCCTAAGTTTCCCATAGATATACTGATGAGCATCCTGCCCGATGGATTTACATCGAAAGTATATATAATGATTTCTTGTTCCGATTGCGATATAATACGGGCATTCGGGGCATTCAAATCTAGTGACAGATATCTACTCGAAATACCGATTCTAATATTTTATCTTGCCTCCCATACTCACCAGTATCAAATTTCATACGTTATAGAAAACCACCTACATATAGTTGAAGTGGGTTCCCAGAGTCGCAACCCCGGTATTTGCCTAACCCGTAGAATTTGTTGCTGTAATACTATACTGTTACTGAGCTTTCAGTTCATAACAAACCTGCTGAGATAAAACTTTCTAAAATCGTAAACAAAGGTGACCCAAAAAACTTCAACGGTAGGCTGTAGGTGGTCAGCTTTTGTCTCTCACTTAACTGTCTGCATGTCACCTTCCTTTACCAAATTTTATCGGGTTAGGATATTAACAAAGACTAAAATATAAATTTTGAAGCTTACTCATCCAGTGTACAACTATATACCATATCAACTTATGTTATTTTTGCTACCAGAGAAACCGAAGAATAATTGGTCCAATAGGCAAACTAATAATCAAAATCAAGGAATTCAGATTAGTGAGATTCCGTAAGCTATGCAAATGCATACTAAGGCAATTCCATGAGCAGATGCACCAGGAAGAGAGGCGGCAACTCCTTCATAGGTATATATTCCAGGTAGCCCAGGTTGAGAGTACACAGAGATACTGACTACTTCCGACTGGGTAGCAGGAAGCAAAGCTGGTTTGCTTACCGTAACAAAGGATTTGTCAGTCTCTGAAACAGTAGCAGATGAAATTGAAGAGAATGAAATTGATGATGTGCAGGTAACTGTGGCAACAAAGGACTCCTCATTGGTAAAGGTTTGTGCACTATACTCTATAGTGGATGCTGCAGCTGAAGCTGGTGTAGCCGACAGGAAATCAACAACAGAGGTATTTCCATCGACAACATTTTGAGACGTCGTGTGTGATAAAGCCAATGAGACACTTGATGAAACAAAAGGTTCTGAGAAAGAACTAGAGGGACTTAGTCTGTTAGAACTGCTAGACGTAACTTTTGTTGCTCCAAGACCTGAAATAACAGGTGCAGACCTCGATATTCCAAGGCTCGGAGACGTAGTAATGGAAGAGCTTGGTCTAGAGATACTGGTAGCAGCAGACTTAACAGTAGAAGATTTAGTCAAACTAGTTTCTGAGCTAAAAGTACTAGTGGCTGCAATGCTTTGGGAGCTGGAGACACCGCTGCTATGTGCTAATGTAATTGAGCTTGTCAGATTTGGAGTTGCTTTTTGCTTGAGCTTGCTGTGACAAGTCAAAATTAGACACTGTCGTGCTGGATATTGCGAGCCAGCAATCGATCGAATCTCTTTTGTTCACATCTCTGAACTTGCTATTG
>PPKT02000011.1:0-233739 GCA_003706255.2 Ogataea nonfermentans | reverse complement strand
TGATCTCGTGAAATACCGGGTGTTCTATTTTCAGGAGTTCTGAGGCCAGCAGCAAACTCCAAAGTTTGGCCAACTGTGAGAATTGGAAAATGCACATCAGTCTCTGCAGAAAATACAACCTCTCCTCTGTAATGATCCTCAATATCCTTAACAGAAAGTCCGTCGTAGCTAATCTTGGAGCTCTTGTCAACGCGTAAACCCCAAGTTTGGGAAGCTATCGTCTTCAAGAGAGTCGAGCAACCGGCTCCAGGTCTTCCAAGAACCACAGTAAGAGTTCCAGGTTTCATCACTGCATCCATCGGCTTCAGAATTTCAAAGTATCTAGACTGGTCGTTGCTACGGAAATAGTCATAGTAGTAATCTCTGAGTTTTTTGTAGCCAACATTTAGAACAGTGGGCTGGAAATCGGCGTCAGAAGCAATACCTTTCACACACAAATCTCTATAGGCAATACCTAAAGAAGTTGGCTTATAATGATCAGGGTCAGACTGCATCAATTTGCGCATATTCTTGACCCAAAATTTAGCGTCAAAGGCATCAGAAAATGGATCTAGACGAGGATCCGAGGCACCACTAGGCTCAACACCTGGGACTTGAGACATGGAAGTAAGAACTCTAACCAATTCCGGTTCACTCGTCGAAGCACCATCCGAAAGATCTGGGCTCCCATGCGTAAACTGCCTTGCTAATTCGCGAACCTGGCTTTCAGTATTTGCATCAAATCCATCATAAACCTCAGCTCTATCGTCATCGTCATCGTCATCTGCTTTCACGTTGATCGTCTCTACTGACATTAGTAAGCGTCAATAGAAACGACGCAATACCGAGATATGCCAACCGTTTATATACCACACGGCTTTCAATAAACCCTGCTGCAGCACAGCCTTTTTCTGCCGTACTTTTCCTTCTTCGGACCAAGTGAATTCAATTTTCTAAAAGGCAGAGTGTTCCAGTAAATTTGGTGAGGCTACATCCGATCTACTTACTGTCGTATGTTCGTCACTGTATGCATACCCTAAATGCTCAACACAAGCCTCAGCAAAAGTCTAGTGTCGCCAAGTGAAAAGCCCCTCGCTTCTGGAGATAGCGGGAGTTTAACGGTAATTCGGCTGTAAATTTCAAATGAATGCAGTTGAAAAGTAAATAGCTCGAATATGTTTATTAAAAATAACCAGAGCATGTGACGAGAATCACATGAAAACGTTTTTACTATTTGTAAAGTTTCCGCGGGCAAAGTAAAACAACAAAGATTATATGAGAGGTCTGGGTCTAATATTGGTCGATATAACTCACCTGTAGTCTGCGTTGAGTCAAAAATTCGCCGACCTTGGCCCGCGCCGTTGCCAAGTTAGCCATGAACTCCTTGTAGAATTGTATTCCTTGCCTTAGGTTTTCTTGAACTTCAGAGTATCCCGTCATGGTTTCCTGGAGCACTCTTAGAGCAGTCTCGCGTTCCTTGCCACCGCGCAATTGTCGTTTAGATGCTTTGAAAAGTTGATAAAAATCAGTGATCAAAGCCATGTCACTGTCTTGTACTGTTGCTGTGCTCGACAGGTATCCCAATTCCTCGTCGAACTTCCGCAAGTTCTCGTCCAAGATGAACTCCACCGCCTTCTCGGTGACATCGATATGCTGTGCTGCCATTTTCCGGTATTGGTCTGTAACTTGCATTAGGATCTGATTCTGGTGCATCTTTACTTTCAGATTTTCCAGAAACTCGTGTCGCTGCTGCTTTAAACTCTTTAGCTGCTTGACCTTGTCATCCAGCTTGAACACCACCTCTTTGAAATCTGGGTTGAGCTCTAAGACTTCGCTTTTTGGTATAAAATCCTCCAAACTGTCGGCAGAATCGTACACCTGTAAATACGGACGCAAGTCCTTGATCTGCTGTAATGTTATGCGATCTCCATTAGTAGACTGGTCCAGGTATCTTTCGAGCTCATTCAGCAACTCGTAACATTCAGCAGCGGACTGATCGAAGTCAGAAACTTGCCAGTTTTCGCCACGCAACCGCCGCTGTTGCTGGTCATGCTCACGAGCGGTACGAATCTCGTGCCACAACTCTTCTAATTTGGGACGCGCATCCCGTCTCACGCTGCGAAGTTCGGCTTCAAGATCTCTTAATGTAGACTGCCACCGAGTCTCTCTGAGTTTCTCGCTATTCTCCCACACCCAGTTAGGAACACTTTGCGGTTTCAGCATCACCTCAATTTGCGGGCCAATGCCGATATGGGCCAAAAATTGATCGATCTTGGAATTGAGTTCCTCCAGTGGAGATTTGAAGTTCACTGTGTAGTAATTTTCGACCCTGTCTTTGAAAGAAGTGGCTATTTGGATAATTTTGAACGGCACCAAACCATCAAACAAAATAGCACCATATTCCCCACTATCTAGCGCATTTATAGGGTCGGATAGTTCCTCCATTCCTAGCAGTTTCACCATCGAAACTTTGGCGAGAGGCTCTATTTTTGGCACATCCTGAAGATAGATTAGGTCATTTTCTCGTTCAGCTTTGCGCGAATGGTCCTGAACCGTCTTTTCCAGGGTGTGGAAGTCGTCCATTACCATCTCATTATCTACTTTTGGCAACTTGGTGTTAAAAACTGAACTTGCATGACGCAAATACGCAATCTCCTCTCCAAATCTCTCCTGCTGGGCAGAATGCACCGATATTCTATAATAAGCGGCACTTTCAAAATGTAGAGCCTTCAACATCATGTAATCGATCCATTCACGTTTGAAACAAACAGTTTTCTTTGCCATTCTGGCTGCCTCACGGTAATACTCAGAAACTTGTAAAGAGAGTTTGGATATCACTGTATTCTTCAAATCACCTTTCATCGCAAATAACCAAAACTTTTCCTGTGCTTGGGCGAGCATCAGCGTTTCAAGCGATCCAATAACATCTGGTCGCAACTCTAAAGGAACTTCGGCTAATTGAGGTACTATCTGCGTGATTAATAGGTGGAAATAGCCGGCAGAATGCTGGAAGTAGATACATGATTGTTTAATTCCATCCTGTTTGTGTCTATCTTCGACCGTAAGTGCGAGCAGAGAGTAAGTTGCTGCAATTTGGTACAAGACGTTAGCTCTTTCGTAGAGTATAGATCGATATCCAAAGGGACCGTCGACCCTGACACCCAAAGTACCATACCAAGAGAATTCGACGGAATCTGCGGGAAACTTGAGTTGCAACGCTGCCAACTGGACATAATACCGTTTTAAAAGAGCTATTGATTCAATCGAACATGAAGGAGACTCGGCATTCTTGCGCAACTCATCGATTTCTCGGAGATTCTTGTCAAAACTCGCGGACGACTGGTAAAACTCGGTATCAATGACCTTTTTCAATGCCCCATAGAGATCAATACGGTCTGTTTTTCTAAATGGCACGTTTAAAAGCTTTGTTTCCATATGATAAACAAGAAGACAAGAGTTCACTGACTGTGTAGAGATGTTGTTGATGTGGGAATCCTATTTTTATTTTTACGAGTGCACAGGTGTACCTTTCTTTTCTTCGGGAGCGGTAGTGCCTAAGCGTTCGCCCTGTGTAACTATAATTAACTGTATTGGGTAAACTAAAAATTTTCGGCTTATGTAATACGTCAACACACACGCTCACAATAGATCTAGATGCAGAAAACAATACAGTGTGATGTGTAGTGCACGTAATTAATCGGTCTAGACCAGAAGATCTAAAGGGGGGCAGTCGAAGAATGGTGTGAAAAGTCTTGAAAGTGCTGTGAAAAAGGTCTTGGAGACGCTAGAGAGTCCATACATACCACCAGTGTGAACAGTAGTGTCAAATCTTTCAGTTCGGTTTTTCCGAACGACCCCTTCCCCACAAAAGAAAAGACATCGCAGCTCGAGCATAATTTGTGATACATCTGATGCATCCGCCTCCGGATCGGGCAGCTGCACAAGATCCTCACACTATATAAACTCCTGATTCCCAGTCTATAAAGGTTTGTTTTGTCTTGAACCAGTCCATTCTTTAGTCCTGTTAGTTAAAACCTGTTGTTGAATCTGTCGTTCCTTACTTTTCAACCATTGTCGTTCTTTTCAAAATGAAGGTTTCTACTGTTTTGGCCTCTATGGCCCTTATTTCAAGCTCTATCGCAGCACCAATGGCTGTCCAGCATCAGCACCATTACCACAAGAGAGACGCCGCTGTTGTCTACGTGACAAAGACTGTCTTAGTTCAAGCTGGTGACGGTGAGGTGCAAACCCAAAACGTGCAAGCTGCTGTTCAAACTTCTACTGCTGCATCTTCTACCGAGGCTGAGGCTACCAGCACAGCCAGTACTTCCAGCTCTCAGTCAACCAGTTCTTCTTCTGGATCTTCGCCTATCGACGGTGATCTCTCAGATTTCTCTGGTCCTAACAACAAATTCGTGGACGGAACCATCAAATGTTCCGACTTCCCATCCGGAGACGGTGTTGTTGCCGTTGACTGGCTAGGATTCGGTGGATGGGCTTCCGTGATGAACGAAGAGGGTCAAACCTCTTCTTCTTGTGAAGACGGATACTACTGCTCTTATGCTTGTCAGGCTGGTATGTCGAAGACACAGTGGCCATCTGAGCAGCCAGCCAACGGTATTTCCGTTGGTGGACTGTACTGTCAAAACGGCTATCTCTACAGATCGAACACCGACTCCGACTACCTCTGTTCTTGGGGTGAGGAGACCGGTTTTGTTAAATCTGAAATCTCTGATTCCATTGCTCTTTGCAGAACAGACTACCCAGGCTCGGAAAACATGGTTGTCCCAACTCTTCTTGAAGGTGGTGGAGAGAAACCATTAAGCGTTGTCGATGAGGACAACTACTACACATGGAAGGGAGGTAAGACCTCTTCGCAATACTACGTTAACAACGCTGGTGTGTCGATCGAGGACGGATGTATCTGGGGTACCGATGGATCTGGTGTTGGAAACTGGGCTCCTTTGGTCATTGGAGCCGGTTACACCAACGGAAACACTTACCTTTCGCTGATTCCAAACCCTAACAACAAGGATGCTCCAAATTACAGCGTGAAGATCGAGGCTACCGACGGTTCTACCATCAATGGTGACTGTTCTTACATTGACGGTTCGTTCAATGGTGACAGCACCGATGGATGTACTGTGACGGTGACGAAGGGATCTGCTGTGATCACATTCTTCTGAGTGTCTGCTCATTTTTTGCTTTTTGCACTTGCTTCTTTCGGATGTCTTTACATATTTTACTTTGATACCTAAAAGTTCTTTATTAGATATTATGACGTAAAAATAACTCGTAGCCCAGGCTGTGCAATTTCAGTATGGGGAAATAGATTAAGCAACAATTTTATCTGTTTAGTCTTTCTAACAATGGAGTCTAATTACTCGCAATTGAATACCAGTGCCCAGTTCAAGCCTGTGGACTCAATCTATGAGGGCAGGCTTCGGCAATTTATTGATGAAGGCGGCGAATATTCCAACTTAATGCTTCCCAAGTTCTACACCAAGGCCCGTATCGATGGGGGCAAAAGTGATGGAGCTGCTGGGTACGTCGTACTTAGGCATTGGGCTGCTCCCGGCTTAACTAAGCCACTTTTCAAAGACGTCATACCGGCAAAGCTGGAGGAATTCGAGTCGAGTCGGAAAGGCGATCGGTTTGGTCCGGCGTGGTCGACTCATTGGTTCGAGGTTGTCATCAAGGTGCCAAAGACATGGTCTGAGGAGGAGTATGTCATTTTCAACTGGGACTCGGGGAGTGAGGCTCTTGTTTTTGATTCAAAAGGAACCCCAGTTCAGGGTTTGACTGGCGGAGGAGAACGGACGGAAATTGAGCTACCAAGCGAATGGATGGCTGAGGAGACCACGTTTTACATTGAAATGGCATGTAATGGGATGCAAGGAAGCACCCAAGACAGCTATGAGTTACGTTCAGCGGATCTGGTGGTGCCAAACATGGCTGCTCGTGCTTTATATTACGATTTCTGGATGATTGGAGATGCTGCTCGCGAGCTGGATGGAGCACCAAGGCACAAAGCCCGCGAGGTTTGTAACCGGATCATGGATTTGTTTGACAGCGAGGACGAGTCCAGCATCTTGCGGTGTCGTGAGGTGGCACGCGAGTATTTGGGGCCAGATGTCGATTCAGAAAAAGTCTATGAGAATAAGATGAGTGTCTACAATTCCGTCTACGCAATTGGTAATTGCCATATTGACACGGCATGGCTATGGGATTTTGCCGCCTCAAAGACTAAAATTGCCAGAAGTTGGTCATCTCAGTTGAGACTGATTGACAAGTATCCAGAGTACGTGTTTGTGGCGTCCGCAGCACAGCATTTCAAGTGGCTGAAACAATACTACCCGGACCTATTTGATAAAGTCAAACAGTACGTCTCCCAAGGACGGTTTATCCCACTGGGAGGCTCGTGGGTGGAGAACGATACCAATCTGCCCAGTGGCGAAGGACTGGTCAGACAGTTCCTTCTGGGACAGCGCTGGTTTGAGGACCTGTTCGGATTCAAAAGCAATATTTACTGGCTACCAGACTCGTTTGGATATTCAAGTCAGATTCCTCAGCTGTGTCGTTTAGCAGAAATGCCCAACTTTTTAACGCAGAAACTGTCCTGGAACAACATCAACCAGTTCCCGGCAAATTCTTTCAACTGGGTGGGAATAGATTCGTCGCAGGTTTTAGTTCATATGCCACCGGCAAACACGTACACTGCCGATGCAAATTTTGGCGATGTGAAGAGGTCAATTTCAGGTCACAAGAATCTTTACAACGACCAGAAAGGTATGCTTTTGTACGGAAAGGGAGATGGAGGAGGTGGACCTACTGCACCCATGTTGGAGAGATTGCGCAGAATCCGTGGGCTGGCGCAAAAATCGGCCGGAGAGATGCCAACAGTCGAGGTTGGTGTCACGGTTAGCGACTTTTTCGATATGTTGCACAAGGACTCTAAGAATGGCGAGCTGCTGCCAGCCTGGCGTGGAGAGCTTTACTTGGAGTTCCACAGGGGAACTTACACTTCGCAGGCCCATGTTAAGGACTTGATGCGGACATGTGAGCTATTGATGCGCGATCTGGAACATCTTGCAACCAAGGCTTCTCTGGAGCTGTACTATATCTATCCTCACCAGAAGATTGATCGTCTGTGGCAGGACATCTTGCTGTGCCAGTTCCATGATGTTCTTCCAGGCTCGTGTATTGAGAAAGTCTACCATGAAGATGTCTGGCCAATGTTGGAGAGTGTGAAGAAGGAGGAGTTGAAAATGATGGACGATATCAAGCTGTTGTACAAGAGCAGTGGTGAAAGTAAGATACTGAACACTTTGTTTTGGGATCGGAGAGAAATCATGAAAATGGATGGTGGTTCGTTGCAAAGCGGATATGTTGCCGTCTGCTCGGAAGCAGGACATTTAGTTCCAGTTGAAGCCATCGCCCATCCCGCCTCCATCACAACTAAGGACGATAAATACATCTTGGAAAATGGTAGATTGCGTGCTACCATCGACTCCAATGGAGTTGTGGTGAGCTTGTTTGATTTTGTTCATCAAAGAGAGGTGATTGATAACTCCAAGATTGGTGGCAACCAATATGTGATGTTCTCAGACACTCCACTTAGTTTCCCGGCATGGGACACAGAGTTATTCTCGCTTGGAAAATACAAGTACGTTACGTCTGCTACGGTCGAAATACTCGAGAGTGGCCCGTTGGTTTCGTCTTTGAAGGTAGAACATGTTCTTTCTTCAGAGAGCAAGATCACAACCGTTATATCTCTGGAAGCTCTACAGTCCCTCGCCGACAAGAGCATGTTGAAGTTTGATTGTCATGTTGATTGGCACGAAAAGTATAAGTTCCTAAAGGTGCAATTTCCGGTGACGGTCTACAATGATTTTGCCAGCTACGAAACCCAGTTTGGAGTCACCAAACGTCCGACTCATTACAACACGACGTGGGATGTTGCAAAGTTTGAGTGCTGCCATCACAGGTTTGTGGATTATTCAGATTACAGCTATGGAGTCTCGATCCTGAATAACAACAAGTACGGAGCCAATGTTCACGGAAACCTCATGACGTTGTCATTGCTGCGTGCTCCAAAGTCGCCCGATGCTCATGCTGACATGGGCGAGCATTCGTTCAAGTATGCAATTATGCCCCATGGAGGTCCGTTGGGCGTGGAGACTGTCCGTGCCGGCTGGGAATTCAACGAGCGCGCTCAGCATGCTGGGGATTTTGGCAAGAGCATTGTCAGTGTTTCTGGGGACGGCAACTTGATGCTTTCAAACGTCAAGCGTGGCGAGGACGACACAGACATGGATTCTGGCGATATCTATAAGAGATTGCCTAAGAAATTTGCCGGTCAGAAGACGTTGGTTCTGCGGTTCTACGAAGCACTGGGCGGAAAAGCACGCTCTAAGATAAGTGTGAAGTATCCTGTCGACAAAGTCTTCAAGACCAACATACTGGAGGAAGAATTGGAGGAGATCAAATGCGAGAAGGACGAGTTCGAAGTTGTGTCTCGGGGCTTTGAAATTTCCACTTACAAGATTATACTGAAAAACGATAAATAAATATATAATAGGGACTATATGGAATTTTATTTAAGAGGAATTTTATAGTAATATGTTCGATCCCAAGGTTCATATAAACTATTTTCGACGATGCCTAGGTGTTTTGCCGTCTCGTTATGAGTCTGAGGACTCCAACAAGCTGGCGCTGATCTATTTCTGTGTTTGTGGGTTGGATCTCTTGGATGCTTTGGATCAAGTGCCAGACCGTGCCGAGACAATTGATTGGGTGTATGGCCATCTCGTAGAGTTTGATGACTACTGCGGGTTCCGCGGCTCAATTATCTACGAGGGTTGCGGTGATTACGACGTTCCCAATCTCGCAGCAACTGGGTTTGCATTGCAAATACTCGTCACTTTGAACGACGATTTGGTGCGCGTCGATCGACGCAAGATTGTGAGGTTCGTCAAGCAGTGTCAGCGGCCCAATGGATCGTTCAGTCCGATCGTGGGGTTTGGCGAGGATGACCTGCGTTATTGCATGCTGGCCATGACAATAGGTAAACTGATCGGCGAGTCGGATGTCAACAAGGACTTGTTGTACGATTACGTCAGGTCGACTATGGCTTTTGACGGTGGCTTGGCTATTCACCCAGGAGCGGAGTCGCATGCCGGACTTACATTTTGTGGACTGAGTGCTCTTGCGCTTGCAGGGCGACTCGATGCTGCAGACTGGCCGGAGACCCTGGATTTCCTGGTTCATAGACAGATCAGCTACACGGAGTATAACCAGCAGGAAATGGAGAGCGAGTACGCTGATCTGGACGACAACGGAGGCTTCAATGGTCGTGTAGGCAAGTATGCGGATACATGTTATGCATTTTGGTGTCTTGCGTCGTTGGAACTGCTGGGGAAGGCGAACTTGGTAGATAGGCCTGCTATGGTAAAGTTTTTGCTTACTCAGACGCTCTCACCGCTGATTGGAGGGTTTTGTAAGACCAATGCTCCCGACGAGATGCCAGATCCCTTGCATTCGTTTCTGGGGATTGCCGTGCTGGGCATTGCTGGAGAGTCAGATATAAAGCCATTGGATGTAACTGTCGTGCTACGCCAAAAAGAGCTGAATCGTTATTAGATACATATTTATTTACAGCAGTGAGTCCGAAGAGCCCCATTTGATCATTTCCTCGTAGATTGCCCATGCAATGGCGGCGCTGAAGGCCTTTCTGGAGATCCGCAACGACAGCCCGTCGAAAAACCGGGACCAATGTGCCGACGCCAACAGTTTTACTGTCTGTGGAAACGAGGAGAATTTGGAAGGGGATAGTTGCATGTTGGTCTTAATGGTATCAAAAGGTGCAGTTATGGTGGTTGCCAGGCATGCCGCAAGCACCGCTGAGCCCGAGTTGATCACCGTCGACTTTGACGTGGTGTACGGATGTGTGGATGAATCGTTCTTGAATAACTTTGGGGTCCAGTCTTTAAATCTCTGATAGAACAAGACATATAGACCTGCATATGGGCAATCTCTCATGACCGTTGCGCCAAATCCGCGGAAGAATCCCGAAACACCCTCGTTTTTCAGGATCTGGCGTGCAGCATCTAGAAGCGAAGAATATTGGTACAGATTGGACTCAAAGCGGACCTTGAGCACCGTTATTGGCATTGTTATGAAGCCCACAATACCTCTGCTCGTAGCACCGGCCATCAAATCAAGCGAGGAGGACAGTTTTGGCAGTTTTGACGACGAGGGAAGAGCAGCAGTTTGAGGTGTGATGGTAGCCAGACTTGTTCTGACCGAATTAAGCGACGTGAGATACAATGCACTTCCAATGGACGTTCGTAATGCACTGGGAACGGTTCCCCGCCAGAGTTCTTTGGGACTCTGGATCTGGGCAATCACGTCCCGGAACGCCGTGCCATCCTGTTGCAGTCTCGTCTTGAGCAAGTCTAGCGGTTGTAAGAAGACGGACGAGGTCAGGCCACCAGAAAATCCAGCCAGCAGGTGGATAGAGGTGTTGGGGGCTTTGGATTGGCTCATTTAAGAGACATTAAATTTGTATTATATGTGAATTATAAGAAATACTGAGAAATACTGATAAAAAAAATCCGCCAAAATTATAGTAGGGCCACTAACTCTAAATCTGTCTGTTATTAATTGGATGCTATACAGACACTCGCAGGTTTTCGCTCAGTCCCTAGAATCCCCCAAAATCACCTCCACCAAAGTCTCCCCCTCCGTAGTCACCACCGTTTTCGTAGATCACAGTGTCTGGAGTCATCATGTCACCAATCAGCAATCCACCTAAAGCTCCTGCAGCGAGTCCACCCATCATACCCATTCCGCCACCTCCAAACCGAGATTGCCTCTGCTGTGGGTATGGTTGCTGGTACATTGGCTGCTGTGGGTATGGGTATGGCTGTGGATATGGCGCATATGGTGGATACTGCTGTGGAGGATATGGTTGAGGAACCGCACCATGATTGCCTGGAGCAGGGGCTCCTCCAGTTGATGGATAGTTGAATCCAGCAGGCCGCGACTGTGCTTGGGCAGCGGGTTGTGCCGGGATTGGCTCGGCACCCTTTCCGGCGATTTCAGAATACGGTGGCGGAGCATCTGCCGGCGCAAAAACAGTACCTTTCGGAGCCTCCCATTGCGATTTGCCACTTGATTCATCGACATAGAACCATTCTAAAGCACGTTAGTAAATCAAAGCACTATAAACACTTACCGTTGTACTTGTCGTCCCAGACAGCTACCCAGCCTTTAGGGACCTTTGGTTTGTTATTCTTATCAGCCATGTGAATTGGAGACAAAAAGTTTAATATTTAGAAAAGATTATCTAAGCGGGGCGCAGAAAGGCCTTTATAAAAAAAAGTGTCAAATTAAATCAACGATACATATTCTAAACTGCAAAAAAAATCATAAGGGCCACGAACCCGAAAGTAGACACAGATGGCGTCACGGCTACTGCTGCGCCTTCATAGGCGCTGACAGGAAGAACGGTTCCTGTAGCTGCAGAGCCGATTGTTGTAGAGACGGTCTGTCTTGTCTGGAGGGTCGATTGGCTGGCTGGCTTAGAAATCTCAGTGCCATTAGCCACAGACGAAGTTGTCTGGGCTGGAGACGAACCGGCTATGCCGGTAGATGTGGCTGATGTAGTAGCCGCGTTTGGAGAGCGAGTCCTTGAAAGGGCATCAATAGTTTGACCATGTGATTCGCTCGGGGTGTAAGGAGTGGATGTGGTTGTCACGGTAACAGTTGCTGGGGTGGCGACACCAGTTTCCGAGCCGGAAATTTCTAGCGCCGTGGAAGTAGTTGTAGCCGTTTCCGTAGATCCAGCAGTTTGTTCCGTAACTGTAATGGTGGTTGCCGCATTTCCTGGGACGCTGTTTGAGACAGCGGCTGAGGTTGAAGAAGTTTCAACCTCTGTGGTGATTCCGGTAGCAGTTTCGGAAGAAGCTGAAGATCCGCCGATGATGGTGGATTCCGTAGTACTTTCTGATGATGCCGGTGTCACGGTCTCGGTTAAGGTCACAGTGGTAGCAGAACCGGTGGACTCTATGGTTGTCACCAGCACAGATAAAGATTCTGTCACTGTCTCAGTAGATGGTGAAGCAGACTCTGTGAAGGAGACTGTAGTGGTGGCAGAGATCTGGACAGATCTAGACTCCGAAGATGGAGCCACTGGATTAATGGTCAAAGTTGATGACAGGGTAGAAGTGGTGGATGGGGCAGCTGAACCGGTCGTAGATTCTGCAACCGTTGTCGTAGTTTCGGAGCCAGTAGAAGCTTCAGATAGAGACGATGGAGTAGATGGCTCTGTTGAACCTTCGCCTGACGTTTCTGGGTTGGCTGATGTGACTGGAACAGAGGTTGTGGTTTCTGATGTCACTGTCGCGATTGTGCTACTGGATCCAGCGAGAACATTTGATTCTGTAGAGCTGGCAGCACTGGTAGCAGATCCGGTAGAACTTATGGTTGCAGAGCTTGCACCACCTGTTTCTGATGGCACTCCGCCCGAGGTGGACGAAGCGGTCTCTGTCTGTGTCTCTGTTAGGGTACTCACGTTCGAGCTGACTGAACCTATGGATTCGGAGCTGGTTGGCGCGATAGGAAGGCCAGTGGAGCTTTCAGAGGTCAGCTGGGTTGATGGCTCGATTCCGGAAGCTGTCGAAGGGCTGGTTATGGTGGAGCTTGACTCAATTGTCGAGAAGCTCAGAACACTTGATTCTCCGGAAGAAGCAGTTGAACTAAAGACTTCTGGGCTGGTTCCGGTAGACGAAGCAGTCGATGAGGTCTGTGTGACTTCTTGACTGATTGACGAAGCCGACGAGATCACTTCCGATGGACCGGTAGCAGTGCTTGTAGAGGAGGTTATTAGACTACTCTCTGAGCTGAAGCTGGAGGTGCTGACCAATGATGATGGTTCAGAGGACTGAGTTCCTGATGTCGTGGCAGAGGAAGATTGGACTTCAGAGCTGGCAGAGCTGGCAGAGCCGGAGATCGAGCTCGAAGCAGGTTGGCTTGTAGAGCTGGATCCGGTTGAGGAGCTTAGGGAACTGCTGGAAGTGGCAGATGGAGTCTCTGGAACGGTGGTTTCAGAACTTGTGCCTGTTTCAACAGTACTTGAGGCAGAGGCAGAGCTTGAGCTCAGGATAACACTGGAAGTAGATGAGGCAGATGATTCTGTCGTGCTGGAAGTACCTTCGCTTGCAGTGGACGAAATGGTCGAACTGATTGTGCTGCTCAAAGAGCTAGAAAAACTAGGCTGTGACAGAGTTGACGAAGTTGCACTAAACTCATTTGTCGCAGAAGTTTGACCAGTTGACACGGAAGATGGGGTCAATGAGCCAGAGACAGAGGTTCCAGAAGCTGTTTCAGACAAAGCAGAGCTGGAAACTGGTGTTGTTACAGATGTGGAGGCAGAAACGGTGGATGAGAGTCCAGACGTGATGCCAGAGCTGACTTCTGTTGCAGAGCTGAGCGTAGAAGAGATTGTGGATTCGACAGAGCTGGAGCCACCAACGGAGCTCGAAGACGTGGCAGAGCCCAAAGTAGAGCTCACGGATAGTGAGCTTGACAACACAGAGCTAGAGGCTGGGTAGCTGGACTCTGAGCTGAGCGAGGTCGACAAGATAGAGCTTGTAATGGTTTCGAAGGTAGCAGAGCTCAAGGATGTGGATAACGAGGCAACTGACGAACCTGAAATGGTGCTGGAAGCAATTGAGCTTGCGCCGCTAGCAGAGGTTGAAGAGATCGAGGAAGCAGATCTCAATTCAGAGGTCTTGGTGGAGACTGAAATGGAGCCACTTGGTGTTCCTGAAACTCCGCCTGAACTAGCCACATAGGCAGAAGAGCTGACCGAACTGCTCGAAAACAGAGGAGCCGAGCTGGTAAAGCTTACTGAGCTTATGATTGGTCCTGGTCCAGAGCTAGTTGCGGCAGAACTTCCAGAGACTGGAATGGAGCTCAAGTAGCTTCCGGTTTGGGTAGAGCTACTTGCCGAACTAGAAACAGCAGATGCGGAGCTCAAAATTTCAGGTGCAATTGTAGAGCCAGCAGTCGTGCTGGTTGGAGTAGAGATGGCAACGGAGCTTGGGGCTGAGCTGTAACTAGATGGTGAGGATCCAGGAGTTGATTGGCTTCTGGATGGAACACCAGCTGATGAGACTGCGACAGAGCTGATAATGCTGGAAGCACTTGCGGAGCTAAATCCATAACTTGAGGAACCAGACAAAACGCTAGATCCAATAGATGGAATTAAGCTGGAAACAAAGGCAGAACTTTCAGAGATCGGAGTTTGACTGGTAACATAGGAGCTTCTGGATGCAGCACTTGCACTGCTAACAAATTCAGATGATTGAGGGTAGCTTGCAGAGGACACAATTCTAGAGCTGTAGCTGGCAGAACTAGATGATAATCCAGACGGAGCTGGTGTAGATCCACCGGAAACCACCGAGCTTACTGGAGCTGAGCTGACATATGCCGAGCTTGCTGAGCTGAATATTGAGCTTCCACCTGTCGATCCTGATGATAGACTCCTTGATGATAGTTTCGAGCTGTAAATAGAGCTTAAAGCTTGGCTCACAATTGACGAGCTTCCAGATGCAGATCTAGTTCTAGTGACAAATCCGCTGGAAGGTGAATAACTGGAAGAGCTCAATTCTGAACTGTAGCTTGATTTGCTACTTCCAGATCCAGAACTCACACTCACGGCAGAGCTAGATGAAAATGAAAATTCAGTTGGAGCTGGTGTAGATCCACCGGAAACCACCGAGCTTGCTGGAGCCGAGCTGACATAGGACGAGGCTGCAGAGCTTGGAATACCGGATGCTGAGCCAGAAGCATAGCTAGATGGTGACAATTCTGAACTTGACTCACTGTTGGATGCCACACTCGAACTAGGTGCTGGAGTGGAGCTTGACATAATCAATTCGGAGGATGCGAATGCAACAGAGCTTTTACTCGAGGTACCAATAGAGCCTCCCGAGCTAACGGCAGAGCTCAAGCTTGAGCTTGCACCTAATCCGGAACTGAAAGACGAGCTGAAAGAACCAATTGAGGAGTTCGAATAGTACGCTGTACTGGCAGAACTAATCGATGGTGCAGAGGAAATTGATGCAGAGCTTAAGATGCTGCTTGGTAAGCTTGATGCCGAAGCTGAAATGAGCTTAGAGGAGCCGGAGAGACTGCTTGCAGTGCTACTAGAGGTGGCAATACTGGCACTGCTTGAGCTGCTAGAAGATGATGGCAGAGTGGAGAAGCTAGAACTAAAGCTAGAACTAGAGCTAGATTCAGAGCTAACGCTAGAAATAACGGTAGCACTGACAGTGCTAACACTAAAAGTGGACGTGCTCAAGCTAGCCGAAAGTGTCTGTGTGGGTGTTCCCCAGCAGTAAACGGGCGCATCTCCTTGTGCATTATTCTGATTATCACTTCTGCAACTGATCAAATAATCATAGCCAGAGTTGTAGGGCCATGAAGCCTGGTCACTGTTAGAAGCACCCCCTGAAAACCACTCGTACTGAATCTGGAAGTTAGGAATGCAAAACCTGTCTCCATTCTTCTGTCCATAAACCACAAAGGTGGCATACCAGTCGCTAGGGTTGTCAATGTGCTCGATCTTGGAATTTCTCAGGAAAAGATCGTACGTATTGCTTTCTGGAGACAGAGGCATGTTTTGCTCGCCAAGAATCGTGATCTTTCCCAGATTCGAGATGTCGGCTCCAGCAGAAGCAATAAAATGGATAGTGATTTCAAACTCGTTGTCTTGCCCAAGATATTTCACGTTCTCAACCGAAATGGAAGCAGATGGATATCCACCGTTATCGCTCTTGAAGTGAAAATTGAGGTTGGGACATTCTGGCTCGACAGTTCCAACCGGAAGCGAAGTCGGATAGGTACCAGTGACAAAGTCGTAGCTATTACCGCCATCTCTCTTCTCCAGAGACGGGGATGAAGTGGTTGCAACAAACGAAGTAGAGATCGTAGCCGAATTCTTCGGGATTTGCATCCCCAAAGTCTTGTCGGCCACTAAAATTGGGCTAGCACTGGGAACGGAAGAATGTGTATTTTGTGTCGCAGTAGTGCGGGCAATCATGGGTGCTTGGTCCGGGTTCAAAGCAGAAGTGTGCACACATTTTGCATACAGAATATTCGATGTGGAGCAGAAATATTCGCTGTCGCAACAGTCTCTGGCTCCATACCATAATAATCCTCCGCATTGCTGGTCCTCATTAGCACAGAGGCCAGCAGTGGCCGATGCCCCGGATAGCAGAACCAAAATTAACGATTGAAAGCGCATTGATTAACTGGAAGCGCAACGATTGAATAGTGGACAAAAAGACCAGGGTATCCATCTCTTTATAATGCGTTGCTTCATTCCCTCAATGGGAACAGCTGAGACTGTTTTACGATCTTATTTTGCAAGTCACTGAACAGGGTTTTTCGAAAAACCAAGGGTGTATAACGGTGTGCTTTGCATAATGCAGCGAATATGCATGTGCAGCTGAAGTATGCATATGTGAAAAATTCAACTATAATACCACATCATAATACCACACAATCATCCCTATACAGTTTGTCCTGATTTCACAAATGCTACATGTGAGACGGTTGATAATTGTGAGCTGACCTGTCGTATTACATCTCTGTAAGATCGTAAATTTTCAAAGTTACGCGGAACGGCACTGCTTCCGATCAAGAATTGCAGTTGAAAACAGAACTTGGATTTCTAGTGTGAATCCGGCCACGGTTGAGGCGGCATCCTGCCAACCTTTCCCACTTTAATGCAGATCAGGCAGCATTCTGTTATTTTCCACCTTATCTGAAAACCTTCAAGTAGGTATCCGTTCCCACATTTTCGGAAAAATAGAGGTTTTCAAAACTTTTTGAAGGCTGCACGGTAGAAATTTTTAAAATTCCCGTTGCGACGAAAACCTTAATTACCAAGACCAAGACTTTTTTGTTCCCACCAGAGAAAGTTCAGCGTAGATGTTATTGTATTACCCTGCATACCACATCGTCTACAAATAGGTTTGGTGGTAGGAATTTGGTCAATTCATAGATCAATCGTATTCAGCCGAGGCGATCGGATGCCGAGATCGTCTCGCTTGTAGTAAGTAGGACGCAGGCTCAACTGCCAGATCTGGATCCGAAATTGACCGTTTTTTTTACAAGTACACCTCAAACCTGATTTGTACAAAAACGGTAAAACTCCTATTCGAGATAAATTGACAGTTGTTTTATTCGTTACAAATGATCGTTCTGGCCAGCGGATTAATACAAATTCACAACTCATGTGCATTCAATGAACCGTTACTTCTCAATTAATACACAATGCATAGAGAATTACTAGATCAAGCTTCCCGAAAGTTCCAGGAAAAAAAACTGTACCCACCCTGATGTAATATCCTGACAATTTTTGAAAACACAATTGATGCAGACCTCAATATCACCAGTCGCTTAGCTTCTTTCTCAAACCGTTGATCTATTTTTGCACATGCCCGAATGTTCGAAACGAAGATGCGGATCGGGATGTGTGAATTGTGAACCTTGGAGACAGAACAGCCACAAACAGTTGATAAGCGGCACTAGCAATAAGGACGTGCCCCCGGTAAAGTGTTGCCAAATAGGGGTGCTGAATAATGTTTCCGAACAGAATAAAGCTGGTTTAGTCATCGACGGTGAGGAACCTGTGCGGCTGTCTCTTAGCGAGGTGCGCACACTTCTATGCATATACTGCATGGTACGCTGAGCCGCATAATGTCGTAAATTAAATTTCTTTTTCTCGTAAACTTTTACACAAAAAAGGCTATGGTTGATCTGCAAAGTCCCAAGTTGTGGACAGCGGAATGTCCACGAAGCAGGCTGCTCGCATCTATTGTGTCCAATTTCATTCATCTATTTACAGTGTGTAGCAACATTGTCACAAAGTGACCTGGTTCCAGCCCTCAGGCTTCTCACCACCGATGATCGTTTTACAAATTAAACCTCCATCATGCATGCTTCCAGGTAACCGAGCTCCAGCAGCAGCAGCCTCGGTTAGATCACAGTCCAAAAGTTGTTCTCTCCGCAACTGGCGCATGTCGTCGTCGATTCCGTAGTTGAACAACGTCATACCCTCCGACTTCACACTGATAGGAGCGTCCAGTCTTTGGAATATACTCAGCTTTGCCTGTTCCAAGTCGGACTCATTGATCGAGCCATCCTGAATTTTAGAAATAATAGTTTCTATTGTTTGGTCAAATGTTTGTATAGACCGCTGTGCATTTGGATCTCGGTAAGAGTAGAAAGAAAAAATGCCATTGATCGCATCATAAGAAGCCCCACCACCGTATGCGCCTCCTTTCTCACGCACTTCGCCATGTAAATGTTTGAAAGTTGCTAATTGGGCCAGAATTTGTAAGGCTGCACCGTCACCGGAAGTGTAAGCAACGCCGCGGGAAGCGGCAGCGGCGAAACTGACTTGTGATGGAATCTCAATCAAGGTGTTTTGTGCAGCTTCATGCATTTCGATGTCGTAGGATTCCACACCAAAGTACGTCTGTTCCGTATACTTGCTGCTGTAACCATTCAGTAGTTGCTCTTGCTCTTGTAATTTCTCACGGTTGCAGGTCAATCCCAACTGAAACTTGGAACCGGCAACAATAATCTCACGGATCTGTTCCAGTTTAGCTGCAACTTCGTCTAATCTGTTATCCTCATCCAGTTTACGCAGCTCGTTCAAAAATTTCACTTGCTCAATGCCTGCAAGCAGCTCTTGTACTTTGGAAGCCTTGGCAATTTGCGCACTAGAGTATCCACGAGCATAGCTGTGGCCGTTGCTGACAATTCCGCTAAGGTTGTCGCTGGTCATGGTCTTCACCAGCACACTCAGCTTGTCCAGGTTTCTGAAGTCAGTTTCCAACAGCAGCTGTTGCGACAAATCCAGAAGCTTGGAGAAATTGGCGTCCAAACACACTCCTCCCAGGGAAAATTTCAAGTATGTAGTGTCTAGGTCGTCTGGGGAGCTGTGTGAGAAAGTGGTCGTGTTGATTCCACCAGTGTAAAGCTTGATCTGGTCCTCCAGATCTGCCATTGACTTGGTCTTGGTTCCCAAATTAGAGAGACATTCCGAGAAAAGAGGCAGATACTTGACCAGCTCCAGCGGCAATTCTTGCGAGGTTAATGTCTTGAGCGAGTTGAAGTAAGTCAGACCGTTGGTCTTGGGCGAGACCCGGATCTGAACCTCGGTCCCGGCCACCTGCTTGTGACTCAGTCGAACACTGTCTCCGTCTCTGTTAATGTCAGAGACTGACAAGGAAGGAAGACACGAAAGATCTTCGGTCTTTGTCTGGTTTTCCAGTAGCTTCAGTCCTCGGTCGTAGAGAACGTCCTTATCCGCTTCATCCAAAGCTTCGATTTTGGCATTTAATCTGGTCGCCTCCTCTAGCTCAATCTCTTGCTTCAATTTCTCCGCTGGTTGCATTCGGAAATAGAATCCCGGAGCTTGCAAAATGAACTTATCGACCAGCTCCTCAAACAAGGCGGTCTTTTTCGTGCCATACTCCTCCTTAAAACGACCAATGATGCTGTTCCACTTCAACGACTCGAATGGATCGACTCTGTTGACCCATCCCGGAACCAAAGAGCTCAGCATGTTTAGCCCAAACGACGAACTTTCCACCTTGCGAGCAAGCTCAAATTGGTGAATCATGGCCTCAATCCGCTTCTCTGGGAATGCGCTACCGTCCTTGATGGCTTTCTCAATTGAATCCTTCACAATTGTCGACAATTTGTCAGCATTTTCTTTAGTCAGTCCTTGCAACCCAACGGTAAACATGTTCACATCCGACATAGAATCAAGTCCAGAGTTGATGCTAAAGTCGGCACCAAACCCAGACTCGACCAGGTCCCGATATAACGGCGAGGAATGGCCGTCCATCAACATGTTGGAAACAACCTTCATCAAAAACGTCTGGTAAACGTCATCTGGCTGGCCACAGTACCAGGTCACGGACGCCTTGTACTGCTGCTCTAGTGGGACCATTGGATCAACAGGCCCATCCACCACAACAGCGGTGTCTTGAAGCAACTCCAAAGGCTTTCTGACCTCGTTTCGCCTGTTCCGCTTGCCAAACCCTTGAAATTTCTCGTCAATCTTCTCCAAATGTCTCTTCAGGGGCATGTCTCCATATGTGAAGGTGAAAGCGTTGGACGGATGGTAGAAACGGGCGTGAAAGTCAACCAGATCCTCGTAAACCAAATTAGTCATCTCGGAAGGGTCTCCTCCAGAGTTGTTTAACGAAGGATAAATGGCTTCTTGGAACTTGATCCAGAAGTAGTAGCCGGAATCCGACATCTGGCCCTTCATTTCATTGTAAACCACTCCCTTGAAAGTCAATGGGGAAGACTTATCTTCGGTCTTCTCGTGTTCCAGTCTCCAGCCTTCCTGGTAAAAATCGTCCTCTGAAAGCAACGGTTTCATCGTCGCGTCCAAGTAGACATCCATCAAATTATAGAAATCGATCCTGTTGGTGGTTGCAAATGGATAAAAAGTATAATCGTGGCCAGTCATGGCATTCATGAAGTTAGAAAGACTGCGATTCAACATCTTGAAAAAAGGGTCCCGGACCGGATATTTCTCGGACCCACAAAGGGTGGTATGCTCTAGAATATGTGGCAGCCCAGTGGAGTCCGGTGGGTTGGTCTTGAACACCATACTGAACACATTATTCTTATCCTGACGATCTATATGCAGATGTTTTGATCCTGTGCGTTCGTGGACGAGATCCACCGCAGTCAGATTGAACTCCGGAACTGACAGTGTCCGCAAAACCTCGAAACCATGGTACTTGTCGCCCACTAGGTATTTTTTTTGTGCCACAGTGGCAAAGCGACGTACCGACATTAAAAATAATTCAACTAAATATTTTCTTGTATAAAATATATTTGTCTTGTTATATATTCTGGATGTTTTTCCATTTCCTGCTGCTTGCGCTCGCCTGTGTATGCGAAAAGGTCGAATTGACCTCACGTGCAGCCGAATATTGCACCGGAATGTACAGCAAGAAGGACTGGGCTGGACCGGTGGACCCGTTTATCAAAGTGGACGTTAAAAGATTTGGGTCTGACGACACCAATAGAATGCCGCTGTCGCTCATTATTTTCGAGTATCGCGACCTCGATTTTATTGGTTTGACCGATAACACGACGGGAAGAACCAATTACATCTGCACAGAGGAATTGGTGGAGGAATCGTTGTGTCCGCAAGATTCGCTCGACCAGTTCATTGTGTCGTCTCCCAACTCTGGTTACAGTCTCATTAAAACAGCGCAGCTTGTCGAAACGGGAGTCAACAATTTCAGCTATAGTGTTGTCAACACTGGGTACTACTGTGTGGCGATTTATGACCCGCTCTACAAGACAGAATCCAATACGTTCAGCGTGATTGTCAATTTCCACAACGCCTTTGGCAACCTTCCAGCATCCGAAATCCCTAAACTGCCGTTATATGGTCTATTGGCTGTCGTTTATGCTGTTTGTTTGAGTGTGTATCTATTCCAGGTTTTCAAACACCGCTCGGAGTTGCTCCTTCTTCAAAAATACTTGGCAGGTTTCTTTGGGTTCCTGACCGTCGAGAACATTCTGGTCTGGTCACTTTATGATGTGGAAAACAACAATAAGAAGTTCCCAACACCAGCGGGTATCAATTTCTACATTTCTGTCATCTCAATGCTCAATGCCTTCCGGATCTCTTTTTCGCTGTTCCTGCTCCTCATCATCTCGCTCGGCTACGGTGTCGTCTATCCAAAACTCCAGCGCAAAACCATGAACCGTTGCAAGCTGCTGGCAGCTGTCCATTTCATTGTGAGCACTGTCTTCATCTGGTTCTCGTACTACTCAAGTCAAGTCCAACCATCAGATTCCACTACCAACACATCTAAGGCAACCAATACGATCGAAGCCAATTCGTGGGTGGTCATTGTGATTACATTACCGTTGGCTATATTAATGGTGGTGTTCTATTTCCTTATTCTTACCTCGCTGCAAAAGACAGTCAAGCTTCTTGCCGAGAAGAAACAGATTGTCAAGCTCAAGATGTACAAAAACTTGTTCAAGCTCATATTCGGTTCGATGCTTCTTATGTTGTTTGCGCTCATTATCAATGTTGTCCTCGTCTTCAATGACTCGCTAACAGAATCCATCGAGAGGCTTTGGAAGTTTAGTGACGTCCTGACAGACTTCTGGCCTGCATGTATCTATTTCATTGTTTTCATTGGTCTTGCAATTATCTGGAGACCTACTGACTCGTCGTACTTGCTAGCTGCCTCGTCTCAGATTCCAAATGCTGATAGCGGAGAGGTCGATCCTGAAGAACCGCAGGAAATATACAACAATCTGGACCAGTATGGCAACGAGTTTGAATTCGATGATCTTCGCAGTCTGGAGAGTGATAATCCATTTGAAAATCGACATGAGAGCTCCCAGAGTTTTGGTAGTGAACATACTCCTGAAGATCCATTCCAGGATCCTGAGGACAAATCTGCGCCTGATTTAGGGAGCGAGCATTTTAAAATAGATGACGAAGAGGAAGACCGTGGGGCCCACATCAACGATAAGACTAAATAGGACTAAATCAAAATAAGAGGGTGCGATATGGTAGTCAGTAGTAGAAATGGTTGGTAAGGGACTCAAGTGAGGTCATATTACAATGGATAACTTAGCACATAGAAATTACTGTATGTTCGCGTAAATGGTTTAGTGGTAAAATTCGTCGTTGCCATCGACGAGCCCCCGGTTCGATTCCGGGTTTACGCATGTTTTTTTTTTAATTCCAGAAGTAATTTATTTATTCCGGTGTATCGCGCAGTCTGTAGCTCGATAGCTGGTCTGTGACTTCACGAAGCTCTGATCTATCGAATTCAGAGTCTATCTCACCCAATTCCTCTTCCTCAAGCTCTCCGTCTGCATATTCTGTGTCATTAAGTAGTTCGTCCTCCACATCCTCATCTTCTCTCTCTTCTTCTATAATCTGTTGCTGTTTAGAGTTTTTGCCGTAGTTGTTCTCTTTGTTGGACTTTAGCGTACTGCCAAAGCTCCATTTAGCATTCATTTTCGACTGGAGTGGCGACTTGCCCCGTTTGGATAAAAAATTATTGGCAGTATTGGAGCTGAAAAGTCCACTATTTTTGCGTCGTCTCGACCTACCCCTAGCCGAACGTGTTGATGAGTCTAGCGAATTAGACCGAGATAGCGTTGTAAACGACGATGTAGGCGATGCAGGCTGCGATAGCACGTTTTTCGCGTTCAGCGACCAATCGCTTAAACCACGTGCATATTGAGGCCGCAGACCTGTGCTAGTAGGAGTCGACGATGAAATGTGCGAGCCCGAGTGTCCATTTTGATATGAGGTCGTATTATCCGTTGAATACCCGGTCACATAACCAGACCCATTGGAGGTTTCTGAGACCGTGGTTTGAACAGAGTAAGCTGATATTAGCGATCCAGGTCGCGCAACCTTGGTTCGTTTTCCCGTCGTTTCGCGATGAGAACTTGGTTGTGCGGACTTCTCGGGCTCGATCACCACTATGTTGGTGGCAACTGGCTTTCTGGACTCGTTTCTGGTAGACATCTGGGTTGGGTTGGTCGAAGAGTCGATGCCACGAAGCGTGTCCATATCGGTACTTGGAGCTATGCCCTTATGGTCGAGCTCTTTAGATTTACGTAGCCTCTCGAAAAGCTGTTTGATGGAAAATGAGTGTCTCTTTTTGCTGTTCATGCTGCTCTGGTCTGACAATTGTGGCCGATGTGTCTTCTCAAACGAGCTTGGTGGATCTGACGTCTTATCAGATGCTGGCTTGCTGATCAACGACGACGTATGCTCGACGGCGGGAGCTGCTGGAAGTTCGGGTGCTACAGGCACAGCAGCAGGGGTCTGGGAGGGTGTAAGGTTCCTTTTTGCGTTGTCCATAAGCGATTTGGACGTGGAAATGCGCAGCATGCTTCTGCTGCGACGTCTGATCTTTTTGCCCTTGCTTTTGCGATTGCGCTCTCTTAGAAGCTGCCAAAACCCATAAACTGAGTCCAGACTTTCGTTGTAGATTGAGCGTTTGATTGCGTCCTTGTCAAACCCGACATTGGCTAGATCTTTTAGTAGATACTTGTCACCATTAGTGAACTCCGGACCGGGGGCACGGCCGAATATGAGCTTGTTGACGATTTCAATCTGCTTTAAACCGCCATATGGTTCCAAGACGGGCATTCTTAGAACATCTTCCAGCGACGAGATGCGATTTTCAGGGTCTTTGGTAAGCATTCTTTTGGTTAGTTTTAATAAATTGTCATCGAAGAGCTGTTGGTTGTAAGAAGCCTCTTGCTCCAGAATTAGGCGCACAAGCTCGTCTTCGGGAAGTGAATCATCAAAGGGCATCTCTCTCGTCACAAGCGTGTACAAGATGACACCCAAGGCCCAGATATCCGTCTTGATTCCCGAATACGGCTTTTTCCTGAGAAGTTCTGGAGCCATGTATGCGCTTGTTCCACAGATCTCGCTCAGAAGGGCACGCGCTCCATGCTGGACAAGTGGCGATTCACGTGCAAATCCAAAGTCAGATAGCTTCACGTTGTGTTTCTTGTCCAACAGCACATTCTCTAACTTCAGATCACGATGACAACATCCACATCGATGCATATAATAGACCGCAGAAACTAGCTGGACAAATATTTTCAAGCTCTCTTCCAATGAAATGCGCTTGTTGCGTGTCAGATACTCGTACAGGTCTCCATCCGGATAGTACTCCAACACCATGAATGCACTTGTTTCGGTGAATATCAGCTCATAAATTTTGGTGACGTTCGGATGCAACCCAAACTCCTTTAGATAGTAGTACTCACGCATGAGATTGTCATTGCATCCCGAGGGCGTAATGCGGTCGCCCTTCTTCAAAACTACCTTTGCTTTTAAAAATCGATGGTAAGCAAGATAAACCTTGCCAAATGCACCAGAACCTATTTCTTCTATAATATGATAATTACCCACCTCGCGAAGCTCCGGATCAGTGAACCTCTTCATCAATTCGGCATAATCCTGTGCTCGTTTGGTGTATATCGCCCTCTCGTCAATGACGCTGCGCTTTAACATTTTCTGATATTATTTTTTCACGGCTGTGCTCTATTTATTTAGTGTTCTCCAGTACCAGCAAGAATCCGCCAACCAGATGCAACGAACCGCAAACAAACACGTCCAGCGGACCTTCAAGCGTGCGGATGAAGTTGACACTTGTCTCTATGTCATGAAATAGGTGCTTGCGCGACTTCTTGTCGAGATTGTCCCATATTCCTGCCATCTGCTTCTGCACCTCCATCGAGTCTACCTTTTCCTGTTGGACGTTGATCGAGATCAAATCATCGCTGTACTTCCCATCCGAGTACGTCACGTTCGTGCAAAAGATCACGTTGTCCAACTGTTTGTCCTTGCTCTCCATTTGACTATGCAATTCTGTCAAAAGTGCTTCCACGTTTCTGGTTTGCTGGTTGAATAGTAGCACCTTGCGATGGGCGGGATTTGCGCATCCAGCAAACCATGCAGTGCCGCTTGCAATGCTCTCGCGTGTATGTGCGCCGTCAATGTACCAGGTGATATCATCGCGCTTGGAATCCGGCAAAATCTGACACCTGCCCGGCCACGAAGCCTGCTCCAGGCCAACCACAAATTCATCAGGAAGAGCGTCAAATTCGCCAAGCTCAAAACCTAGTCGTGTGAGATGTGCACGGCAGAGAGCAACGGCAAGAGATGCATTCTGCCGCTGGAAATCGCCGTTGATTCCAAGCTTGATCTCGGCCAGATCTGGTCTAACGGGGACGATTTCCAGAGACGCCGCTTTTTTCTCGACGGAACGGGCCTTGATCACCGCTAAAACTTCTGGAGCCTGTTCTACAGTGAAACAAGGTGTATTCTCTTTGAAAATGCCAGCCTTGTTCCACGCAATCTCCTCCAAGGTATTTCCCAGAACAGCAGTATGATCGAGTCCTATTGACGTGATTCCGCACGCCGTTGGATGCAGCACTATATTGGTGGAATCATATTCACCACCAACGCCGACCTCGTACACTGCCGTATCCACTTTTTCACTGCAAAAAGCGTGGAACGAAAGTAGTGTCAAAAACCGGAAATATGCTGGCTTGACTCCCGGCCCCATATGTGGAAACTTGTTCGGATCAGAGTTTGAGGACTCGAGTCTGTCCCAGATGTCAAAAAAGTACTTGGCGAAAAGAGCTTCGCTGATCGGCTTGCCGTTGATCATGAGCCGTTCCCGAACGCTCTTGAGATGAGGCGAGGTGTAGAGTCCAATCTTGGTGATCCTAGCTCCAGGGACCTGCGCTGGAGCACGATACTGACTCAAAATGCTGGTAACAAAAGCACTGGTCGATCCCTTGCCTTTTGTTCCTGTCACATGCACTATGTTTAGCTTATCCAAATCCTGGGGTTTGTAACCGATCCGACGAGTCCATTCGAGCATTTCGGGAATCAGCATGGAATTCTTGGATCCAGCAGCCTGGCGAGCAGCCTCTATTGTGGCAAAGTTCGACTGCAGCGAGTTGAGCGCATGAATTGCGTCTTTGTAGGTGCGCCTAATCATCGAATTTGGACAATCACCACCGGCTTTGTCAGTGTTCATTAACAAGAAACAAATATTCTTCCGGCAATTTTTTTTTTTACATCCTTGCACAGATCTGGAAATCATAAATTCTTACATTCTGCTTTTCTAATCTAATATACATGCCATGTAGGGCGTGGGCGTGATGATAACGTGATTGAACCTAGAAGTCCTCGTCGAAAGTAAAACCGGTCTCGGCATCGTTCTTTTCCTGAGTACTCTTGGCCATGACACCGGCCTTCTGGTAATCGGAAACTCTCTTTTCGAAGAAGTTGGTCTTGCCAGCTAGGGAGATGTTTTCCATGAAATCGAATGGGTTTGAGGCATTGAAGTGCTTCTTGCAACCCAGTGACATCAACAGTCTGTCGGCGACAAACTCGACGTACTGGCACATCAGGTCAGAGTTCATTCCGAGCAGATTGGCTGGCAATGCGTCGGTGAAGTATCTCTTCTCGATCTCGACGGCCTCGGTAATGATCTTAAGAACAATCTCGTTGTTTGGGGTGTTGTTAAGATGCGAGAACAACAGACAAGCAAAGTCGGTGTGCAGACCTTCGTCTCTGCAGATGAGCTCGTTGGAGAAAGTCAGACCAGGCATCAGACCTCTCTTCTTGAGCCAGAAGATGGAAGCAAATGATCCAGAGAAGAAAATACCCTCCACAGCAGCAAAAGCAACCAATCTCTCTGCAAACAAAGCATCCTTATCGTTGATCCATCTCATGGCCCATTCGGCCTTCTCTTTGATGCATGGGATATTCTCGATAGCATTGAAAAGGAAATCGGCCTCCTTAGGGTCTTTGACGTAACTATCAATCAGTAGCGAGTAGGTCTCGGAGTGGATGTTCTCCATCATGATCTGGAATCCGTAGAAACACTTGGCCTCTGGAACCTGAACCTCGGCAGAGAAGTTCTCAACCAAGTTCTCGTTCACGATACCATCAGAAGCAGCGAAAAATGCCAGAACTCTCGAGATGAAGTATCTCTCGTTTTCATTGAGTCTGTTGTTCCAGTCATTCAGATCCTTAGACAAGTCAATCTCTTCAGCGGTCCAGAAAGAGGCCTCGGCCTTCTTGTACATCTGCCAGATCTCGTGGTACTTGATAGGGAACAAGACGAATCTTCTTTTGTTCTCAAGCAACAAAGGCTCGTCTTTTTCAAGCTCCATCAGTTTGTGTCTGTGGACCTTGTGTTGCGACAAGAACTCCTTGTGCTTTCTCATCTCCTCGCTTTCTGGCTTCTCCTCCTCCTCCTCAGAGATCCCATTGGCAGCTGCCTTGGCCTTGGCGGCGGCCGTGAGCGTGGCAGTTAGGTCCTTCTTGTCTGCATTAGACAATTCGAGGGATGAAAGGGCGTTAGCGGTGGTCTTTGAAGGCGTTTCTTGCACAGACATTTTATATAAAGGACAAGAGTAAATTTTTCTCTGATTTTTTGCTTGCTGGGATTGCCCCTTATATAAGTTTTTTAGGACGCGTCTGTAAACAAATCCCGATACGACAGGATCCCGCTATGGGAGCAGTTCACTACACAACAGGACCTTGTGAAAAGCACAAGACTGAGATGTAGTTGTCTTTGGGTGGACACGGTCTACTTATAGTGCAGATTATGTCTGCTACGCGTGTATATTTGGCGTGTTTTTCTGTCTTTCCCCCGTCTTTTTCGCTCCTCCTACTCGGTCTTTATCCTGTTTAAAAACACACCCGCAGAAGCAGGAAAAAAAACGCGTCTAGGATTGGCGCGATCCATCACACACGAGTGGAAGACCGATAACACACCTGGGGCGAGCTGTCATACCGTCACATTCTCGAGCCCACCGATCTGACCGATGCGAAGCAGACTTTCGGATGTCAGGCAGACACCGCAGGACCAAAGTTTTTAAGTAAAATGGCAAGTCAGTCGAGCGGTTATGAAACCAGGTCTTTTTCTGTCTCTCTAGTTGTGCTCAGAGCCCTGTATTATGCCTCCAACTGGATCGGCTGGATAGATCATTATTATTGGCATTAGCACACGACCTTTCAATTAAGGTGCAAAATAATCAAAATTGATTTTTTGATATGACGTCTGTTCAGACAGAACCAAAGGGCAATCAAATGGCATCTTCGGAAGTTTCAACTGCACCAGTCGTTTCCGTCAAGGAGAAGTACCAGGTTTCCGAGAAAATCATCAACGAAGAGTACAAAATATGGAAGAAGACATCGCCCATGCTGTACGACCTTATCTACTCATACTCTCTAGATTGGCCTAGTTTGACTGTGGAGTGGCTCAGTAAGACTGTTTCCAACGGTAATTCTGTGACAGCGAGCTTTTTTGTGGGCACTCATGCTGCCGATGGCTCGCAGAACTCGCTAAGACAGTACTCTGTTCAGTTGCCAACTGCCGATACTGCAGACAAAAGTGGATTCATGGGAAACCAGATCAGTATCCAGCGCGAATGGGAGCATCCCGGAGAGGTTAATAAGCTCCGTATCAATCAGGAGTCTGGTTTGGTCGCAACACAGACAAACGTTGGAGATATTCTAATTTACGATATAAACAGTGAGAGCAAAAGTGCGTCGAGACAGTTGAAGTATCACACCCAAGAGGGATTTGGACTTGAATGGAACCCAATATACTCGAAAAATCAGCTGTTGTCGAGCTCCGAGGACCACAAAATCGCTTTATGGAGTATGCAACATGATGCTCCAACGAGAGTTTTCGAGACACATTCGGCCATTGTGAACGATGTGGCATGGAACAAACAGTACAATGACATTTTTGCTTCTGTTGGCGACGACTCGGCTCTTCAGATTCACGATCTGCGGTCAGCGGGCCAACAACCTATCATCTCCTTGGCTAACGCTCATGACGGTCCTATCAATGCTGTAGAATTCCACTCCGAGATTGGCAACCTGCTGGCGACCGGTTCGTCCGACAACTTTGTGAACTGTTGGGATTTGCGGATGATGGACCAGCCGATCCGGAAGTTGTATGGCCATGCTGGCTCTGTGATCAACCTCAAGTTCCGCGAAAATATGCTCATGTCCTCGTCAAGCGATAGACGGGTGCTGATTTGGAATCTGAGCAACATCAAGGACGGAGAGTTTGAGCTGAAGGAGTTTGAGAAGAGAAAGGGTGACTACCTGGATCCTTGTCTTGTTTTCATGCATGGTGGACATACTGGACGAATTTGCGAGGCTGATTGGCATCCAACGCTAGACAACGTGGTTGTTAGCTGTGCAGAGGACGGACTCGTGGAGGTTTGGAGGCCACGCCATGTGGACGAACGGGAAGACGAAGACGAAGACGACGAAGAAGACGAGGAATAGATGGTTTCTTTAAAATGTATAAAACATAATAACACTGTAACGGAATTGAAAAATCTTCTTCTACATATCTCACACAGCAGCTGCACTCATCTCCCACTTCCGAACATTCCAATCGATATCAATTTGCTTCTTCTCAGCTTCAATTTCTCCGACTCGTACCAGAACCTCGTTCAATCGTAACATCACCGTATCATACTGAATGCTAAACCAGGTTAGATGTTTAACACATTTTTTTTTCTCGCGCATACACAGGCCCGAGATCGACTCGCCAGCATCGTATGCCGTCCTGAGCTCACTTTTATCGAGTCCTAGGCTAGCAAAAGAATCCAGCTCTACCATTTTCTTGTACTCCGACAGCTCGACGAACTCAGCCCACGCATTGTCGCCCATGATTAATCTCGAATCAAAGCCACAGATATCTGCTTTCGCCTTCTTGGCTTTCTTGGTCTTGGTCTCGGTTTGATCAGCTTCCGCACCAGCCAATTCGTCGTTCACCAGCTTTATCTTCTCCCGTAGCTTCAACAGAAATTTCTCCTTTGCATTGTATAACAACTCCGTTTTTCGTAGCTGTGCAAGCTCATCGTCCAATTGGGCCAGCCTCTGGACCGTTTCAGTGGGCGTATCGATGTCCATACCATTGAAAATCGGCATTTCGTCACCCAGTTGTCGAAGCTCTTGCAGATCTTCAACACCAACAATCACACTAGCCAGTTCCGGTCCACCTAGTTTATACTCCTTGGTAGAATCGTTAAAGCGCCGCACTAACTCATCTCGCATGAAGGCAATGCCATGGTCCTCGCTGCAATATTTAGATACATTTTGCGTGCTTTCGTCGATTCTCACAGGCTGATAGCATCCGGTGAGTCGACACTTCTTCTTCCAGAGAGTCGTACCCTTGTGGAATAGCTCGTCGCAGAAAATACAGTAATAGTTATTCACAAGGTCCTTGAACTTGGGATCAAGCTTCATGCATTTAAAATGGAACCATTCGTCACAGCCGTCACAGGCAACCATCAGCTCGCCATCGTCAGCTCGTCTGCATACACAGTACAGCTCTTCAGAGTTCAGATTGTACTTCGCGGCCTTGTTGAACTTATTATACCGTTCTTGCAGTTGTACTTTGGACATGAACTGGAAACTAAATTTAAAAAAAATAAAAAATAAAGTTTATGCGTAAACCCGGAATCGAACCGGGGGCTCGTCGATGGCAACGACGAATTTTACCACTAAACCATTTACGCAGGAACACTATAATACTGAAATTAGTAACACACACAGAAATTATCAAGGACCAAACATCAAATACCCAGCTCTTTACAATTTGCTCTTAACCAAAATCTCACTGTATATCGACTCCAATCTATGCAGCCGATTGTATTTTTCTAGTCCATCTGGTGTGGGTTCAAGTTTTTTCCGGAACTGGTCGTAATAACCGAGCAGAACTAGCTCAACAGGAATAGCCAACCCAAACCGAGGCAACACTTCGCCAGCTCCTGTGCGACCGTTGCTCACCATCAATCCCATAAGTTCGTCTTGCCACGAGACGACCATTCCACCAGAAGATCCTGACCAGCAGGACGATTGGCAGACAATCAACGACGGAACAGAAAGATGGTAGCCGTGGAATAGCTTAGAGAGAGGTATGATGGAAGAGACACAGCCCGAGGAAATCAACGGTTGCAAATGGTCAGCATTAAAGAACAACCCATATCCAAGAGATCTGGTGCGCACTAGACGTGTAGGCTCAGGCAAAATCTGGAACTGCCGCTGGATTTTCTCCATTGCCTGCTCAATTGACAGGTGGTTGGGCAATTTGACCACATTCTTCAACTCCTGATCAATTTTGATAAAGCACAAATCGCAGAACTTGTTTTCAAAGGGAATAAACACATTTTTTCCCCGTTGCAGTTTAACCAGTTCAATCACACCTCTTTCAACAGTGTGAATCTGTACTCTTTCGCATAACCTTCCATCAGACATAATTACATGTCTATTCGTTGCAATTAGATTCTTCTCCAAAATCACACCGCTACCCCAGCTTCTCATTCCACTTATTTGCACACTGATGGCGACAGCAGATCTAGCGACATCAGTTATGTGTTCATTTGTTTTCTTCTGACTTGTTCTAAATACTCCGAAATCAAGCTCCGACCAGCTCAGCACTACAAGGAGTTCGCCCTGACCATTCTTACGACGCAGATTCCCCCAAATCAGCCCCAAGAGTCCACCATCCACAGTCGCAATACCTCCATCCATGTTTTCCATGTACTTGATGTCACTTAAATATAGTCCCTGTCTCGTGTAGCATACTGTCCCTATACTTCGAAAACCCTGAAAAAACTGGCTAGTTTCACTAAAAGGAGATGTCTCCAACAAGATCTCCGCACCGGCTGACACATTGTCCTGGACCTCAGTATTTCTTCCTTCAAATTCGTACTCAAATTGAGGTCTGGCGACCACCAAACACGAATTGCTAACGTCCATTTTACTGGCTGTCTGTAACTCAAAACCAAAGGACAAGAGCCGATTCATGACTGGGTTCTCTATCTGGTTAAACTCTATATTCTGACATTTCACCCAGCAGATTGGTTCTGCACATTGGCTTGCAAAATACATCTCAGTTGGATATTTTCTAGTCCAAATCTTCTCCGGTATAACTGCTAGACTAACCACAACATTTTCACCATTGTTATTCAGGATTGCACCGGAAATTGCTAAGGCAACCTCTTGTGTTGAAGAGTTGACTATTCGTACCGTCACCGGTAAATATTTCATAAACTGGTACTATAAATAATTAATAACCTTAATTAAATCTCGAGTAGATCACTTCTCCCTTTATACAGTAAAACATACAAAAATTGAAGTACCAATTACAACGTAAAAATGTTACAATGCATTCATCAACATGCCCTTGAGCTGTTTCTTGAAGTGTGCGAGCTCCTCGTTCTTGATCGGGGTTGACATAGTCAACGAACTGCCATCATTCTCCTTCCCATCGAATGTATCACACATCTCAGTTTCGCGGCCAGCTTCTGCTTTGGTAGCATCGACAAGATCACCTGCACACAGTTTTTCTAGCGTCAGTTTCATCTCCTCTTTAGTTTTCACGCCTGCTATTTCTTCGCCTGGTGGGATCTCAGTGACTCCGTTCTCTGAATGCACAAGATTCTTCTCTTCAGTCTGATCCTCAAAAACAGTGATCAAGTTGAAATTCAGACCGCTGCTGTGTCTCTTCTTGGGAGGAAAAAACTCTCGGTCCATAGGTCCAGGTGAAACTACAGGAGAGGCCCGTGCTGAAGTTTCTCCATCTTTCGGTCCGTCAACCGTACTATTGTAGAGCTCTACCAGCTCGGTAATGGATACCCCAATTTGGGTCAAACTCTCTGCAGAGTCCGTGTTGTTGTATTCAATAAAGCTAAGCTTGTTACTGATAGCGTCCATTTTCTTGATCAGATCTCCAAATTTCGATTCTTTCGATTCTGGCTCCTCATATTGAACAGGTCGCTCATCTTGTGGAAATTCAAGGCTACCAAGCTCAAAGTCTAAGTTCTCTTCGAGCGATATGAGTTGTTGCAAAATTTGAACAACGACGACTAGCTTGGTCAGAAGAGTGAGATGGCTCGATGTAGGCTGTATATTGAACTTCCGCGAACACAGATGAATGAATTGCGCGGTATCATCTGTTGGAGGAGTATCTGTGCTTTCAACAACAGACAGAAGAACACACATCAGAACTTTGCGGATTGTTTTGAAGAAATGGAACATTCTGAACGGACTGTCAGTCACTTGTTGTGGTGGTGTCAGTGTTGGAGATTGCGGGAACGTGGGACTTTTCGCCAAAATCGACTCACCCGAAAACGATCGTAGTCTCAGGGGCTTAAGTTTGGACGGCCCGTTCGCGGAGTCTAGACTGTCGTCGTGATTGATCATGCTAATGAACTTGAGATCTTGACTACCCAGATCCAGCTGGTAGACATCGAGGTACTTATGGAGAAAGTCAAAGTCAACATAGGGGAGAAGTGTGTGTATTTTTAGGTTTGTGGTCATGACGAGGACATTGAGAACACTTTGGAGGAATATTGGCGAGGTTCTTTGGCGTTTTTGCATGGATTTTCTGGCTAGCAGAAGATTGAGCTTGTTGTTCGTGATGTTGTTGAGATGTTTTAGGTGGCTGGATAGTGTCTTGTCGAGTTGCTGGTTGGTTGCCAGAAATTTGGCCAATTTATTTGTCAAGAGCTGAAGGTATATTTTCACGGCTATTTCTTTTGTTTTCAGCTCGAGAATGAGAAATGCTATCGAGAAAAACAACGCTAGCCTCAGGTATATCGGACGTACGGTGTTTTTGTTTTGTTTCACGAAGTTGAACAATGCCAAAGCCAAATGGAATGTTTGATGAGTATGCACAAGCTTATGAGAGGGTATCTTAGAGACATCAATCACCACTTTATTTTGATTTTGGTTTGGTACAACTTGTGTTTGCTCATTGCTGCTCATTAAGTTCGAGGCAATAATCTCAAATTTGAATTTGTCCAGTGCCAGCTGCACAAGTTGACGCATATCGATACAGTCTTGTAAATAATCGTCCATCAGATGAGAGTAGTTGAAAAAGCCCAATTTCTCGTCTAAGCGGGGCGAACTTACTGTAGACGGCAGCAGAGTACCATTAGAGCCGGATGATGACCTAAATACTTTCTGACTGATCGTACTGGTGTTGAGATCTGAATGGAAATCTGCTTTTTGTTGAGCTGAATGCGAAGTGTCGCTCAAGGTCTCATCAATTCCCCAGTCAGAAATCGAATCATTATGAAGCCAGGATACTATATCAGGGCCAGTCCTGGAATTTCGGACGTCCATGAATGCATAGAGGTCGCAGCGTGCGCGAGTGGTAAAAGATGGGTTTAAAATAAAAACAAAGTACCCGCGCACATTTGCCAAGCGACGCGTCGGTCGATGAGCGGGGCACAAATAAGCGAAAAAGTCGTGGTGCGAGTAACCAACGGGAGGTGTGAGAGATGCGTTTATTAGATTGGGTTCTTGCATGCTCCCCTAGTGGTCATTGAATCTCGAGTCTTATCCTCGTTTCTTGTCATCATAGTTTATAGTATTGGTCATTTCTTCCGAAACTGCCTTCTTAGCTTAGTGGTAGAGCGTTGCACTTGTAATGCAAAGGTCGCTAGTTCAATTCTGGCAGGAGGCAATTTTTTTTTGTTTTCCATGTCTAGATACGAGTTGATAAAACACCAAACTGGTGTCTTCAATACTCTCATTAACCAGGACAAAATGATGGCACATTCTCTAAATCACCAGTTTGCTGATATTTACGGCTTGAAAGCAGAGAAAGAGCCCAAAACAGTTAAGCAATACGAACACCAACTGATGAAGAAACTCTGTTCTAAAGAAGGAACTAATGGCCAATGAGAGCCCGGAAATAGCCTACAGACTTTTCACGACAGAACAACTGATATAATGACTAGTATATTGCCGCAGCGCAAATAATGAATATTCATTCAATCTCCTCGTACAACACCATCATTGTTGATTAAAAGTATTCTACTGGGAATTCTACACCTCTATAGTATACGCAGTTCGTACATTGCATGCATTATGCTATTAATCGCTCTATATGGTACGCCTCCTACCTCCTCTTGTTCCACTCCTTCTTCCTCTTTCTTCCCTCATTGTCCACGAACCCAGATCGTGAAGGAGCAGGCAAACCGGCAGGCCGCTTAGGCAAAACTCCAGACTTTTTGGGTTGCAAGGGAATTGACTTGTTCCTTGCCTGTAATGCGACCGCTTTATTCTTGGGCTGCACGGGAAGCGATTTCTCTCTAATTTTGTCCTTACCGTTTTTCTGTCTTTTGTCTCTATGGTTTTCTTTGCTCTTGTTGCTTTCTCTGTACTCCTCAAACAGCGGCCGGCGCTTCCTGGATTCTCTGGAATGGTATTGTCTTCGTAGCTCCCTAGGCAGATTTTCTCCGGTGAAAGCAGATCCATTAATGTTTGGGGTCTTTGAAATTCTAGCTTGCAAACACTCGTCACCATAATGGCCACGCTCTGCACAGTTGTAGCAATATATCTGGTCAGTAGGGTACTCAAAATGATGGCCCTTTTCATAAGCTATAGTAATGTAACTTCGCCAGATGTTGGGACAACGGTCGGCAGAGTGGTTTTTGGAGTTGCAATCAGTGCAGAAGTTGTACTTCCGTTTCTGCTTGCACTGGTTGCGGAAATGTCCTCGCTCACCGCAGTTTGTGCAAACCATCGAGTTTGGGCATTGAGTCTCATAATGGTCGTCAACCTTTCCACACGCATGGCAAACCACCACTTTACAATTAACACGAATGTGGCCACGACGATGACAGTTGGAGCAAACTGGCTGTGATAATTCTGGGTCGGATACTCCAAAATAGCGTCCCTCGCCTCTCATTTCAACTAGTTCATCATTATTGTTATTGACCTCGCCGTAATCGAGCGACATTATTGGTTTGGCATTTTCTGGCTCTAAAGACGGTCTGGATGTTAGCAAGTAAGGAGAAGAGTTTACATACATCTCGTCCAAGTCCTCTGGATCAGACATTGAGTAACAAATAAAATAGAATTTTTTTTACCCGGCATATTCGTTGAAAATTGAAATTGGTCGTTCTTCTTATTACTCATTGATGGCTGAAATCGAAAAGAAAGTCGAGGCACTTTCCGTGCAGGACAAGCCCAAAGGCAAGAAGGCAGACAAGAAGGCAGACAAGAAGGCAGACAAGAAGGCCGCAGATGGATCCGCGAAGAGACCTCTGGAGCTGGACCCTAAGCCAGCGTTTATTGAGCACAGAATCAAGATCTTTGAACAGCTCAAAGCGAAACAAGAGGCAGAAATCGCTTCGAAGGAACGCGTTCCAATCAAGATCACTCTTAAGGATGGTACAATCAAGGATGGTACTGCTTGGGAGACTTCGCCGTTCGAGATTGCCAAGGGTATTGGAAAATCGTTCTGTGAGAGACAAGTGATTTCCAAGGTCAATGGAGAGCTGTGGGACTTGGAAAGACCATTTGAGACCGACTCCAAGCTTGAGTTCTTCGATTTCGATTCTGAAGAGGGAAAGCAAGTTTTCTGGCACTCCTCAGCCCATATCTTGGGTGAAGGCTGTGAATGTCACTACGGTGCTCATCTGTGTTTTGGTCCTCCAACCGAAGACGGATTTTTCTATGACATGGCCATTGAGAACGGTGAATACAGTGTTTCTCAGGCTGATTTTGGCAGTATAGAGTCGGTTTGCTCCAAGGCTATCAAGGAGAAGCAGCCTTTCGAAAGATTGGTGATGACCAAGGAGGAGTTGCTGGAAATGTTCAGCTACAACAAGTACAAAGTTGCACTTATCCAGAGCAAGATTCCAGATGGAACGTCATCTACAGTTTACAGATGTGGTCCATTGATTGATCTGTGCAGAGGCCCTCACGTTCCTCACACTGGTAGAGTCAAGGCCTTCAAGGTGCTCAAGAACTCTTCTTCTTACTTCCTTGGTGACTCCAACAATGATTCTCTTCAAAGAGTTTACGGTGTGTCTTTCCCAGACAAGGCTTTGATGAAGGAACATCTCAAGTTCTTAGAGGAGGCTGCTTCCAGAGACCACAGAAAGATTGGTAGAGAGCAGGACTTGTTCTTCTTCCATGAAATGTCGCCAGGTTCGTGTTTCTGGCTTCCTCACGGTGCAAGAATCTACAACAATCTCTGTGACTTGATGAGATCCGAGTACAAAAAGAGAGGCTATGAGGAAGTCATTACTCCAAATATGTACAACTCAAAACTTTGGGAGACTTCTGGACATTGGGGCAACTACAAAGAGAACATGTTCACTTTCGAGGTGGAAAAGGACACTTTTGGTCTGAAGCCAATGAACTGTCCTGGTCACTGTTTGATGTTCAAGTCCAGAGAGAGATCGTACAGAGAGCTTCCATGGAGAGTTGCTGATTTTGGTGTGATTCACAGAAACGAGTTCTCTGGAGCTCTTTCTGGATTGACCAGAGTCAGAAGATTCCAACAGGATGACGCACACATTTTCTGTACACAGGAGCAAATTGAGGACGAAGTTTCCGGAGTCTTCGACTTCTTGAAGCACATCTATGGTATTTTTGGATTTGAGTTCAAGATGGAACTTTCTACTAGACCAGAAAAGTACGTTGGTGAAATTGAAACATGGAATTTTGCCGAGGCCAAGCTGGAGAGTGCCTTGAACAAGTGGGGTGGAAAATGGGAAATCAATCCAGGAGATGGTGCATTCTACGGTCCTAAGATCGACATCATGATCTCGGATGCTCTGAGAAGATGGCATCAATGTGCCACAATCCAATTGGACTTCCAGCTTCCAAATAGATTCGAGCTGGAATTCAGAGGAAAAGACGATTCCTCGGAGGTCCAGCGGCCAGTGATGATCCACAGAGCCATTCTTGGTTCTGTTGAAAGAATGACTGCCATTTTGACTGAGCATTTTGCTGGTAAATGGCCTTTCTGGCTTTCTCCAAGACAAGTTCTTGTTGTTCCAGTGGGAGTGAAATACTTCGAATATGCCCAGGAGGTCCAGAAGCAGCTGCATCAGGAAGGATTCTATGCTGAGGTGGATCTTTCCGGAAACACTTTGCAGAAGAAAGTGAGAACTGGTCAGCTCCAAAAGTATAACTTCATCTTTATCGTTGGAGAGCAGGAGCAGAACGAGAAATCTGTCAACATCAGAAACAGAGATATTCAGGAATTGCAGAGCAAGAACGATATGGTGAAGTTGGAAGAGGTGTTGCCAAAGTTGCATGCTCTCAAGAATGAAAAGAGAAACGATAATGCTCTATAAGATTATCTAGTACACCCTTACACGGATAAATAAAGTGGGGAATACCTAGATATGATAATTAATCCTCTATTTGTATAATGGCATCTCATCGTTTGGTAAAACCTTCTGTTGACCAATTGAAGCGTCGACTTGAAGCCTTGAATGGTATAAAATTGACTCCACGCTCAGATTTTGATCGGATTTTAAATACTTTTGAGTCTAAAATATCCCCCTCATCTGCATCAACTACTCAATTCCTTGTTCACGACCACCTTATTTTCCCTCAAAGCTCCATTTTGCACAATTTGATGACACTGGTTGAGAAGCTAGCACCGGGAGTGCTAATTAATCACACGCAGATTCGAGAGCGATGGGAATCGGAGTTAGCAAAATTGGAAACCTTGAATCAACTTACAGAATTTGCAACCAGGCGGAAGTTCAATGAAATTGTAAAGAGTCTGCTGTGGCCATACTTGAGACACTCGCCACAAGTCATGAACACTGTTCAATCTATAAAATTCTATGATAAATTGCTGGCTACGATTGCCGAGAATTACCAGCTGGATAGACAGAATAGTGACATCTTGGCTCAGATCCGCAACTCCAACAGATCGCATAGCTTTACAGTACTTGAAGGCAGCGAAGCTTCACTTTTCCCCTGTCTTCAAACTACCACTGCAGACAAGTTGTCTCTTATTCCGTTTGCAAATGCGTATCTTCCGAATTATAGACACTCAAACCATTCCAAGACACTAGAATTAATCGGCCAGAACATAAATCCTACACAAGGCTCCAGACTGCTCCTTCTGGCCAGCGACCTCCACACCTCCTTGGAATACTTGGGGATGCTGAAGCTGCTGCGCAGCAAAAATCCAGATCTAAGTGGATCTGTGGTTTACATCAGCCCAGGTAATGATGTTACTCAACACTCTGATGAATACTTAACGATCTCCGCTCTCAGAGACATACATAGCATCATATAAAAAAATTGCGTAAACCCGGAATCGAACCGGGGGCTCGTCGATGGCAACGACGAATTTTACCACTAAACCATTTACGCGAATTCATTAATTTTTGGTCTATCCATACTTAACAGTACCACTTGAGCTGATCAATCGGGTACACTCCTAGGTCTGCCAATTCGTGGAGCTCCTGAGGCCAAAACTGCGGTCCGACAATCTTATCCAAGTCTTCATGCGTTGTCTTCCCTTCGAGAATGCATAATCTGGTTGAAGCTTCCTTCAGCTTTTTCCGTCTTGCTAATTTCTCCAGAGAGCTTTCCCTTAATCCACCTGAAACCTGTGCGTACGTTATTGCGTTCCTAAGAAGCTTGTTTGCATTAGTGGCCAGTATTTGCTGTGTTTTTGACTCGATTGTTGACAATTGTGACCGTTCCAAGTCCACATCAGCTCGCTCTATCAAAATAGAGCACATCTGTGCAATTGTTTCACCAAGATGAGGGCTTGCAGTTGGCGACTTTTTAGTTCGGTCGAAATCAACTCTTACAAGTTCATATGCTTGTTTGTATCTGTTGCTGATTAAAGAAAGTGCTCGCCAGCGAGTGGATTCGTCCACTTCTAGTTTTTCCAGCAATGTGCGATAGCTTTCGTTTTCAAGCAATAACCTCTTGGTACTGTTGTTTGCTTCTAAGTTCCAGATCTCTCCTAGTTGTTCAAAATTACTAGCTTGAGATGCATTTAAACATAATCTTGTCAAATGAAGCTCCTCATAATCTTCAGAGGTCAATGCTGGAATAATATCGTTGATTGGTGAAGTAAACTGCTCGAGCAGAGAGTCCACCAACATGTTCAATAGGAGCACAAAATTCTCGAATATTGACTGGACCTGCTTCTTTTGTTGGATCTGTGCTCCATCATATACCGTAGAAACTATTCTGAACCCAGTTAAACAGGATTCTAGAACAGTGGGAGGAAGAATAGCTTCTTCCTGAGTCTCGAATTGAGGCTGCTCATGAGATGTATCTGTCGGTTCCTCATCAGTCAGGTTTTTCAATTCCTGAACCTGGTAATCGAGCACTTTTTCTAGCAATTGCGTTGCCTCAGTGGCACAGGCAATGATTTCCTCGATTGTGTGTTCATTATTTTTCACTAGCTCCTCCAAATACTCCAACTGGCATAAAACGCTGTTGTAGTATAAATCCCATGGAAAAGAAGTAGCATAAGTAGCGATTTGAATAGCTTCTCGATAAACCCCAATAATCTCGTCCAATGGCCTCAAAACACTGGAAGCTGTGCCCGTGAGAGCTTCTGCACAATTTTCAAGCTCATCCAGGATCACTGCTTCGTTTTTGACATATTTATCATAAACGAAAAAAAGCAGTCTTGACACGTTGTATCTGGAATCAATATAATCCTGTTGAAGCTGAAGCGACTGTAAGTACAGTGTGTAAGCTCTCTGATAAAAGCGCAGGGCCTTAGATAGATCTGATGACAGCCATCTATCTCCACATTCTTCTTCCTCGGTGGCAGCTATATAGAGAGACTCTGCAGAATCAGGCTCTGTAGATTCCACCTTGCTCTTTCGTGATGGCTTAAATGATTTCAACGAATGATAATCTAGACTGATTAGATTGTTTTCGCGTTCCTGGTACTTACTAGACATAGACTTTAGATTTTAATTAATCTATTTACTGATTTTATTTTATTTTATTTTATTTATTTTACTGATTCTCGTTCGAACATGAGCGTGTCAGTAGAAGATCTGGTGACAGAAAAGTTCCCGACCGCAAGCTATAAGGTTCTCCATGGGGTGCTACTCTGCTATAAACTTCTGGATAACTCCAAGATGAGCCATTTTGTTCAATTGAACCTGACAGATCTCACATCGTCTAGAGATCTATTCAAGCGTGATGATTATAGTAAACGATTTTCTACCGGACAGAGCTTTCTCTCTGATGAGTACATTGTGAATGCAGAAACCTTCCGAGACCGATTTGGAGTGTTTCTTCAGGAGCTCCAGGAATTTGGGGACTACCCAGATCCCAAAATCAATCCCTATGACGAGGTGTATCAATCCAAAATTCTAGTCGAGGTGGATGCCAGAGTCAAGGAATTTAACGGCAAAATGGAACTACAGGCGGCAAAATTGAGACTGCTGACGCCAGAACTAATAGAGCAGAAGATTGTTGAAGATGGCCACGTTCGAAGACTGCTCGAACGACTAAACGAAATGCCTAATGATTGGAAATCTCCACTAGAACAGCGATACAAGCTGTCAGAACTGGTCAAAAAGTGCCGCAGATATGCCACAGACCCGCATTCTATGTCTAAGGGAGAACAGCAGCCAGAGGAGATTGCTCCTGCTCGAAAACGACAGCATACTTCGTCGTATGTGTCGACCGAATTAATTCTAAATGGCATAAAAGAGGAAGAACAGAAAGTGGACAAGAAAGTCGTGTTGCCAGGCTTGTACGATAAGTCATCGTTTGGCCAATTGGACGGTACAGAACAGAACGAGAAGACGGTTACTGCGCAGATAATCGGATTTCTGCCTGCCAACAAACCTATTTTGGTGATGAACATGAACAACAAGCTTACGATATCGGACGAGTTTCGGGTATACATCAGTTCTGCGGACGGTAGGGAGCAACAGGGCGTAGAGTTTGAGAATGTTGAGGCGATCCTCGAGTTTTTCAGCTTACCGGAGTTGGAGCCTAGTTTGGCGCAACAAATCGAGTTCAAAGTAGCTCAGGCAGCAGCACACACGTACCAGATCAAGTTGAGACGAAAGACATTCAACAACGGGATTTGCACATATTCTGCTTGGACCTTTGCCGAGTCCTTACGCGATATCAGAAATAGTGTAAATTACTGAAATAAATAATTTGATAAATATGTCGTTCAAGTTTATTCGAGAGACCGGATTCAAACACAAGTTTGGCGCCCATGTGGGGATGGGCGGTGGAATCTACAATGCTGTGACGAACGCAATGAACGTGGGAAGCAATTCTTTTGCACTGTTCTTAAAAAACCCTAAACGTTGGGTGTCTCCAATGATAAGCGATGAAGACGCGAAGAAATTTGTGGAGTTCTGCAAAGAATACAACTTCAATCCGCGCACGGATGTACTTCCGCATGGATCTTATTTCATTAATATGGCAAATCCGGACCCTGAGAAAGCGAAACAGTCGCTGGACTGTTTTTTGGACGATCTGCTCAGATGCGAAAAACTCAATATTGGTCACTACAATTTCCATCCTGGCTCGTCATTGGGGTCTGACCACGAGGCCTCATTAAAAAGGTTGGCTGAGAATATCAACAAGGCCATCGAACAGACCAGTTTTGTCAAGATCGTGATTGAGAACATGGCAGGCCATGGAAACCTCGTTGGAGGCGAATTGGAGGACATTCAAAAGGTCATTGCGATGGTGGACAACAAGGACCGTATTGGAGTTTGTATTGACACGTGTCACACGTTTGCAGCTGGATACGATCTGCGAGATGAGGAAGCCTGGAACAAATTCTGGACCGAGTTTGAGGAAAAGATCGGGTTCCAGTATTTAAGTGCCTTGCACATTAATGATTCCAAAGCCCCATTGGGTGCCAATAGAGACCTCCACCAACGTTTGGGATGGGGATTTTTGGGATTGGAATGTTTCCGCCTGCTTGCAAATGACTCGCGATTGGAAGGCATTCCCCTAATTCTCGAAGTTCCTGTGGGGGTCAAAGATGATTCTGGGTTTGGGGAAGATATCAAACTGTTAGAATGGCTTGTCGGAAAGGGAAAAGACGATAAAGAGGTGTTGGAAAAATCTATTGCGTTGCAGAAATTGGGAGAAAAGGAACGCAAGGAACAGCTTGAAAAGTTTGAGAAGAAGCAGGTGAAAAAGACGACAGTGAAAAAGCGGAAGAGTGGACAGGACATTGGTTCGATGATGAAGAAGAAAAAGGTGGTAAAGGAGGAAGAATAGATAGTTCCAGCTAGAGTAACTAATATCATGCCTCATTGAGTTGTAGCTTATTTGGAGGATGACGACTGGAGATTTCAGCCAATCAATTGACAACAGCATTCAAGATCAAATGTATAGTACGTACCGGGAAATTCAGATCTTATATGTACTTAGGTCTCACCAATCAGTCCCTCCTTGATGTTATCTGCCTGCTCGTTTAAAGGCTTAGCAACTGGTTGCCGTGCAACGGGTAGCTCTCCCTTTTCTTTGATTGCATTTGCCACTGCCGCATTATCTTCGGAGGCCTTGAGCTTCGCTGCGGAGATATCCTGTTGAGACTCTGCACCCACCTCACCTTCTATCTCCTGAGCCACTACACTGCTCTCGAGACTAAAATCAATACCCAATGTTTGCTCTTCAACGGGCTTTTGATTATTGTTGGTATCCTTCCTTTCTTCTGCAATTCCACCTTGACGTCTCCAGCCGGTCGTGAAAGGTGCCTTCACATATTTTGGGAATGGATGGGCCTCTGTGTTCAACACCATGTTTTGCAGATCCCACTTAGGGTCTGTCTCATCGTCGAACAGTAAATAAAGATACTTTAGCGTTTCAGAGAGCCAGAAAGACTCCATGTTGTCCAGAAGTTTTGGTGGAGACACTGTCACATCCTTAATCGAGGTGTACCGTGGCTTGGAATCCTTGCCTCCTGATCTCACCTTGGTGTGCTTAACAAAGTTTTCAAATATCTCGTATCCCCACTCTCTGTACTTCACGTCTCCCGTGATTTTGTACAGATAGTACAGTGATTCAACGGTTTCTGGTCTCTGTAGATTGTGCTTGTCCGCAGCCTTAATCATGAAGTCTTTTGTGCCCTTAACATCTTTTTTGAAAACCACAATTTCGGGAGACAGTCCGGTGGCTGGTACATCGTGGTACATCCTATAACACGTCTTGGTCAACTCCTGGGCCAGCTCCATCTGTTGTTCCTTCTCGTCTGTCCACGTGGACATTTTCTTTGCTGTGTCATAATCCATTCCTTCAGTTGCACCTAGGGCAAACATACCTCCGGCAAAACACACCAAGTGATCCATCTTGCCGCTCAATGGGCCGCCAATTCCGGTTTCAAGCTCACCGATAAACATTAAGTTGTTAGGAGTTGACCGGTCAATCAGATGCTTGCGGATTCCAGCAACGGCTTCCAAATACATCTCCAAAAAGGCCTGTTCTCTGGTTTGCAGGTACTGTTTGAGCAAGTACTCATAGTACGAGTCTCCACGCGAACCTAATCTAATCAATTTGCCTTGGAATATACCAGAATCTGGGTTGATGAAGATTGGCACGAGACCATCTGTTGGATGGGCCTCATCCACTGCTTGCATTGATTTCTCTGCCTTCTGCCAATAGAGCTCTTCTCCTGTCAGTTGTGCCAAATATTTGAATTCAAGTTGAACGGAAGTGGCCTCGGCAGTTGAACTTGATCCTCTATCCACGTGGCTGGGAATTCCCTTGCCAGACTTCAAGTTCACAGAAGCATAAGGGATGCCTTTACCAGAATCAAATGCTCCAACCAGTTTGTTTCCTAGATGTGTTGCTTGCTCTAGATATACATCATCTTCGCTGAGATAATATGCAGAGAGTAAACCACCGAGCATTCGGATTGTCGTTTCGAACGTGCTGACTTTGTAATCGAAGTCGTAGCTGAGCTCGTGTTTGACCCATGACCGTGCTTCTTCCAATTCTTCCTTGCAGCCCATTAGCATTAGAGTATCCAATGAGTCGACGATGATCCAACCGAGTGGCTGTGGGCCCATGTTCTTGCCTGTTTGTGAGATTGGTCTGTAAATATCTTTTCCCCAGCCGTGACGGGCATAATCCTGCCAACTTTCCAAGAAGACTTCCCGAACCTGGTCTCTTCTTGCGCTCCAGACTTGTTTAGATGATCTTCTGCCCGAAAAGAGGCTTGATGTTGGAAACAGGAATGAAGACAGCAGTGTATATGACGTAATTGCAGTCACGATCAGTACCACCAGTCTACGCTGAGTCTGGTTGAGATTGCGCCAGAAGCCTCTGTACACTCTGTCGGTTACAGAGGCGTCCTTTTGGAGTTTATCCTTGTAGTACAGCGGCAAACCGACGTTTTGCTTTGATTTCCATGTGGACATCACAAGGGGAATAAAAAATCAAGGACTGAAAAGATTTAAGGGAGAAAAAGGGGTAGCTAGGAAATGTGAATATACGAAAGATTTACGCAGAAAAACGGAAACCAACTAACTCTGTGAATACTAGATGGTGTAATTGACAAGCTCAGAAGGGAAATAAACCGTTGATTGCTACGTAAACATACCATAGTGTTTTACTGTATATTCCTTGTTGGAGACCCGAGCAGAATGAATTTTAGAATGTGGTTCTGAGTCGCTTTCTAACCTCGCCCATTGGAACTACACGTAACAAGTTACTATCTAATTGTGGAGTAGAGCTCAATTTTGCTGCTATTCCTGTGGATCTGTTTCTTGAGCCAAAGACTAATATTTTCTCGCTCATAACCTTTTTTTCATCTTTATAATGCCTGTCTCTCAGTCCATCGGGGCACCTATCCCTAACAACACAGAACATGCTGTCTCAGTGACACTCCCAACATGGGAAGCCACTGTGGGCTATGAGGAGGGTCAGGACTGGGTTGTCAAGAGGATGCATTCTGGATATCCCCGGTTCTTCGTTCATAGTAAGGTGCAAGAGCTTTGCCGGCTTCTGGAAGCCAACTATGCAAAGGAGAACGAAAGATGCATGATATTCCCAACATATCAGGTGGCAAAGCGTTGCAGAGAGTTTATCAAGACCAAAACTCACTTAGAGAACTGTTTGATTCGGATCTTGCAGCTGAACACAGCACCTCCGAAAGATGACGAAGAACGGTCGTCCAAGATCGAGGCATCTATTGCAGCAGTGTTTTTCCCTGGTACAGAGTATTCGCTTGCGAAAAACTACTGGCAGCATGCTGGAGAGGGCATTTCCTCCCGTCTGGGTGAATACTTTCTGAACGAGATGGGTGAAAAGTTGGAAGCTACTGCATCCAAGGAACGCAAAATGGGTCTCAGCAAATCATCGTCGGGCAGAAACTCTCGCTCGTCTCGTTCTTCTCGCTCGTCCGTTTCGTCGATCCAAAACAACAACCAAGAATCGTCTACATTCATCGAGGAGAGATTTGGAAGAAACCTAGATCTGAGATTTGCGGACGAAGCCAAGAGAATCCTTAGACATAGAATTGCATCGCAAATGTCTCCCAAGCTGGCAGATGACGACATCTACTTGTGTTCTTCTGGAATGGCATCGATCTTCAAGGCCCACCAGGTGATTTTGAACACGATGGAGAACAAAAATGAGAAATCTGTGTGTTTTGGCTTCCCGTACGTTGATACACTCAATATTCTCAAGAAATGGGGAGCAGGTGTGCATTTTTACGGATTTGGCGATGACGATTCATTGGACGATCTGGAAAAGAGATTAACAAATGGAGAAAAGATCCTGTCGCTATTTTGTGAGTGTCCATCCAATCCGCTACTGAAGACTCCCGATCTCATTAGAATCAAAAAGCTTGCGGACAAGTTTGGCTTTGCTATTGTGGTGGATGACACTGTCGGAAACATGACCAACATAGCAATTCTGGAGTTTGCCGATATGATTACCTCGTCGCTGACCAAGGTGTTTTCGGGAGACTCCAATGTGATGGCTGGATCAATAGCATTAAATCCAGATTCGCATTACTACTCCACCTTCAAAAATTACCTGTCCGAGAGTTTTGAGGACTTGCTATGGGCCCAGGACGCTATCTATCTGGAGCGCAATTCTAGAGACTTTGAGACACGGTCCAAGAAAATGAACCATAACGCGTTGAAGGTGTTGGACTTTTTCAAACAATCACCATTGCTGGATCAGATATTCTATCCGTCCATCTCACCGTCGAAAAAGCACTACGACGCACTGATGAGGTCAGATGGAGGCTACGGGGGTTTAATGTCGATCGTGTTCAAGGAACAGACCGACGCTGTGTGTTTCTTCAACAATGTCAAGCTGTCCAAAGGTCCCTCACTCGGCACCAACTTCACGCTCATCTGTCCATACGCGATCCTAGCTCATTATCAGGAACTCGACGAGGTTGAACAGTGGGGGGTGGATCGGAACCTAGTGCGGCTGAGTATTGGACTTGAACCGACCGATCAACTGCTGGATATATTGCGGGAGGCCCTTGACTGCGCTGCTGAACAACACAACGTGTAGTAAATAATGGAATGGTCATTTTTAATCTAGACATCGTATTCATACCTGTAAATCGTCCTATTTCTTCTCCATGTCACCCTTCTTGAATCTTGGATGTCTTGGGTCGTTGATGAACTCTGGAGTGTCCATCATGGCACCTTGAATCTTGGCGACTCCGTAGAAAGAAAGACCAACTATACGTGTTAATAATCTCGAAAAATTGCGATTGAAACTTACATCCAACGAAGAATGGCCAGTAGTACTTCACCAATGGGAAATGGTACACTTTAACACCCAAAAACTTCATCTTTCAACTATAATTTCTCGTTACTATGGGAGTTAAGGGAAAAAGACTAGAATACTTTGAATTTTTTTCGCACTGTCATTGGACAACCCGGACACGGGCTCCTAACATTTTGATAGTGAGTCTAAAGATCTATTCATTATCCGATAAGTTTATGTCAAAAAAGCAGTCTTTCCAACGATCTGAGCAAGAACAGACAATTGCACAACGGATCCAGGGAGTCACTATTGACTCCCTCTCGATTGAAGAGGAAGAACCGGATTACGACAATTATCCTGAAGGTGGTTTCAAGGCCTACACGGTACTCTTCGGTGCCTTCCTTGGCTTCACAGTCGACTTTGGACTCATAAATTCCGTCGGAGCAGTCCAATCTTATTTGATGAACCATCAGCTTCAAAATGTCTCTTCATCTGTCACATCGATGATTTTCTCGCTTTTGCTCTCTCTTAGTTATCTCACTGGTATCTTTTCAGGAGTGCTCTTTGATGAGTTCGGTAGCAGAATTCCTATAATGATAGGTACCGTGTTGCTGTTTATCAGTTTGTTCGTCACAGGTGAATGCGAAACTGTGCCCGCATTTGTAATGGTGTTTGGACTAATTGGAGGAACTGCTCTGGGATTCTTGATCTCACCGCTCGGAGGTGTTGTCTCCCACTACTTCAAGAAGAAAAGATCCAGTGCTTTTGGGGTTGCCACACTTGGTGGTTCTGTGGGTGGTATAATGTTTCCCCTCATCCTCAATAAACTATACACGTCTGTTGGGTTCAAGTGGACTATGCGGATCTTGGCCTTCATCTGTACTGGATTTCTGATCATATCATTTGTGTTGAGCAAAGAGAGAATAAAGCCCGAGTCTCCATTCACCGATCCCGAACTGCCACTTGGGAAGAAGATGAGATTTGTGTTCAGAAACCTGATCATGCTCAGCAAGAAATCTATCGATTTCAAAGCTTTGAAGGACCCCAAATTTTTCTTCTGCGCTCTCGCCACCGCAGCCACTGAGGTCTCCCTTGTTTGTTCTCTGACCTACTTCTCTTCGTTCGTTATCCACATTGGATTCACAGAAACTCAAGGAATGACCATGCTGACTATAATCAATGCTGTGGGAATCGCGGGGCGATTTTTTCCTGGTCTGGTAGCAGACAAGATTGGGCCGCTTAACGTGATGACTTTCATGGCATGTGGAATAGCGATCTCCAATCTGGCGTTGTGGTTGGGCTATGCTACCAACGCTAAGAGTCTTGCTTCGCTATACACTTTTGCGACGATATATGGCTTTTTCAGCTCCTCCGCTTTGAGTTTGACACCAAGTTGCTGTGCATCCATTTCAAGAACAAGAGATTTCGGTAAGAGATACGCTACATTGGCGATGGTTGTTGGTTCGTTATTCTTTCCCGGTTTGACGGCTGGTGGAGCTATTATTGGCAAAGAATCGCTAGAATCATACAGAAACTTTGTCATCTATACAGGGCTGATGGCCTCGCTCGGTACATTGTTGTGGTTTGTTGCGCGGTGGACAATCGTGGGCAGGAAACTTATGGTTAAGGTTTAGATTTACATTTTCATATATGGTGTACGGATGCCATAAATCAACGTGAATAAATAATCTGGAAAAAAAGCTTGATTTAAAGGAAGTCGCGGAACAAGTTAAAATTGGGCCCCAACTGTATTATATTGGAGCTTTTTAGTAACATAGTCTATGGGCGTATTACAAGATGGTCCAGAATGGAGACGAAGGACTGGCCAGTGATGGCACCCGACCGGTGTCGCCTGGCGAGTCTCTACCCGTAAGCACGCGGCCACCGCTTCACCCCATAGCGATTAAGCCCAAACCGCCTGCAAACGGGTCGGGACAACAACCCAAGTCTGTACAAATGATGAAGAACTCTTCTGTCATTGCAAATAAGGGATCTGATGAGATCGTGTTGACCACATCCAAGAACTGGATATTACCTCCTCGGCCCAAGATCAAGAAAGGCAAGGCCCAGAAAAGCGTTTCTGAGGTCAAGACCACTAAGAAAGCTGGAAATGAGAAAGTCAAGATAAATTCACAGATTCATTCCAACATTAATTTGTATACCAATAATCAGCTGGACTTGAAAGTGCAGTTGCAAAATGTTACGAAAGAAAACGACAATCTTAAAAAAATACTTGTGAAACTGAACAAGGAGATCAATAATCTGAAACTGATGAAAACGGATGGGGAGGGGACTTTGAGCCAGCTAAGCCAGCTGAACTCGCTTAATTCGCTCAGCGCTGTATCTCCGTCAATCGCCTCAGACGATGGGGACTTGCTCCGGGAACCCAACACCATTGATCCGATCAACCTTAGCTACAATCTAGAGAGTAAGAGAGTGAAGAAGAGCGTCGAGAATAGGAAGAAAGGAGTTTCCGGGTTGTCTGGCGTAGGAATTGGTCCGTTGTCAGACACCGTAGTTTCTTCTAAGGACATACTGCTGAACACGGTGCCCAAATCGCGAACCAAGAAGACTGACGACAAGGCAGCTGAGGTGAGCCAAAAGGCACAGATGCTACTTGCGGAGCAGATGCGACAGAAACAGCTGATGTTGGAGAAACAGCGGCAGGAACAATCGCAGAAACAATTTCACGCGTGTGGCGTGTGTCCAATTACAGGGAGCTGTTTCTGCGGGGATCTGGCAGACGTGACGAGCGAGTGGATTGTACGCGGGTATGCGGATTTGGATTTGATGGGCGACGACGCAGCCTTGATGGGACCTGTTCCGGCGGACGAGCCGGACGAGTTTAAATTCAGCAGCGATTTTATGATGTAGGAGTAGACGAACTTAACTGAATGAAACTTTGGAATTGTATTTTGATAACTGTATTCAAAGGAAAGTTAGATAGGTGCCAACCAGTGCTGTGAAGCCAAGGACAACATAGCCTGTTCTGTACACTCCCTTGAGTGTGAGTTCATGGCCAGAGTCCCAGATCAGATGTCTGAAGCCGTTGGCAAAGTGGAATGCAAATGGGAACGAGGCCAATGCCTTAAGGCCCACCTTGGCAGCAACTGGAAGACCGGCAGCAAGCGACACCAAAGTAGCACTGTCGAAAGGAATTCCAAACAGGCTGGTAAAGGCGTACGAACATGTAACAGCGTAGAAACCGGCAGCAAGACCGACTCCGGTGATTCTGTGGAAAGAGGACAAGATCCAGGTAAGCTGTGGTTGGTAGATTTGGAGGTGTGGAGAAGAAGGTCTGTTCTTGCGCTGGGCCACCAAAATGGCCTGTTCCTCATCGGGAGTGGCCTTGACAGTGGCGATGTGTCTAAGACCAAGCGAAAGAGGCTGTTTTCTAGCGGCTCTGAGGGAGATTCTGGTGATGGAAAGCATGGTTCTAAGAAAATTGGATGAGGAAAATAAATATATTGCTAACTTGCACGACTTTTCCGGGGCCGACAAGGCCAATCGAAGCGAAGCAGAGTGTAAGCAATTAAGAACGAGACTGATCCTACTTAATTACAACATTAGTGGACTGTTTACATAGTGTTGATGTCCTGCCATTCGGTATTGCTCGTGAGACTGCTCGCAACACTACTCCCAACTGTGTTTCAGCACTATAACTTTTCGTGCTCTCTTCGGATAAAATCACACTTATCCATGACATCCTAACACCAGAAAATATCAAAGTTGAAGCTACAGATAGAGTCTGTTCAGGATTTGATGGAGATTGCTCACGTGAGCGTATGGGTGACAAACTTCGCGATGCCGATTGTAGCCGCCAAGTTGTTGAAGCCGTGAAATTTTCAAGAGACAGTGCATGACATTGAAACGCACCTAGTCAGTCCCCATGGTACAGAAAAGAGCGTGATTTGCCGAAAGGCCATTTGAACAAAAAGTCCGAGTTCCTAAGTCCTCGAAATGACATAAAGTACTCATCGTTCACGTAAATTATGAGGATTGCCATTCACTGTAACAATCAGTGAGCAGAAACATTCAGCCCAAGTTTACAGAATTTTCACTCCTACAATTACCCCAATCAACCATAGTTGTCAAGCGTCCATATTGGGAATGCGTCACCAACAAGAGTAGGTGGCTGACCTGTATGTCTCCCACTCCACTGCCAAAAAAGTAGTGCCTCTAATGTAGACAGACTTCGCATATATGTTTAGCAAAGAAACAAGATCCAAGCTGTGACGTCAGTTGCCGAGAGTGTAAGAACAAATTAAGAATTTGAACTCCGAGTTTGTACTACGCGACTAATATTGAGCAGTGTACAACCATCGTGGTAGTTGCTTCCTGCACTAGCATATAGAGTCACAATCAAAACCAATCTCCGGTTAAACTACCAGTTAGATAGGGAGAATTAAACCCAAACGGTTTTTTACATAAAATTATGCGCGAGCATTTTAGTGCCTTTAGCACGGCAATAAATGCACGAAAACTTAGTTGTAGAGTAAATTACCTTATATTTGCGTTATGAACACCATCCATCTAACACCAGAACTTGTAGGCTCTGTACATGAATGGTTTGCTGGCCATGTAGGCCTTTTCCTCTGCGATCTCTTGTCTAATAAGATCCAAGTCGAAGTCCCTTCTTCCAGTGTCAACATCGATGTCTTTAGCACGGAAGTAAAGAACGTAACTCTTCTTCCAAATCACGTAGAAGATGTAAAAGGCAATCAACACTGGCACGGTCAAGTAAGCCTGGAAGAAAGCATTAGCACTTGGGGATTCACCAATTGGGAACAAAGCGATCCAGAATTGCGCAATCAAGATCAGCACGTTCAATAGAACACCGAAGTACGAGCCAACCACACCAGCCTGTGCAGTGAATGCAAGTTCGTCGGTTCCTCTGCCTCTAACAGCAAGGGCTCTTCTAAATCTGATATGGCAGAAACAGATCGATCCCCAAGTGAAGACGGAAGAAAGACCAGACAGAGCCAGCAACCAGTTGAAGACATCTCCCTCTTTTGGCGAAGCAGCCAAGAAACACAGAAGTCCAAAGGTCAAAGTGAAGATGACTGCAACTAAAGGTCTTCCGTCTCTGTCGATGTAGCCGAAAATCTTTGGAGCAAAGCTCTGGTCGGCAAGCGAAGCGATAGTTCTCGAACAAGCGTAAACAGAAGAGTTACCAACGGACAACACGGCGATCATGATAACCACGTTCATGATACTTGGAAGAGCTTTGATTCCAGCGTTTCTGATAGCAATGACGAAAGGCGAAGCAGAAGCGTCGACAGATGAGGATCCCAACAATTTTGGATCGTTATATGGAACCAACAGACCAACAAGAGTCAAAGAGACCATGTAGAACAGAGTGATTCTCCAAAACACCTGCTTGATAGCGGATGGAAGAGACTTTCTTGGGTTGGCAGTCTCAGCAGCTGCAAGACCACAAAGTTCAGTACCAGCAAAAGAGAAAGCAGCAGTGACGAACACTGCACAAACACCTTTGAAACTGTTTGCAAATGCACCAGGCTCAAAGAAGTAATGACCTCCAAGGTAGCCACCCTGTGGGCCTCCTCCACAGTCCAATATGATACCTAAGATGGCAAATCCAATCACAGCAAGCACTTTAATCATAGAAAAGACAAACTCGGCTTCACCGTAACCTCTGACACCGAACAAGTTGATAACAAAAATGACAACATAGAAAATAGCCACCCAAGCAGCAGAACTGATTTTGTCATTCCAGAACTTAATAGTCATCGAAGCTGCAACCAGCTCCAAAGGCATCACAACCAACCATTGCATACCGTAGTTGTAAGCCATACAAAAACCCCAAGCTGGAGAAATGAATCTGGTGTTATATTGAACAAAAGAACCAGAGACTGGGAAAGTCACTGTGAGTTCACCCATGGCCTGCACGGTACAGTAGATCATAATACCAACCAAACCCCAAGCAATAAGCAGAGCACCCGGTCCACCGGTACTCAAGGCACTTCCGGAACCGACGAACAAACCGGTACCAATGGAACCACCAAGGGCAATCATTTGAATGTGTCTTGGCTTCAGGTTTCTCTGCAGTGGGGACTTGGCACTGAGAATGTTGGATCTTTCAACATCGGTTAAATTTGGATCAAGCTCCTCTGTTTCAGCACGCTTGAAAGAGTCTTTGAAGTTACCGAACCAACCTTTGGAGGGGCTGGTGGTTGCTGCAAATTCAGTCTCACGGACCGGAGACACAGATGTGTCAAGATCGGTCTTAGTTTCTTTCGAGTACGACATTTTACAAATCAATAATGTGCAAGCGGAGGTGCTTAAATAGTGATTGCCATGTTCGACGTGTGTCTTATCAGTTAATCTGAGTAAAAGAAACAATAGCGTTGCATTTGCTACAGATGCTTTCCAGCTTTGCCTTGTGCCTGCCTATTAGGAATTAGAGGATGCCGTTTGCATGCCGGACGTGCGTCGAAGCCTTGCGGCGGAACTATTTAACAATGCATTTGGCTGCAAGAAAATATTTTTATGCGGCACGTCAAAGATAAAGACAGGGCAATAAGGACGATGAAGGGATATTTGGACAAAATTCACAAGATAAACTGAGTTTTCAATTTCCCCAAGAACTTTTAGAACATATTGCACTACTGTAAATGCCAAGAATTGTTAAAAATTTTGATCATTCTGTCTCTTTTTTTAATGCCGTCCTGCAGCCATATATTACGCAAATTTCATGCCTCAGAAACGGCTTCAAAAAAAATTCCGTAACGTCTGCTTTTAAGTTATCAATAACCGTTCGCCTATTGTAGTATTGTCTCGTGATCGAGAACAAACCCATCGCCACTCCTGACTAACATCTTTTGCTCAAGTAATCTCGTGAGCATGTCCTGCGGCACCCATCCGCCAGTAGCAGCAAACGGCATTGATGATAGCTCTGTCTGATACTCTTGGAATGCCGTCTCGTACGATTGGAGCTCTTCATCGGTAAAGTTTAACGGATTAGAACCCTTAACAATAGCAGCTTGCTGGTAATGAGGCCACATCGTGAATAACTCCACAAGGCCATTTTCAACATACAGATAATCCTTGTCCGTCTTAAAATCCAGGGCGCTGAGATATGCGCCCTTGATTAATTTCACAGCCGGTGAAATCACTCCCAAAAGAGATTTGTTTCCATCATTTAGACTAAGCTCCCAGTAAAATTGATTTCTGGTTCTGTTAAACATGTATTCGTATTGTTGTTTGGCCAAATCATCCAACTGATCGAAGTTCTCCACTTCCGTCTCTAGTTCAAAGATCTTGGGTCCGCTATAATGAACAAACCCTGGGTAGCTGCTCAACAAAAATGGCTTAATGGCTGCTCCCTCAAAATCGATGAACCATAGCTTATCCCCAAAAATCACATTCATTGGGTCCAGGTCAGGCAGAATCAGTCTAGGGGCAAGCAATTCGTCCATTTGTGGGATACTCGAGCTGTCAACGTCAAACATCCGACCAGAAACCTTGGCAAACTTCTCGTAAACACTCACAGCAGCATCTGCATTTTTCCTTTTAAGAGCTTTTAACTCCAGCTCTGCCAAGTCGGTAACCATCTTTAGCGGCTGGTCAATGCTCCACGGTCCTGTATGTTCCTCGATATCAGCTATGTCATTCTTATTACGGTAGTAAGCCTTTTCCACAGTTGGGCCAATTACCCATCTATTCTTTAAGAGCTCATTGCTCTCGTCATCATAAGGTTCCTCAGAAACATGCGAAAATCCGTCCTCCTTGAAGTACAACGAGCCGTACTGATTGAATTTCTGGTCAGTAACCTGTTTACTGAATTGTGCTAATGGAGTGATCACTTTCATTAACTCAGATTTGGACGTCTCTTCATTAATGGCTCCGGCCACTAACGGATTCCAATTTCTCATCAACAACTCGCCACTCTTGAATTCCATCAACAAGAATGGACATCCAACAGCATTGTCTGCCACCGGCGAGTAGGCCAAGACTTTAGGGACGTCTAGGCCAAGCTTGGTAGTCATGAAGTCCATGGTAGCAACCTCAGACCTGATTCTACGTTCAGTGTAGAATTCTGAGTCAAGCTTGTATGGGATACGCAACACAAACTCGCTATCCTGCTGGTTGACTTTAAGCTTGTAAATCCTGTGGTGTTTTCCCTCGTGAATTGAGCTGATCTGCTTAATCTGTGAAAACCCTTCCTTGAATAATTCTAAATTATCCTTGAGAACCTTCACATTCTTGGAGACAGGAAGTAAAACTGACCCATTTGTAGGTTTGTGCACATCTGAGAGAACGTCATTGAGTCCCTTTATGGAGAACTGTGTGCGTCTCTTTTCCTTCTCTAGGCTGTCGTTGTTGAGCCAGGAACCCCATGTATACTCAAAAATTGAAGCTCTCTTCGGGTCTGCTTCATCAGTAATATTCGTAAAGACCTCCTTTGGTGTTGAAACAAACCGCCGCTGACGTGCGAACGCCCGTGCAATGGGCAGTCTCCACGAGCTCTTCATGATAAATATTTTTCACCTTTAAGATTATGTCATCCAAGTTTGCTATGCTACAATCTTCAGCAATGGAGTCCAAAGAGAGGTCCGATAGAACATCTCAACCAAAAAGTACAGGTCATCCTAGCGATTCTTTGCCATACTCTGGGATCTCCACACCAATTATATCTGATTATGAGATGCTGTTGCGTCGTTCTGTGTCCGCACATTCATTAGAACATCCATGTGATCTGGCCGCCCTAAAGTTTTCCCTAAGCACTGAGACTTTGGGAGACAGGAATGATGACAAAACGAAGAAACTTTAACGAGTACCAATGCATGGATTCGGGATGTAGTTCTGCGAAGATGAACAGTCGAATAAGTTTTCTGAGGAAGATTCTGTCTAAATTTGAAACCAGTTGCCACTTGATTGTCGAAAGCGATCCCACATGATAGTAACAACAGTCTCTGAGGTATATGTATCAATGAGATTAGCTCCTGTAGTCTTACAATTTTCTCAGCTCAGTTTGTATCCCTAAAAATATCCCTCTTTCCCTTTTTGCAATGAGTAGTCAATCCACAAACTCCAAAGAAGAGGAAGTTGTTTTGGTTCTTTTGACACTAACAGTGTCATGTGTTGCTTATCTAAGAGGTCTGTTTGACGATAGCCATTTCGAGGAACACAAGCTCACCAATAAATCCGACTCTCTAAGAGTTAAGATCTTGAGGAGAGGAGTTTCTCACCGATGCGACTTGCTATTGAAATGGCTTGATACAGCTGCAAATGCTTTAAGAGATCGTATACTACACGCAGTTTGCTTTTCTGTGTTGGAAAACGAAAAGTTGCAAGAACGATTATTGGAAACCTACATGATTGAAATCGAGTACATTGACACCAAAGCGACCGATCCTGATAGACAGCTTTACTTGCTGCTGAAACGGTTGATTGTGTTTACCCAAACATTTTCAAAACTTCCTGACAGACGATACTTGTCTATGCATTTGGTGTTGAATGATGGGATTCCAGACTCGCTACAAAGTCATCTTTTCGAGAAGTCTACGGAGCCCGTCAGTATTATAGCCAACGAAGAGTTCGAGATGGATAATTGTGGGACATTAGAGACCGGGCATCATCGAGCTTGTGTAAGAGTCTTTGCTGGAAAATCTGGTGCAACGGGAGCTGCTGTCAATCCGCTTGTGTTCTTAGGCTCTAAAGAAATATCACAGTTTACAGAAGAGTTGAGGGAAATCGCCCTTTCAAAGGAAGGCGATACCCAAGATGACCTCCCCACAAGCTCCCTGGACTCCTCGATGATGGAGCAGTGCGAAGACTTGAGCGACGCGGAAACAAGCTGTTTTGCGACGATGAAAACAATATAATATTACGACGCGTCGAAATATTCTTTCGCGTGTAAACATGTCCACGAGAGAACGACAAATCCAGCACCTCAACCACCAGTTGAGTGAATTACAACGAAACCTGCTTTATATGAGCAAGCTTTGTGATAAGACTGCCACGCAGTTCCGCTCAATCAAGAAGTTTGGTGAGCTGCAGGCATCGATGTTTATGAGTTCCCACGCAGTGTTCCAAGTGTTTAGTGAAAAGAAAGAGGCCAGACGTCAGGAGTTACTACAGAAAATGGATGATGAGTCTCTGGAAGATAATATGGACGAAGAGATAGAAAAATGATAAGTCGATGCAGAGATTTGTTGTTTCAAATTTATTTATCTAAAAAACTATGGTCAAGGTTGTTATTGAATATTTTGGTCCATCAAAAAGTTACACAGACGACAACCAGAGCGATGCTGTTGAGCTTTCTGAACCTGCTACGCTACATCAACTAATTTTGCGCGTTGGCGAACTGTACTCGTCAGATTTTGTTGATTATATTGTCTCAAGTTGCGGTCTAGTCATAGGCGAAGATTACGTGACAATTGACAGAACAAGTGTTCAGACATTTGGGACGGACATACAACTACATGAAAACGATGTTGTTGGTGTCATTCCCCCTGTTTCAAGTGGCTAATCGTTCAAAGTATTGACGTTATACTATATACTGGTTTTCGTCTAAATTTACTCCTTGAGCTCTCCGGACTCCACGATTTTGACTTCGGCATTGACACGACCGCTCTGCGAGCCCAATCCCTCGATCTTCTTGACAGTGGTATCAAATCCTTCTGTAACCTCGCCGAAAACGACGTGGGCACCATCCAACCATGGGCATGGGACGGTGGTGATGAAGAATTGAGAACCGTTGGTGTTTGGACCGGCATTAGCCATGGACAAGAGACCAGGCTTGGTGTGCTTCTTTTCGAAGCTCTCATCCTCGAATCTTGAGCCGTAAATGGACTTGCCGCCATAGCCATTGAAATGGGTGATGTCACCACCTTGTAACATGAAGCTTGGGATCACTCTGTGAAAAATAGAATCCTTGTATCCAAAACCCTTCTCTCCGGTGCACAAGGCTCTGAAGTTCTCGGCAGTTTTTGGAACGACTTTGTCGTACAAATCGAAAACAACACGAGGTTGCTTCTCGCCAGCAATGGTGATGTCAAAGTAGCACTTGACAAGGTTAGCACGGGAGGTTGAGAAAGCTCTTCTGAACATATTTGCTAAAATTGATGGATTCGACAATTCAAATTTATAAATTTTCATTTCTCATTATATGGGTCGATCGGCGCAGCGGATGCGTCGATATATATATAAGCTACAACTTGCTGTGCAGTGTGGCCAAAGAATCAGATAGAGCTTCCAGCGTTCCCGTGAACTTGTCATAATTAGACTGTTCTAACGATTCAGTCAGTCCTGGAAGTACGCTAACTCTTTGGGAGTCCCTGGAAGGCGCGAATATGAGGTGTCTGATCCATTTTCGATCTTTGAGCAGTTCGTCAGTTAGAAACAGTCTGTCAAGAGACCGCACCTTCAAGTTGGCCACCTTAATCTTAATAGCAATTTTGATCTTGGTCAGCAGTTTGAACCACGGATAGTCTTGCAGAATCTGGTGCTGAAGTGTCTCCAAGTTGCTATCAAAGCGATGACTTCTTTTAAGTAGAGTTTGAAATTGTAGGTTAATATCATGCAATTTAGCGTCCAACCGAATGTTCGCTCTATCATCATATATTCTTTTAAGCCAGTATTCTGGAACGGTGGCTTTGATGTGCTCGTAATGCGAGTAGATGGTTGCAATATAATCGTAAGTTCTAACATGAAGAATTTCCTTTTCGCTCAAATTTAGCACAAACAGTCCCACGAACTGAGCCAGAACGCTTGGGTATCTATGGTCGGGATCCAAGTTGGTAGACCATTTGTAAGAGTCAGATAGGGAGTTTTCATATGGTACGAGGTCTGCATTTTTGTCGTTCTTAAACCCAATGTTAACTGATGGAATACCCAAAAAACTCTGGAACACAGAATAATCACCCATTCCGTTAGAGATAAGGTTCACCGACGAGTTCGAAGCCTTGAAATATTGGTACAAAGTTTGATCCTCTTTGAACATAATCTGTTTCATCACCTTGAGTAACAATTCGTCGAATAACGGATGACTTTCTATCTTCAATTTGGATCCGTTAATTTTATCCAAATTGACATAAAGAATATTATTTTTTGTTAATCTGTTGGCATAAAACTCGCCAAACTCTGTTGATCCAAGGAGACCATAGCTAGCACCATCCCAAGAGATTAGTTTGATTGTTCGAAGAGGTTTCCAACCGAATTTGACTAGTTCATCAAACCCTCTTGCGAGCTCCATCATGGCGACGTGGCCGCTTGAAACACCACCCAGACCACATATTGAGTCTCTAGATGCGCCAATTATTATCTCTTCATCCTTTATCACGCCCGGGATCTCGTTGATAATGTTGTATATCGGCTTTATTTTGAACTCCACCAAGTTTTCAAGCTCAAGAATATTTTTTGAGGGACCGCAGGAATAGCTGAAATCAAGATCTCCATTCCAGCCGAGGTTGGGCCCCTCTAAAGTCTTGAGTATCGGTTCAATATCTTCATAACTCATTGGCAAAGATGGAATCTTTGGAATGGTCTCAGGCTTGACTCTGCGAGCAAACATTGTAGACGACCAGCCTGGAGTAGTAGGGTCACCTGGCTGTCTGGAAATAAAGTTCACTGATTCCTTGTCAACAGAGGTTGGCTTTCTTGCCTCCCCAGCTGGGAACATTTCGTATCCATTTTTGGCCGTATATCTGCCATCGTCGTAGGGGTCAGAATAAACTAAGATAGCACCAATACCATTCTTCTCGGCAATCTCGATTTTCTGCTCAACACTAATCTTTCCACGTCTCACAATGCCAATCAAGCCTTTTAAGTCAAAACCCCTTGCTGTCACAGTTCTATAATCTTCTTCCACACCGTAGTTCAAGAACACAAAATGGGTGTTCAATGTTCCATTTGCAGAATATGGATGGAACGATAGGAGCTCACTTTCTTTTAATTTTGCCTCATAGAGTATCTCACCGTGAGAGTTGGTCATCCTGAGACCCGTTTTCACCGGCTTGCTGAGCCAAGTCTCGTACTTGTCGCTGTATGTCTTGAAATTGAAATTATCACGGAAGTAAGTCTCCATAGCTTCATGGTTCTCACCCGGAATATGCATATCGTGCTCCATGAGCTTCATGTAGCTCTTGGCATTGTTCCTAAAGTTGAGATGGGTCAAAAACAAACGTGAGCAATCATCAAACGTCAAGAACTCGCCATGCAAACGGCGCAAGTCTCTGTCTAGTGACGTGCGTGGGAAGAAGATGAGGTTGAACAGTAGCATGAACAAGCACCCAAACGCACATACAGATATAAACCGGCGACGCTGGATCTGCTTCCATGTAGCATTAGTAGCGTATATCATTGAGTCGGTTATCGATTCTGTCAAACTCCTGGACCTTCTTAGTGTAAGCTCATTATCATAAGTGCTACCGTAAGTTAAGGATGCCTTACGGGAGTTTGATCTTGATTCGTTGGAAGCAAGAAGATTACTTAGATAGTCTTCGTGGAAGCCAGGGGAGCCGGTGGGAACAGGGGTCTCCGGATTGGGAAACGGCTCTGTCATGACGTCGGAACTCGCGGATGGCAATTAAAATGTGTAAGTGGAACTGTTTCAGCCGTCCCACAACTTGTTCTCGAATTTCCAGTAATTAATGCTGTGTACCTGACACAATCTAATAACCTTTCCTAAAATTGCCTCTATTCTATTTATTTATCTAACGTATGCCTTACCAGCCTTTTTATTCTCTAATTTAATCTGTCCCGTGACCGCGTATCACGTGCACCGTTATATGCCCGCCGTGCGTTTTCTGATCTTACAGCACTCTCTGAATTCTTCAGATGACCACGGTCATCTAATTCCACCGTTCCAGCAGTATCGAACAGCGACACTTGGCCAATCAGCAGGCCCAGGGTGTCCAAGACTTGACCTGGATCGCTCAAATAGGCCTTTGCCACCGTCTCCTTGTTTGCCGGTCCAACCGTCACCGGATAGATTCCGTGGCTAGCATTGTCGCTCTTAATTAGATTCTCCTCGCTCCAATTAGCCTCAATTTTGTTCAACACTCTGAACATATCCTCATCTGTAGTGTCGTCACCCAAGCACAGAACAAAGTCTGGGATGCTCTCAAAGTCCCGTTTCTGTCCTCCAAGGGGATCGGAGCTGAGCACCAGTCGACGCACGATCTCACCTTTGTTAACAAAAGATGGACGCACCTCCACATTGGCCTTTCCTGACATCACTTCTACGTCAAACTCTGCCATACTTTCCAAGAGTTCCGCTTTGCATTTTGCTGCCTGAAATAATCCTAAATCTGGATCAGACTTTCTGTAATGCCAAACAACAGCAGCTTTCTTCTGCTCGATAAAGGAGCCCGGAGTTCTCTCTGTGTAATGCTTTAGGATTTCCACCACCTTTTCCTGCCATGGTAACTTGAAACTCTCTGCCAAGTTGACCCATGCCTTGTCACCTGCCCTTTTCATAAAACATCCGTGTTCTGCACTCAACCCGATCTGAGGATACTGCGCGCCAATCCATTTCTCTAAGAACTCCTGATCACGACCACTAATGATCCAGATCTCATTCTTTGGATCCTTCACCAGACTCTGCAAAATGTTGTTGAGTCGGGCAGACGGAATAGCTGCACTTGGATCACGAACAATAGGAGTAAGAGTCCCATCGTAGTCAAACAAAAATAGTCTATGCTTAGCCTTCTTATAACTTTCCAAGAGTAGTGGCTTGTTGAGATACGGTGTTCCGTGCTTGGAGTTGAGCTTGACCACAAACTCCATCAAATTTTGCAAGAAATGACATGTCCAGTCCTGATTGGTATTGTTGGACACAGACTTGTACAGTTTCGTTTCAATGTCGGTTTTTGTCTCCTCAGACATCAATAAACACTCATTGATGGTATTGGCCACTCCAACAGAGTCCCATGGGTTCACTTGTACGCAGTCTTGCAAAACACTGGCAGCACCGCTAAATTCTGACAAAATCAACGGAGACTTGGATTTTTGCTGGCAAACAATGTACTCCAAGGCAGTAGTATTCATTCCATCTCTAATTGAGGTGATCAAACACAAATCTGCGACTCTCAGTAAAGCAAGATACTCGTCTCTTGCAATCCGCATATTGTAATTCTGAACTGGAGTATAGTCCAAAGAACCATATTTGGCATTAATATTGGACACCAGCTCGTTGACTTGTTTATCCAGCTTGGAACTGTGATAGAATGGCTTGAATGAAACCTGGATTAGCACCACCTTTCCCCGCCATTCCGGATATATATCCAAAAACATCTCGAAAGCCTGCAGTTTCTGGACCACTCCTCTGACAAGGTCCAGCCGGTCTCTACCGATCAGGATCTTGCGATTTCCATTTAACTGTTTCAAGGCTTGCATCTTGGACAGCACGCTTTCCGTGAACGCGTCGTGCTCAAATTTGGCGACGTCGATTCCTAACGGCAAAGTCACCACCTTCACCACAGACGAATGAATATGAACACTTAATGGTGTCACCTCATATCCAAGAAGTCTGGAACAACAGCTGATAAAGTGTCTTGCAAACGAATGGTTCTGGAAACCAATCTGATTGGCACCCAACATACCATCCAGAAGTAGTTTCCGCTTACTTAAACATCTGAAATACTCCGACGATGGGAATGGGGCGTGCAAAAAGTGGCCAATAAAGGCTTGTGGAAGCTCCATTCGCAGAATCTGTGGGAGTAGTAACAAATAGTAGTCGTGAATCCAGATGATATCGCCTGGCTGGTAAATGGCCTTGATCTTAGCAGCATACGCCTCGTTGAATTTCACATAATCATGCCACCATTGCGCCTCTTCTCTGCCATCACTGGCCTGAGGTTGCATATAGTGAAATATGGGCCATATCACGTTCTCTGCGTATTTTCTCCATCTTTCTTGATCTTTCCTAAGGAGCCAAACCGGGTGGATATTTTTATCGTTGTTTGCTGTCCGGATCTTTTCCGTAACTGTCTCTTTGTCGTTGTCATCCAGGTACAGTGGATCATTTTCAATCAACTGGTTGACCGGAATAGAATGCGGGATGGTCTCGTTGTACGAGAAAAGTTCACCCGTCCAAGCAATTAGATGAGGTTCCCAATTGGTGTGCTCGTTCAGAAAAGAGTTGGACGCATATAATGCCGAGCTTCCACGCAAAGGCTTGACATCCCACTCGCCTGTTTGGGTTTTGTAGATCTGGTTGGGTAATTGTGTCATACAATTGAGGATTCGCCCACTCACCTTAATCGGTGAGGAGTCAAAATCCTGGGGCTCAATTCGGCTCATTCTCGAAAGTGCAAATTGCAAATGCTATTGACCAATAATTCACGCCTTCTCTATACTTCAATAGTAAATTTTGTATCGTTGTCTAAACAGCCTAATATTATTTAATTGCTATCCAGTAAATTCCAGAAAAAATCTCTGCGAAGAATGGATCTCAAAATTCCGGGGTAACATTAGTTGAATATTAGCAATACATCACTAGCAAATAATACAGCACCAGCAATACTGGTTCAAGAACGGATACAAATTTTTGATCCGTCTTCTAGCCGTTTCACATCGGCAGCACTACCAGCACTACTCACAGTTGTGGCTGGTGTACTCACCTGGCTCAGCACCGAGGTAGGTGCTTTTCTATTATGCGTCATGTGCGATTGGACAAGATGGCCAGCAGCAAGAGCAGCACAAAGAGACAGCTCGGCAGCTAGAACTGCAGAAGCAACAATCTTGGCCAATTGTCTGGCATTGGCACCTGGCTCCGTAGGATGTGGGCCTCTGACTCCTAGAAGCTCCAGCATAGCTCCCTGGGGCTCCAGAACAGTACCTCCACCGATAGTTCCAACCTCAATAGAAGGCATTGAGACAGAGATCTGTAAGTCACCATTAGGCAACTTGTTCATCAACGTTATACAGTTTGAACTCTCAACATTTTGCGCAGGATCCTGTCCCGTAGCAAGGTAAACAGCAGTGACAAGGTTTGCGGCTTGGGCGTTGAATCCTCCGACAGACCCAGCCATTGCAGACCCAATAAGGTTCTTGGAGATGTTCAGCTCAACCATTGCTTCAACATCCGATTTCAACACCTTCCGAACTTGGTCAGCAGGGATCCTGGCAGCAGCAACAACACTCTTACCACGGCCCTCAATCCAGTTGATGGCAGCAGGCTTTTTGTCCGTGCAGTAGTTTCCAGAAAGCGAGATGATTTCCATATCTTCAAAACCACACTCGGACACCATGTAATTCAAAGCAAACTCGACACCCTTGGAGATCATGTTCATACCCATAGCATCTCCGGTAGTAGTCTTGAATCTAATGAATAGCAACGTGCCTGCCATGGCAGTCTGTAGATGCTGTAATCTAGCAAATCTCGAAGTGGAGTTGAATGCACTTTTCATCACCTTCTGTCCTTCCTCGGAGTCTAGCCATTTCTTGGCTGCTCCGGTACGTTGCAATGTTGGGAACGAAATACATGGACCTCTGGTCATTCCGTCAGCTGTCAACACAGTCTGCACTCCTCCACCAGCATTGATTGCCTTACAACCTCTCATAGTAGAAGCAACCAAGCAGCCCTCGGTTGTAGCCATTGGAATATGGTATGGGACACCATCGATGATCATTGGTCCGGCAACACCAACAGGAATAGGCATAAATCCAATAACGTTTTCACAGCATGCGCCAAACACTCTATCATAATCGTAATGTTTCCATGGGAGCTTAGTAGAATTCAAAACTGGAGCATCTGCAAGTCTAGCAATGGCCCTTCTACGAACCACAACTGCCCTTGTTTTGTCTCCTAACTGTTTTTCTAAAGCATACAATGGCAGTTTACCCGCAGCAGCAAGTTGAACGACTTCATCGTTCGTGCAATTTTTGACTTCACCAGCTTTCATGATCTCTGTCAACTCATCGAGGGTACGCACAATTCCGGCCTTGATCTCCAGAGAGTCAGCATCACTGCTTGATTGGTCATCACTCAAACTCTCCTCCACAATCTGGGCTTCTTTGATATCATCCGAGCTTGAGTTCGAAGATCTGGAAATCACAATTGGAGCAGAAGGTCTTGGAATCTCGGCAACCTTACGAACCTCAGTAGCAGTTCTAGTCTTCTTCTTTTCTTCTTTTTTGACAGTTTTTGCCTCAGCCAGGTGGGCATTCGTAGCGTTCAAAAGATAAATGTTGATGGAAACACTAATTCCTGCAAGCACAAACAAGAATTTTCCCACCAATGGATCGGAAATGGCCTTGGACAATCTCTCAAAAATATGGAACGCAAAATCTTCCGTTTGGGTGAAAATATCAACCTTACTGTAAACTTTAGGAGGCATGATTGTCAACAAGGTTCCTTGTTTCCCGATTGGAACGTTCATAGCAACAGACTTTGAAAGTGTTGGTGAAAACTCTGAAAATAGGTTAACTGGTTGGTAGTCAGCAGAATCGTCGTATAGCCAAGAAGTTCCCAAGGCAAAGAGATGCAGGGAAATGAAGCCAACGATCATGGCCACCTTGAAGCTGACAATGTTGCTATTGTGGTGGAATAGGTCAGTTGGCAATTCGGTAGAAGCGGCCACGCTCTCTGCAACTGTTTCACTAATGCCATCTTCTTCCAAAAACTGCTTCACTTCAACCTCCTTGTGCACTTTGTTGATTTGAGCTTTCAAAGACAAAATGGAGGCATAGAAGGTGAATGTGAAGACTAAATCAACGGCAAGTATGACAGCAGACATGATGCAGAAGTTTCTCAATCCGGTGAGGTTTGGGGCCAGGATTGAACACAAGAAGAAACAAGCAATGATAATAGATTGGTCCTTGATAAGTGGGATTGCCGTTTTTGTCTTGATAACCTGAGCAATGATCTTTGGCACATCATTACTCGAGCCTGAATTGAGAGCTTTCAAAATAGGAGTAGTAAATGCAACCTTGTGCTTGAAACCAATAGTGGCGACCAAAAACGGCAGGCCCTCACTCAGCGAGACAAGCGGCACTTTCAGGTTAAGAATTGTTGTGCTGATGGCTAATGCAAACAAGAATGCAAATCCAGAAGAGAGCAAAGAGCCAAATGCTAACCAGAAATTGGAACCAAGTTTTTTCATTTCATAGAACAACTGAGCGAAAGTGAACCACATTGCGCAATAAGCAACGGATACCAAAATGATATCAAAAGGCTCGGCACCTCTGACAAGGCTCTCGACTCTAGCAAACAAGGACTTGATGTACTCGTAGTACTTTCCAATCCGATGAGTGCTTCTAAGCTTGAAATCAACTCCTTCCGAGTTGGTCAGCGTCTCCACGCTGTTATACAAGGATTCGGTCATTGCATACTCAGAAACTAGGATTTTCTCGTTCTCCTCCACGCCCACAATGAAATTATTGTAGGAAGGCAGGTCTGAATCTCCCACTCTTTTAAATTTAATTGGGGTAAGGGCATAATGGTCGACTGAATCGTATTCTGCCACGTTCTCCACCTGAACCCATTTGCTATAGTCCGCAGAGCCAGATGGATGGTAGAAAGAAATTGGCTGGGACGCAGCGGTGCTCAATGAGGAAGCATAATGGTCCAGCAGAGATAGATAGGTGATGGAAGCCACAAGGGCAGATCCAATGATGACATGGATGGGTCTGTTTGAGCAAGTCTGAGCAAGGAAGCCACAGATGCTAGCCAAAAATGACAACATGGGTAACTTTTGATTTGCGAAGGTTGTAACCTGTTAGCTTTTGTATCAAATGTGGTGGGATCACTTAGATAAGAATGGCCGAACAGCTATAATGACGATAAAAGAAGCACCTGATAAATATGTTCTTCTTTAAGCACAGCAATTAGGGCGTCTGTGGTGTAGTTGAGCTGTTAAACGCCTTTTGTACGACAAGCTAGTGGGAAAGTAATCAACTGTCTTGATGATTAACGAAGTGTTTGTGACGCGAGGTAAGAGATGAAATGCACCGACGCGCTTGATGACGGTGTTAGAGTCCGCTGAAGAGTTCTGGATAAAGAGACGGCTCAGATAAAGTATTTGATTCAAATAAATCAAAATGATGAACCCATTAGTTTTTTTACTGTACGAAATCCTCTTTAAGTTTTTTTCCCGTTGAACGACGCGTGTCAGGTGACTTCCCGTTCACGTGATTGATGATATTTGCGAGCAGTCGATTTTCCAAAAACGTCGAAATTATTTATCAATATCGAAATGGCCAAAGATCTCAAGAGAGCCGAATTGGTGAAACCGTAAGTTATAAGTCGAGTTTCTTGCTAACCTTTAGATATGTGCATGTTCCGGCTAAACCCCGCAACTCAGCCACAGCTTTTGCCGCTCAAAATTTGCCTATGGTCGCCATGTTTATGAGAAACAAGCCTATCGCATGGTCTTGTGTTTTCCTTGCTGTTCAGACTTATTTGAACGAGCCGTTGATTAAGTCTTCTGATGATGACTCGCAGCCTCCTATTTTTAGGTTGATGCTAGCTTTGGTTTCTCTGCTCACCAGTTATATGGACTTGGTCTTCCCAAGCACCAATCCGCTGGCCCGGATTCAGAAGACCGCTTCAGAAAATACAGGGAGCTAGTTGGAGGCTGTAAAGTTGTCTACGTTATTGAAGTAACACTTTTTGCTACAGTAAATTCATTATAATGCTAATTGATAAGATACTAATTAGAGTTTTCAGATTATTATTTCATTTCAGTATCGTCGGGTGTTGCCGTGCCAGAGCTCTTGTCATCTTTGCGTTGGCGTTTCTTTAATGGCAATACTCTTGGCCTTCTCTTGAGCTTGGTGATTAAATTATGGTCGAACTTGGAATGGCAGGTAGGACACTTTTCATCCGTTGGAATGATGCTTAAAATGCACAGACACACCGAACAGACGTACCCAACATCGATGACTTTACTAGTGATGAAACAAGAGGCCCGGAAATCAATGGCCTCGTCGGTTGGTAGCACAATGATAGGTCGCAGCATTGGGTCAATAAATAATGATGTAGTGAGATACTGGATCAAACCACTGGGCTGAGTAATGTAGATGTACACTCCGTTTGTGGCGTCAGCAGCCTGTTGAAGAAAAGTAGAGTTTGCTCCCAATTTACAAACGTCTACCGAGATTTTCATTTTCTGCGCAGCGAAGATGGTGTTCATCACCGAAATGTAAGGCAACGTGGTATCATCACTGATGCTCACCGTCAGGATTCGCGATTTGAGCATCGAATAGTCTTCCGATTGCTGTAATTTATTGATATGACATAGAGCCATTGATATTGCTCCAGCAAGCGTGCCTTTCACGTGCTGTTTCTTTGTGTCTCTCCCCACAAGCTCTGCAAGTGTATCAGGTTGCTCGTTTAGTAGATGTTCCATTTCCTCGAGAATTGAGCCGTCAATAAACCGGAACTGTCTGTACATTCCAGGAGTACGAAGAAATTTAGAGGACAACTTCTGCTCAGGCCGAGGATATATCAATTGTGCACCATGGGAATAGCTATTTGCAACATACAGTGCCACCTGGTTCGAGCTATTAAGTGACAAATGTGAATTAAGCATCACCAGAACTGAAGACACTACCTGCTTAAGTGAGATCGTCTCTGCCTGCTCCAGTTTACGCCATTCCAAAGGATTAATGTCTAAGACAACAGCTAGAAGTGATGGCGTCTCATCGACCAATTTATGAGGGTTGGCCTGGGTTTCTGTAAACGCTCTGTCAGCAATGGCGTCCATGGCAGTGTAAAAAATGGTAATTAAATTATTTTTTTTTTGTAATATTCTAGATTATACTATGGAGAAACTACTTCAATGGTCGATTGCTAACCAATCTGATGACAAGGAAACACGGGCCAAGGCACCTGCCCCTGACCCAGAACTGCTTGCCCAGTTGTTTGGCCAAGCCGCAGACGAACCAACACTGATGAAACAGAACATGGCAGTTATTGTTAGTCCAGAAACAGATCTGGAGAACAAGCTTGTGGCGTTCGATAATTTCGAGATGTTGATTGAGAACCTTGACAACGCCAACAACATCGAAAACCTTCGTTTGTGGGAGCCCCTGTTGAGTCAGTTGAGCAGTCCGGAGCCACAGTTACAGACTCTCGCCTGCTCCTGTATTGGAACTGCTGTTCAAAATAACCCAAAATCACAGGAAAACTTCCTCAAATACTCAGAGTCTGAGAATGGAACGGCAAAGTTGGTGGAACTGGCATCGCAAGGTGCTGTTGCTACAAAGTTGAAAGCAATATATGCTTTATCGAATATTATGCGGCACAACGAGGCTGGTGTGGCATCTTTTGAAAAACACAACGGCTGGGAGATCATTGCTCCAATTCTTAATGACCAATCCTCGCCGGAGAAGCTGAAACTTCGTGCCCTTTCGTTGCTCAATGCCGCTCTTTCGACGTCGATCGACGCGTCGAAATTGGAGAAGCTTCAGAAGGACCAGGTGGTGAAGTCGTTGCTCAAGTTGATTAAGGTTGATGGCCACATTGGATGTATTGACTCAGCAACCAACATTGTTACCACGCTGATGTCACACAAGTATACTTTTGATGCTGAAGAGAAGAATTTGATGGCCCAGGCAGTGGAACAACTGGAATCTATGAAAGACCAAATCTCGCACGAAGATTTGCAGATGCTAAAGTCAGTATTGTGATTCGAACCACTAACGACAGGACATTCGTGAAAATTGATTATTTGCGGAGTTTAAAGAAAAAATGAGCTAATCGTTGAGCAGTTCATTTGGGTCTGTGCTGGTGAACACTTTCCTAAGGTTGTGTTCCACATCAGTCCGTATCAGACCCGGCGTTCTCGTTTGCAGCAGCTGAGTGAGCTCCATAAGAGTTGGATATTCCTTGACGATTGTGCGAGCTGTAGACGTGACCATATATTTAAATTGTTTGAGCGATTCTTGGTAGCATTCCTGAACGGTTTGACCCGATCTGATGTTGCCAATATTGGCAAGATCCGGGTTTCTTTCATGAGCATCGTAATGTTTGGTAGCCATGGTATAGCACATTGCTTTGAGCCATTCTACCAGTTCCCGTAGGCCCTTGATTGGGAATAAATGGATTCCGAAGAAAACTTCGAGCTCCACAAGTTTGGTGCGCACCGTTTCAGCAGAAATGCTGTTACTTGCCGGCTCTAAAGTTCTTTGTGTCTTATCCTTGCCCATTTTCCGCATAACTTGGCTTACAAATGCTCGGTTATGTTGCGCGCGCAGCGTTTGCAAATGTTGATCATAACCATTTATGATGAGGACTAAATTGGCATTTTCGCGCGAACGCTTCACTTTCAAAATGATTGTTCGCAAGGAATCATCTCTGATTTTTTCGACAAGCTCTGCAGCATCGTAATAGAGTACCACAGTCGCTTCTGTACGCACAAATTTTTCGATTGGAACAAATGTGCCTTTTTGCTCATAATACACTGATTCAACTCTTCTTTTAAACTGTATAAGAGGAAGATACAGTGATGCCGTACTAATTTCAACTGGAGCAACTAGGCTGTCAAAATCTGCGTTTACCTCGAGCAGTTTCTGATGCAGCTTTGTCTCCACCTCTATGGTCATTTCCTCCATTAACTCATCCCTCGTACGTTGTGTCTTGTTAAATTGCTTTAGTTCTTTTGGTTTCGCATGTTTCGCATATTCTAGAAGTACATCCAGCTCCTGAACGGAGTACACAGACTTGGTAACTGCTGGAGACACGGTTTCGTTGGAAGCAGAAACGGGGGCAGTCTTGGAAGGTGTGAGCGTGGTGTTGGTACCAATGTTAAATATACTGCCTAGTTGGATATCATCTGAGGGGGGCATGGATAGAGACTCGATCTCCAGCACTGATTGGTCGCCCGTTAGGGGCTCCATGGTGGGTGAGCTAGGAAGGACTATCTTGCTTGATTTGCGTGTTTCTGTCTCGGATCCAAGTACAATGGGGTTGGATACCAAATCTACCGACCTCTTACACGATTTCCTCGTTCGTACGCTGGGACTTGAGGTTAGCTCGATAATGCTGGGGAGGGAGTGTGGGGACGATTTGGACTTAGATCTGACGAGTTTGGGCCTCGGAGTACGGCTTTTCTGAGCAACAAGTCTTCTTTTAGCAGATGCTGGGGAAGAGCTCACAAAAAGACGTGGCGAAGACCGCACAGGGCCTGGCGGGTCTGACGAGTCCAGATTTATAATTTCCATACGCGAGGTAAACAAAGAAAAATTAATAAAAAATTGTAGTGCCCTGAAACGGTAGAATAGAATTTGACACCAGGCGACTTTAAGAGTAAAAATTTGAAGTGGTTCGAGTTGAGCGAGCCAATTTGCTCCATTGCTCGTATCCTGCTGAAATGTAATTGCAGCCCCCAAAACTCAATTATGGGATTACGTAATAAATAGCAAGGCGATGATGTAGGTTGCATAATTAGGAAGGTGGAAAATCTTTCGAGAATTCTTGCAAGATGCAATAAAACTGGTAAAGACATGCAGTTTTCTCACCAACAAGCATTGGAGCTTATGCATGGGTATATAGCCGTTTGCTTTGACAGCACATTGCTTCACTCCTCTCAGCCTTGTGTGCTCCCCAACCACCAGTTTCCATTCTGGGTTGACGCACGTCCTGTTTGCCAACTTCCTAATTGAGTAAAAACCCCAAACTGTTTCGAAAATTTTTCCCCCGTTTTAGCAAATTATACATGTTTGTTTATGTATTTCTGTGTAGGTATAATTAGGTGAAATTCAGAGGCTCAGTTAAAAAGAGATTGCTATCATCTTTTTCTCTCATAAGTCAATCGCTATGATTCTCACTGTGGCAAACAGACTGATCACCCTATTTCTTTTAGCAGGAACCACTTTGGTCCTGCTGTTCATTGTCTTTTCGGGCTCGGTCTCTTCATATCCTTTCAATAGATTCTATTGGGTCCAAGCACAAACTTCAGGAATTGGTAATGCTGGTTCAATCTCTAGATGGACTTTCTGGGGAATTTGCAATCCTACCAGTTACGATGCTAGCTCTAACGGACAGTGCAATTCCTTAGGTCCAGACCAGCCGTTGTCACCATATGACAACTTTGGCAACTCTACTTCTTTGCCTCAGGATTTTAACAACAACAGAGACACTTACTTCTATCTTTCTAGATTTTCGTTCCCATTGATTTTGATTGCGTTGGTCTTCAGTGGTGTCAGTTTCATCTGTGCTCTTTTCCAGTCCTGTTGGGGGGCGATGAAACGAGTGACGTTATTCTTTGTCTCACTGGCTTTACTCACCTGTATTACTGGTGTGTGTTGTCAGACTGCCGTGTCTGTTCTTGTGAGAAACAAGTTCACTGGTGCCGGAATGAGATCCAAGGTTGGTTCTTCAATGCTCGGAATGGCATGGGCAGCAGTGGCTGCTCTTATTATTGTATTCTTCATGTCCTGCTGCAGCAGCATGCGGAGAGTCTACAGAATGAGCCGTGAACAACAGTTTGCGCAGAACGGTATTCAGGGACCTCCAATGTCTCAGCCGATTTCGGCACCTGTCGACGATACCAACCAAGGAACCTTGCCTTCCAACGAGGGTGGAATCAGATTCTTTAAGATTAAAAGAACACAAAAGGCCACCGATGAGGAGTCGTTATAGGCCAAGTCTTGCGTTTCATACCCGTGTACAACTAGAGCTCGGCTCAGAAATAATAACAAGTACGTTAATGTGATGACATACTATTTTCTATATACATTACTCTGTCTCCTTGGCTTCCTTCATAGCCCGCTCTCGCAGCATCTCCTCTTGTAATTCCTGTAACTGTTTCTGTTTCTGCTCTGCCTTCTCCTTCATCTCCAATTTGCGCTCCTCCAAAGTTTGCTGAGCCAAATCGTGCATCTCTTGGTTGAACCCTGTCAAGGTGTCTTCCACGGCCTCAAGCGAAGGCCCCTTGTTCACCGTACCCAAAATCAGGTCTTTCAAAGCCTTGTCATACTCACCGACCGGCGGAAGTCCACTCAGCGCAGTCAGCTCCACTCCCAGCATGTCCTTTATTTCGTTCACCCGCTTGTCAGAAAATGCGGTGTCCACCATTTCTTTCAACCGCTCCTCAGTCACGGCAAAATCTGCCGTGGCATTATAAAGCTCCAACAGCCTGACTGCTCTACTTGATTTGGCCTCTAGGTTGCTCTGGTAGCGGTTTAAAGCTCTCTTTTTGGCCAAGAGCTCTTTCTCCTCCTCAGTTCTGGCACGCACAAACGAATCCTCCAGATATGTCTCCACTGTAGGCATCGTGTAAAGCTCAGCGTGACTCTCCTTATACTCTCTGGCAGCCTGTTTGACCTGCTCCTGCTCCTCGCGTTTCTTATTCTCTAACCACTCCAACTTTTCCAGTCTCTTCACCTCAGCTTTATACGACTCGGCAAGATACTTTCTGCGTAATTCGGCGTTCTTGATATTGGCCTGCTGTTCGGCGGGCATTTTCTGCAAGTCTGCATTGCTCACTGGCCGACTAGGCGACTTGGCCGTGCGCAAAAGCCGTTCCTCGGGAGTAATCACCGGTGGACGGATCAATTCTCTAGTAGTTCCCCGTGGATGTAAGATCCCATCAGCATAACCGGTTTCTGGCTCCTTTTGGTAAACGACATGCTTGTATGGCTGTTTGAAGATCTCTCGAGGCTTTGGGAGAAACCCAGACTTTCCTCCGAACCTAGCTGCTCCTTTGCCCATGCTGGTTTTGTTGTAAAATTTTTTAATCTTCAAAGTCTGCGTCGATCGACCATAATAATGTCTATTTCTACAAGACTCTCCATTGCGTGGGACTCAAGCCTCACCCCGGCGGAAAAGACCTCCACCATGGTGCTGAGTTCCCCCAGTGAACACTTCGTGGACATCCGGCCGCTGATTGATGACGAGTCGCCATTTCCCTTTGAATGGGCATTTGCTGGCTCAGCCAGACTCTTGGTCCCTGATGGTTCCAAAATCGAGTTCTCGCACGATTTCTTTGATTCTGAGTTCATCTTCGAGTGGTGCAAATGCGAGAAGCTAAAGGAGTCAGGCGAAAGCCCAACTTTTCCAACCAAGGAAGATATTCCTAAGGATATCGGCTTTTTTGAGACATTGGCAGATGGAACCCGTCGGGAAACAGGCGCAATGCACAATGCTGCTACAGGGAAAATTGAGAACTATATTGAAAGGTGGATGAGTCTGGATCCGTATAAATCGGGTCCAGAAAACAAAATACAAGCTACAAGCACCGAAAATGCAGCCTGTCGCATGCTGGATGTGACCGCGGGAGGCGAAGGACGGTTTATCCGCGTTGGAAACTGGGCCCAAGGTGTTTTCTGGGATAAATCTGATCTAGAGAATCCAATATCTGTGATTAGATTGTATTTCGATGGGGCTTGGAAAACCGTGCTGGAACACGGAAATTGCGCGCACTTCCCCGTGGAAACAGAAGCCAGCAGCATTGGTGACACAATCGTTAGGGGAAATATCACTTGGACGGTCGTTGAATAGTTAGAAACGATTAAAAAATAGCTGATCTACATTTTATTTTACTTTAACAAGGAACTCGACAATTCAAAAGCGTGGCGTGGATCAGTTAAAACTGTCATATCACAAAGCCATGGCCCCCGATTGTCTCTCCCCCATTGAATCTTGTCTCTAATGTAATTTAATGTGATATTTCCTAAACACGCACGTTAGCTAGCTCTCTAATGGTGGCTAGTCTCTTCCTCCTCTTCAAAAACAAACCAGTCGTCTGGGTTGTACTCCTCGGTGGTTGCTGCACCAACAGATTCAACGACCTCAACCTTGGCGGAATCATACTCGGCCAAAGCATCGGCACCCTCAGCTTCCAAAGCAGGGAGCTTGGCTGGCTGTGGAGCCTTCCACTGCTTGGTAGCAGACTCGGCATCAGCAGTAGACATAGGAGTTGGCTTGAAAGCCTTCAATTCCTTGACATAGAGGTCGGACACAAGGTTGTTTCTAGCGGCCGACACGGAGATAGGTCTCACGTTTTGACGGAGAGCAAGTTTCTAAACGTTAGCATTGATGTTGTGCAATACACATACCGATGATCTGGCAACGAGGCTCAACATATTATATCGGTGTTGATGGAGGTGTTTAAATAAGAATGGAGAATTTTCGTTGGATGAGAGACCTGGCGGAGCGGGCTCTCAACCGCGAAAAAAAAAGTTGTATACATCCTTGCACCTGATAGTGGCTATAGCTTTACAATGGTTCAGTTACCTACCGCATTCATACACTCTATTTAAAGATCAGCGTCATCTTCGTCAGGCAATGGCATGGCAGCGGCCTGGTCCATCTCGGCCTGGTATTTGGCCATCAGGTCGGCATCGACAGACACTTCTGGTGGAGCCAATGCTGGCGACTCAACAAACTCGAGCTGGGAGTTGCCAACAAGTTTTCTGGCGAGCCACAAGAATGGCTTCTCGAAGTTGTAGTTGGATTTGGCAGAGATGTCAAAGTACTGCAAGTTCTTCTTTCTGTGGAAAGTGATTGTCTTGGCCTTGACTTTTCTCTCCTTGACATCGACTTTGTTACCACAAAGAACGATAGGAATGTTCTCACAGACTCTAACAAGGTCTCTGTGCCAGTTTGGAACGTTTTTGTAAGTAATTCTGGAGGTGACGTCGAACATGATGATACCACATTGACCGTTGATGTAGTAACCGTCTCTCAATCCACCGAATTTTTCCTGACCGGCTGTGTCCCAGACGTCGAACTTGATCTCACCGAAGTTAGTGTAGAACGACATTGGGTGAACCTCGACACCAGAGGTGGCCATGTATTTTTTTTCGAATTCACCAGTCAAGTGTCTCTTGACAAAAGTGGTCTAAAATGTTAGTGGGGATATTTCGTGCATAGTACTTACCTTTCCAGTACCACCGTCTCCGACAAGGACGAGCTTGAATGTTGGAACTTGTTGTTGGGCCGACATATTGCTGAAATTAAGAGATAAACAAAGGCACGCCTTTAGTTTTATCCAGCAAAATCAGGAAAATTTTTTTGGAGTCCGGTACACGACCGTGAGGAGCAGAAAGTAGAGCAAGAGCAGCAGACCTGCCCGGGAGCTGAAGAGCAAGCTGGATCTGCCGGGTAGCAGCACGTGGAGATTTTCCAATTTTGTATCCTGCGTTCTCCGCAGTAGTACATTGGGCAATTAGAATCAGCCTTCAAGTAGGTTATCATTATATTACATACGAATATTCATCGAATTGACACAACCATCAGGACCGCCAGTCAAACACAGTCGACGTCCAAATGGTTTTCAATTGTGCTGCAATTATCTTGTCGCTCCATGCAGCTTAGTATTTACCCCTTTCGTTGACTATTTCTCGCCCCTCTTCCAGTCTGTTATCACCTTCTTTTCAGCCGTTTGATCGTAATGGTAAACTGCTGGCGGTGGATTTGGGAATCCTGACAGGACAGGTGGGGTAGGAAGCTCTGTAGTGCGTTTTTGGGTGTTTGATCCGGGTATTCCAGCGTAATGACGGTCCATATCGTACTCCCATGGTAGATCCTGGGGTTCTAGCAATCCGTTTTCCTTTGCGACATCTTCGTAATAATCGCAGTAAAACTTCAGATGGTTGCGGCCAACCAAATGTGATTTTCGCACGCTCAACGAGTCGTGGGTCAAATATGACTTGCAATAATCGCAATAATATTTGGGCATAAACTGAACCTGGTAGATTTAATATTATTTTATTTTCTTATTCGCCATGTCTCTTCCACTTGTCTACGACTCAGCAAGCAAAAAAATCAATTTGCCGGACGATCTGTCGGCGTCGGCATATGAAGATCTTCAACTTGAGATCTCACAACTCAACACACTCATAAAGGATTTTGTCAACGCAAATGTTGACGTGCCTCCAGTGCCGTCCAAAGAGAACTACACCCGAAATCTTAGCATGATGATCAAAAAGATGCATGAAAGCGCGGCTGCGTCCATGAGATCTAAGAAGTATGCTGATGCTGCTAAACAGTTTGGAGTTGCACTCGGTCTGGCATCTGCCAGACCAAAATTCGAGAACTTCCAAATGACCGTCAGCGAGGTGTTGATTTGTCTTGTTGGACGATGTGATGCCCACATGATGTTGGACAATTGGATAGATGCATACGTCGACAGCGAGTTGCTATGTCAGCTCGCCGCCAACATCCCCGAAAACCATCTACGCAAAGGAGTGTGCAATATGAATCTAGGCAACCTGCTTGCGGCCAAAACCGACTTTGAACGCGGATTGTGCTTTAGCCCTTCTCACGGTAAGCTTTTAGAGGAGCTTAAACACGTCCAGGAGTTGATTGCTGATGCGAATGGCGAATAGTAAAATGGCCCTAGACCCTTGTATAAACACGGCTGTGTAAGGAGATCTTATCTAATTATTTTTGCTTTTAATGTCTTTTGACGAGGTGGAGGCTTTGGAGATAAATGACCCGTCTGCTGACATAGGAGGTGACCTAACATATGGTTCTTCTGGGTCATCAACGGCATCGCCTTTTGTTTCGCCTTTTGTGCCCTCAACAACGTTTTTCAACACGCCTTCCGATTGGAGCAAAGATACACCAAAACAAGAGTCAAGCTCGGTTCTGGACAGCCAGGACGATGTTAACAAACGCAGAAAAATCGAGCCCAATGAGGTGATTGATTTAACCTCCGATAATGAAGAAAAAGATGATTTCGAGCCCGCAGATATCCAATTCCAACCGAGAGACAGTCCCCTCGTACAAGCAAAGCCTGAGTCCCCAGATGAAACTGGGGACGGTTCCGACGACGAGGTGATTTTTGTAGGGTCGACCACAATTTCTCCTAAAGCGCCTGATGCTTCATTGCCGGTGAACACCGATCATATTCGAGACTCGCTAATAAGAGGCAGACACCATCTTGAGAAGTTAAACGAGACTGTCAAAACACTAATCGAGCGACGCACTTCACTTATCAAATTTACTTCGAGCAGTATTGGTAAGCTTTCTGAGCAGGTCCTTGCTAGCTATCATGTGAAAATAGGAGATATCAACAAGAAGATAAATGACTATTTCAAGCGAATTCGAGAAACCAGTTCCAAAATCAACTTGCTATCAAACTATGAACAGATACAGCAGGCACAAACTCGACAAACGCAACCTGTGGGATCCATTTATGAGACATCCCAGCAGATGGGTATGCCAAACAACTATGGTGACAATCCCTATGGATCTTATAATTCTTACGCTTTTAATCCGTACATGCAAAGGTGGAACGATAACACGGAGGCAGACAACATAAAGGATTTGCTTGATAATATAAAGCCTGATGAGGTTTATGAGGAAGGGATTGAGAGCACTCCTGAAGAGTTGAGTGTTGGGTTGTTGAAGCATCAAAGGATTGGGCTAAAATGGATGCTGAGTATGGAGGAATCGAAAAATAAAGGCGGAATATTGGCAGACGATATGGGACTCGGAAAAACAGTGCAGGCGATTGCATTGATAGTGGCAAATAAGGCAAGCGGCGATATGTGCAAGACTAACCTGGTGGTCGCACCAGTTTCGTTGTTGCAACAATGGGGACAAGAATTGGAGTTCAAGATAAAGAAGGAATATCCGCTGAGCTATTTCATTTTTCACCAGAATAATCGACTTGAGAGCTTTGAGGAAATGAGCAGGTTCGATGTGATTTTGGTTTCTTACAACACGTTGACGTCAGAGATGAAGAAGCATTACAGAACCGCGTTGGCAGAACTGAAAAACAAGAAGAAATCAACACTGCCGGACAGAAAGGACGGAGGAACCGTTTACCGGTCGCCATTTTTCACTGAAGATGCCGTCTTCTGGAGAATCATTCTAGACGAGGCCCAGCAAATTAAGAATAAGCTCACGCAGGCCTCAAAAGCTGCTGCTCTGTTAAAAGCAAAATATAGATGGTGTCTTTCTGGTACACCAATACAGAACAGTATGGATGAGCTGTATCCTATTATAAGATTCTTGGAGATCAAGCCTTATTGTGACGAAAAACGTTTTAAGGAACGCATCTCTAACCCATTGAGAGGCAAGAATGGTAATGAGAGTCGTGCGTTGCAAACTATCCAGGCTCTTCTCTCTGCAATCTTGCTTCGTCGCACTAAAAACTCCATGATCGATGGGAAGCCTATTCTTCAGCTTCCTGAGAAACATATCGTGGTGGATCACGTCGAGATGAAAGAGGACGAACGCAAGTTCTATCTCGAGTTGGAGGCGAACTCTGCGCGGACGGCTGACCGACTAATGAATCAAAGTGGCGACAAGCAGAAAGGTGGATACAGTACGATTTTGACGTTATTACTACGACTTAGACAGGCCTGCGACCACAGATATTTGGTCACCATTGGCGAGAATAAGGAGAGAGAGTTCAAGATTGGATATATCCGGAATGGCTTCAACGCAGCGAAGAAGTTTAGCGAGACAGTGCGTGATCAGATCAACGAAGAGCGTGATAACGGGTTTTCGTGTCAGATGTGTTTTGATGTGATTCCAGCCGAGATGAACGTGGTTTTACTGGGCAATTGTGGCCATGCCGTTTGTCGAGACTGTTTGGAGCAATTTTTCGAAGACAATCAGGAGACAGTTTGGAATGGCGATCGATCGGCACGGTGCAAGACTTGTGACAAGGCAAGTAGCGAGAGCATATGCGTCGAATTGCCAGTTTTTGATGCCGTTTGCAACAAAGGATACGACTGGAAGGAAGTACAAAAGAGTTTCAACATCCAGGGCCAAAATCTGAACAATGTGCAACGGATGGCCAAGGTGAAGCAATTAATTGAGGGGGATGGGGGCAAGCTTGTAATTTCCGCAAAAATTGAACGGTGCATGGCGTTGATCAACGATATCCTTACAACCAGGCCGGATGAAAAGGTGATTGTGTTCAGTCAATTTATGGTCCTTTTTGATATTCTGGAACTCTTTCTGGTGGAAAATAAGGTTGGGTTTTTGCGTTACGACGGGTCGATGAATGTGGAGGCAAAAAGTGCGAGTGTTGCGTCGTTTTATCAGGATCCGTCGAAAAAAGTGATGCTGCTGTCTTTGAAAGCCGGAAACGTTGGGCTGACTTTGACGTGTGCGTCGCATGTTATTTTGTTAGAACCTTTTTGGAACCCTTTTGTGGAAAAACAGGCACAGGACAGGGTTCATCGGATCTCGCAGGTTCGTGAAGTTTACGTGCATCGGATCCTTATCAAGGGTACCGTTGAGGACCGGATCATGGAGCTACAGGAAGAAAAAGAGAAGCTGGTAGACAGCGCTTTAGACCCAACGGCCCGCAAAAATGTGAACCGTTTGAGTCGTGTGGAGCTTGGCTTCTTATTCGGGTTAAATGGATTAAGTAGTCTAGAAAATGCATAGGATGCAATTGTTCCTCCTGGGGTGTGCGGAGACCGAAAAGACTTATATAATTTTTTTTTAGCCAATAGATATAAGAGGATAGGGGTGTCTACTGGATGAGAGTCGACGGCACAGGCAAACATGGATCTTACCACGATGCAACCGACACCACAAACAGACCTTAATAGCATGTCGCCAGTCCCGGCGCAAATCAAGGATAAGAAGGGCCGTTCTACGTCATGCTACTTGTGCCAGAAGCGAAAGCAAAAATGTGATCAACGCTCACCCAGCTGTACAAACTGCATAAAGGCACAGATGACTTGTGTGCAACCACCTAGATATGGAACCAGTAGCAAAGCAAATGTTAAGAGCGAATATACGATTTTCCTCGAGAAGAAAGTGCAGCATTTAGAGCGTCTCTTAGAAATGCAAGCCAAGAACGAACTTGGGGAGCCGGCCAACAAATATCGAAAGATGGATACAACTTTGAATACCGATCGCATGAAGAAGTCATACAACTTGTTCGCGGCAGAGTTGAGCAAGCCCTACGATGAGTTTTTAATGGATTATGCCGACAACTATCATCGCTCCATGATCGCACGATTCCAGCTTCGGGAGTTCCTAGAAAAAGAACCGATTTTTGATATTGACATAAAATTATCCAAACAGCTCTTGGAGATCTACTTCGCACTCCTGCAGTACAAGTTCCCGATTCTGAGTGAGCAGGAGGTGTTCTTGTTCCAGAGCAATTATTACAATCATGTGAAACCAGAGAGCGAGGACGAGTATCATTTCAACTGTGCAAGGATGTTTCTGATCTATTCGCTGAGTGCCATGTTGCACGACACTACTGGCAAATATCGCGGACCAGATCCGTTGAGGTTCTTTTCCACTGCCCTTAGACATGTGGTAATGCTTCGGGATCTTTCCAGCGAGCAAAAGGTCGAAATATTCATACTCCTGTGCTGTAATTTGATCCGCACGGAAAAGGACAGCAGTGGAATTTATGCTGTTGTCAGCGAGGCCATGCAGTTGTGCATGCAATTAAACCTCCACAAGAGCGTTGTTTACGAAAATCTTTCACCTCCGAAAAAGGACAAGTTGATGCGGCTGTTCTGGTGCACTTATTTGTTAGAGAAAGCCATAGCTATTGCTGTTTCCAAGCCATTTGTTTTGAAAGAGAGCCAGGCGGACCAGGATTTGCCCATGTTTGACTATGAGCCGTCCAAGGCGATTCATCCAAATGATGGCACGTTTTTCATCAATCAGAGCATCAAGATCAGACGGCTCGAGGCTCGTTTCATTGACCAGCTCCAAATTCTGGGCAGCACTTCCATCACCACTAGAGACCAGATTCCTACCGTGGAACGGTTTTTCCAGAAACTCCAAGAATGGCGGAATGAATGTCAGGGCTTCACAAGAGGTATCGAGAACGAAACTTTGAGCGTCTATTACTACCGTTCGGTGCGGAACTTGATCCAACCGTTTTTGGAGCTGCTGGACCCTGAAGACCGACTTTTCAAAGAATGTCAGGCTGCAGCCGGTCAGATTTGCCAAAGCATCAAGGCTTTCCACCAGAAGACCGTAAATGGCCATTCAGTCCTCAACATTCACACCACCTTCATTGCTGGAGTAACCCTTATTTATTGTCTATGGTTGCACAAAAATCGCGACGATATGCGTCGCAAATTACTGGGCGACGATAAAAAACACACCAGACCGGTGGTCTCAGAGACCTTGTTTGCAGGGCTTGATGATTTGCGTGCTTGCTCAATCTCGCTCTATGTGATGTCGGAGCGGACGAAGTTTGCACTCAGCTTTAGGGACACATTTGACGAGCTGATGCATGCTACCGTTGGCAATTTGATCCTTCGATGTGGCCCTGATTCGTCAGAAATTGTGTCGGATGAGCCATACGATCCAGGAATGCCGCCAGCTACCGTCCGCAAACCATTGAAGCATTACACGGTAGAGTCAAAGCTCAATATGAAGAAAACCGACGCCGATCGACGTGAGGAAGAAGAACTTAGCAAACGTCGTGGCCAGCTGACGCGGAGCACGATTCCAAAAGGTCTGAGCCACCTGTTGATTCATTCGCCGCCGCTATCACCGCATGAATCATCTTATCTTGCTCCACGAGTGAGCTTGTCGCCATCTAATCTCCGCAGCACCGCCACATTCGTCCCAAAGCCTGCTCTAAACGCTCCTGCTTCGCCACAACCCCCCTTGAAACTAATGCAGCCTGGCGAACCAGGCAGCCCCTTCTATTCACAACAGTTTACCACACAGCCACTTACAGGGTCAGTAGTTCCGTATCCAAACCTACCGGAAATGCTTCCCTTCGTGGGACGAACAACAGCCATGATAAATAATATTTCGGTATGGACTGGAGAAAGTGGGCAGCAAATCCCTCAAACAGGACTGGTGATCATTCAGGGGTCGGGGAAACAGTCCAGCACATCTTCCCAGCCGTACTCTTATGAGCCATATTTTAACCAGCCAGACGACGTCTTCCAATGGCCGATGCAGAACGACCAGATAATGGATGCTGGAGACTTCGCTCTGTTACCATAGAAACCCGTACACCATAAAATTATTACTTTGTTCAGGATATTATTTTTTAACTAAATATCGCACGTTAGCAAATTACAAGATGGGCGTGGTAGATGGCGTGAAATACGTGTATGGGTACTACTACTTCCTGTTCCCGCACTACATGATGACGCGGAACGAGTCTTATGCATTGCACATGACGACTTTACTGCTGGTTTTGGTGTTTCTGTACTGCGCCAACCTGGTGATCACGCCAGTTGTTAGCAGTCTGATCGAGAAGACGTTAGGTTCACCCGGTGCAGAAAGACTAGCAGGTCTAGTTAAATAGTTGTATTGCGAATGTTAGATGGTTTGGTTTAGCTCTGATAGTTGTGATTGCGTCGGCTCGGGCAACTCTTCGGCCGGCTGTAGAGAAATTTGTGTTTTCTCTTTTGGCTCCTCTAATTCTGTCTCCAGCTTAGTGTCTAGCTCGGGGCCCAATTGTGACTCGGTCTTGTCCATTGGCAGTGCCACTGGCTTTGTCACTGGCTCTGCGACCACCTCGTCTTCTGTAATCTTTAAATGAGTGAACCCGGATTGCAGATTGTCAACGGTCACCGGCTTTTTCTGGTTCGCGTCCGCGCTTTCCTCCTTTCCACCAAGGTCAATGAGGTCCGGGAATGGATTGTTGGCAGACCATTTGGAGCTCTGGGAGTCAGCCACAGAATTCTGCATCGACATTGGTTGATTCTCAGGCTCGTCCTCGACCTTGATCTCCGGAAATTTGTCCATGTTAAATTCCACCAGGGAGTCCTGCGACGCGTGCGCAGATTTGAGGTTTGTCTCCGATTGGGATGCCAGCTTGTTATCTCCGGCCGTCTCCACATTCAGGACTGGCACGACTGGTTCCTGTGGCGTTGATTTAAACGGAGAGTACATGGGAATAATACTTGCCGTAAACTGCTGAATTGGAGGATGGATCTGCTCTGGGGTCGGATATTTGTATTCTCCAAGTCCGTAAAAGTCCTCTATCCCCTTCGGAACCTCTATAGCCATCATTCGATGCAACTCAGCAATGACCTGGTATATATTCGGCCGGTAAACAGGGTTTTCTTGGAGCATAATGTTGATAAGGTTCTTTAATGTTGGAGAGTACTGAGGAGCCGATGGAAACTTGTACGCTGAGTGGAGAATTGCCAGCTCACCTGCAGTCTCAAATGGAGTGATGTAATAGCATAATTTGTACAGGAAGATACCCAAAGCCCATATATCTGATTTCTCGTCTATTGGATGGCCGCGGTATAAATCGATCATCTCCGGTGCTCTGTACTGAGGTGTCGTCTGACGGAGAAGATCATTGGTAAGAAGTTGAAACTCGTGCTGATTGCGCGGTGGCCGCAAAACGGGACAGGTCGATCCAAAGTCGCACAGCTTGAAGGTGTATTTTTCGTCGATAAGCACGTTTTCGATCTTGATGTCTCTGTGGATGAGTTTGAGCTTGTGCATAGCGTAAACCGCTTGAACAATATCGAGCATAATTTTGAGGATCTCCGACTCAGACAACTTTGTGCTCAATCTAGCGTTCATGTGGTCCAACAACGATTTGTTGGGACACAATTCCATGAGCACCAGCACCTCGTAACAGTGGGTGTTTGGCACTCTAGATGCATTGGAGTCCAGGTACTTGACCACATAGTCGCAATGGGCCAGCCGCTGCATAACCTCAACCTCTGCACGCAGCTGGTTAAGGCCGTTCTTGTTCGGAACCACCACTCTCTTTAGACAAGCAAAGTCGGGCTTGTCGGTGATTTGGACAAGATACACGTGAGCAAATCCACCTGCAGAGATGTAATTGACAACAGTTGCATGATGTGCACCCACGCGAAGCTCTGTTCCTGGCGGAAGACGCTCTAATACTGGGGGCTCTGACATGACAGGAAGAATTATTTTGAGAAAAATTACTGGTATTCAGAAACAAGTAGTTTTGCAATATCACTAGTGCACGAAAACAGACCACGAATATAAGAACAGAAACAAGCGTTGAAGAGTACTCTGGCAATATGGACGCGAATATCAATACAGACTAGACATTTGCAGACATTTGTAGTGGCCCCGGTGTGCAACTTCGGCCTCTCTGTACAGTAGAACTTGGGTTAATAATTGGTCAATGGGAAGGGTACAGTTGCCATATATGGATGCAGCGCAAGTGCTCTACTCCTTCATTACAAATTATCAATTTTACTCCGTACTTTCTCTCTCGATTAGTTCTCGTCTTTTCATAATTTCTTTGTCTTTTTCATGAATCTCTCTCTTTTAGATCCTTTTGCCGTGGCCAAGGAATATCCTGATACACTTGCGCATACACTAGCATATGGCCATTCCACATTCATTCGATTCAGTTATAAAGGAGACTACCTGGCATCGGGACTCGTTGATGGAATAATTCTCATCGTCGACACAGACACGAATAGCACGATCCAGGTTCTTCGTGACCACACTCGCGCGATCACTTCTCTCAGTTGGTCCCCATGCGGCAGATATCTTCTCTCATCGTCGAAAGACTGGAAAGTCAATCTTTGGGACCTAAGATCCTGCAAGGTGATCAGAAGCTGCAACTTTGTAGGTCCCATATGGGGAAGTATGATGAGACCCGACAACAAGTTTCAGTTTGTTGCTGCATTGGTGGAGAATGATCCTGTATTTGTGGATCTTGAAAGCGAGGTGAAAATCACCAAACTGAGCACCACTCCTTACGGCTCTGAATCTACAGCTAAGCAATGGACGTTGACCGTCACGTTCACACCAGACGCAAAATACATCTTCACAGGGACAAGCAAAGGCTGGATGAATGTGATTAGCACAGATTCCCTACAAACGGTGCGATCCCTCAATGTTTGCAGTTCCAATATAAAAAACATTGAAGTGGCCCCAAACTCCACTAAGTTGGCCATCAATGCAAGTGATCGGGTAATCAGACAGTACACTATGCCCAAGCTTAGTGATGACCCGGAGAACTGGGAGTTTGAACTCGAAAATCGGTACCAGGACGCGGTTAACAGACTACAATGGAACGCTTTGAAATTCAATCACAACTCTGAGTATCTATGCGCTTCCACACTTGGGGCTACCCACGACGTGTACATATGGGAGACAGGGCTTGGGTCGCTTGTCAAGATCCTCGAAGGCTCAAACGAAGAGTTGTTGGCAGTGGACTGGAACTACCGAAAGTGTTCGATTGTCGCCTCGAGCATGGACACTGGTACGTTGTTCGTATGGTCCGTGGTTATACCACAGAAATGGTCTGCTTTGGCCCCTGATTTCGAGGAGATAGAGGAAAATATCGATTACGAGGAGAAAGAAGATGAATTCGACTTCGTGGACGAAGGAGACATGAACAAGCAGATTGAGGAGGAGGGAGACGAGGTGGACGTTTTACAACGAGAGAGTGTGGATGCGCGCGGGTTTCCGTTCATTTCTTCGTTCGTTATAGATAGCGTTCCTGTGACAGAGAGCTAACAGCACCTGTCGTGTTGGGGCGACAACTGTGTGGCTACCGTGACAGCGTCAAAGCTGAGATCCCCATACTGTACCCCACTGACCGGGTCTTCGGGGTTCAATTGGCCCAGCTCGATCTTGGTGACAATTGATCCAGCTAAGGTCTCGAAGATTGTGTCAACATTTATGTTGTTCAATGCACTGCTGGCGAGATATTGGACAGTTCGATTGAGTAGCTGTGAACATTGGTTGACCAGGGCTACCACCTGGGTTTTGGAAACTGCGTGTTTGTCGCTCTTGTTGCCAACCAGAAGCACGCACGAATCTTCTGGTGTAAGGTTGTTGATATCGCGGATAAATTCCAAAACGGTTTCGAGGCTTGCCCCATCTGAGAGATCGAAGACCACCACAATGCCACTGGCACCACGGTAATACGAGCGCGTCAACGCGCGGAACCGTTCTTGGCCTGCCGTATCCCATATCTGGAGTTTAACACGCGTGCTACCGTCCACAGTAACGATTTTCGACGCCAATTCGACGCCAATTGTTTGTGAAACCGCTTTCCATTCACGTGCCACGTAACGATGCAGAAGCGATGATTTGCCGCAGCCAGATGGCCCAACCAGGACTGTCTTGCATAGATACTCGTACTGCTCGCGTTTGCGCGGAATGGTGGACTTCGAGTCGAGCGACGACAGACTGCTTTTATTTAACATACAGTAGTGGATTATCTAATAACTTGAAAGAAACAGTGTATATTTTCTAATTAAACGTGTGCTAATTGTCAGCGACCACCACCGTAGCATCGTGCGTCTTGGCGTATCTACCGGACGGATCCTCGTGGCATCCCCATTCGGCCTTCGGCACCCATCTCATGACAGTGGAAGCAGCAGCCTTGGATGGGAACAGCTCGTCGAATTTACACCTGTAGAAGTAAGCCTCCTTGGTGGTTGGAATGTCGTCACCCCATTCTGGCTTAGGGTTGGCAAATTCCTCATCACTGACACTCTTGTCAGCAAGTTCCTTCAGACCGTCGATCCACGAGTAGCCCACACCATCCGAGAATTGTTCCTTTTGTCTCCATAGAATGTCTTCTGGCAGGTATGGTTTGGCAGATGGGTCGTCGCTGGTGTCAAAGGCCTTTCTGAGGATGTATTTCTCAATCTTGCCAGCCTGTTGGTCAATCATCTTGTCCTTAGGATCGATGGTCAAGCACAAGTTCAAGAACTCTTTATCCAGGAATGGCACACGGGCCTCCAGACCCCATGCCATTGTCGATTTGTTGGCTCTAAGACAGTCTGCATAGTGCAAGTTTCTGACTCTCTTGATGCACTCTGCATGGAATTCCTCAGGAGTTGGAGCAGCAGCAAAATACAGGTAGCCACCAAAGATCTCGTCGGATCCTTCACCAGAAAGAACCATCTTGACTCCCTGGGCCTTGATTTTTCTGGATAACAGGTACATTGGAGTCGAGGCACGGATTGTTGTGACATCATAGGTTTCAAGGTGGTAGATCACATCCGATAGAGCATCAAATCCCTCCTCCACAGTGAAAGTGTGCTCGTGGTGGACGGTACCGATGAACTTGGCCACCTTCTGAGCAGCAATCAAGTCAGGAGCACCTGGCAGACCAATAGCAAACGAGTGGAGTCTGGCCCAACCGTTCAGGGCAAGATGACCCTGCTCATCGACTCCAGTAAGGGTGTGCGAAGCATCGATTCCTTCGGTGTGCGACTCAACCTCCTTAGCAGCTTTAGCAGTCTCTCTGGCGGCGATCGACGCAATAAGCGAGGAGTCCAGACCTCCAGACAACAGAACACCGTAAGGAACTTCGGCCATAAGTCTCTTTCTCACAGCCATCTCCAAGGTCTCTCTGATCTTGGTGTAATCAACAGGAGTGGTTGGCACTTTGTCGCCATCCCACCATGTTGGGTTGAAGTATCTGGTCAGCTTGTCGGTCTTGGAGTCGTATATATGTCCTGGTGGGAAAAGCAGGATGTCATCACACTCATCAGTGAGACATTTCAGCTCCGAGGCAAAGAAAACCGTCGAAGGTTTGGCCGAGGAACGGCCCATATATAACGTTGTCACACCGATAGGATCTCTTGCAGCCACAATACGGTCTTCCTTCTTGTCATAAAGGACCCATGCGAACATTCCGTCGAGATACTTTGGAGCATCAACGTCGTACTTTTCGAAAAGAGGAATGATAGGCTCACAGTCAGACAAAGTCTTGAAAGCATAGTCCTTCAGCTCATCTCTGATCTTGATGTGGTTGTAGATCTCTCCGTTGACAGTGAGAGTGTATCTCTCGTCTGGAGAGGTGATAGGCTGGGCACCGGAGTCAAGACCCACGATGGCGAGTCTTTCGTGGCAAAGAATCGTGCTGTTGACGATCTTGTTGCCCGACCAATCAGGACCTCTATGTCTGATCCGTTTGGAGTATTGTAGGGCCTTGTCTTTGAAAGACTGGACCTCGTCGACCTTATACGCAGCAAAGATACCACACATGTTGAGAGAGATTTTTCAACGTTGAAAATTTATTTAGTCATAGTCGTGCGCGCGGAAAATCGGGCCAGTAGCGCAGGACGGAAAGATAGAGCGAGATAAGGCTTTGGAAAGCTAACAGACGCAAACTGGCGAGATTTGTGGGGCAATGTGGCATTCGTGGTGGTCCTCTGAGGGCCTGTAAAGTTTGCGACATGCTGTTTGTTGTGTTACCCGGCTGTGGTGGCAGGAAGAGCAGTAGCGAGACAACGGGGGGGGAGATAGAGGAGCTTCGATGAGTATACAGCTTGAGATATACTTTGTATCGATACTGGCAGTATTTACTAAAGCTTAGTTGTCTTTATGGACAGGTACGGGGCTTTTAATGTGCTGGTTATAAGGATATTAAATATAGTAAGATATTAAAATAGGAGAGCAGGAAAAAGCAAGGTGACAAAGTAGCTAAAGGTAAAAGAAGCATTATGATCGTTGATTTACTCTCATTTGCTATTATGGAATCCAATAAACAAGGTGATCTGGCCCGTTATTTGGAAAGCCTGTATAATTCTATTTTACACTTTCCTCAAATTCAGTGCTTTCTTTCCTGCTATCAAATATTTCTGTCAACGTAAACTTGATGCTCAAATTTGTTCGCCCCTTATCTTTTCTCTCAAGGACAAAAAAAATGAGTGTTTCTGAAACCATCAAGCCACTATTCACCGAGATCGACAAGCTGAAGCCGGATTTTGTGTCCCGGCTGGCTACTGCTGTTGCAATTCCATCTGTGTCGGGTGACGAATCACTCAGACCAAAGGTGTTTGCGATGGCGGATTTCCTCAAGGCCCAGCTGGAGACGCTCGGAGCAGATGACATCCAGCTTCGCGACCTTGGAATTCAACCTCCTCCGGTCGTTGACCCAAAATTACAATTACCTCCAATTGTATTGGCTCGTTTTGGCTCAAGCCCAGACAAGAAGACGGTTCTGATCTACGGCCACTATGACGTTCAACCAGCACTCGTTGAGGACGGCTGGAACACCGATCCATTCAAACTGGTTGAGAAGGACGGCAAGTTGTATGGCCGTGGCTCCACAGATGATAAAGGACCTGTTATTGGCTGGTTGAATGCCATCGAGGCACACAAGCGCGCCGGCATGGAATTGCCAGTCAACCTGGTGTGCTGTTTCGAGGGAATGGAGGAGAGTGGTTCTCTGGGTTTGGATGAGCTGGTTGCCCAGGAGGCAGACAAGTATTTCAAGGGAGTTGACACTGTCTGTATCTCAGACAATTACTGGCTTGGAACGAAAAAACCAGTGCTTACCTACGGATTGCGTGGTTGTAGCTACTACCAGATCTCTGTTCAAGGTCCTGGCGCTGACCTCCACTCGGGAATCTTTGGTGGTGTCATCCACGAGCCAATGACAGACCTGTTTAATGTGATGTCTCAGTTGGTTGACACTAATGGAAATATTCTCATTCCTGGTGTTAATGAGATGGTTGCGCCTCTCACAGCCAAGGAAGAGGCTCTTTACGAAGACATAGAGTTTGATGTGGATGAGTTGAACCTTGCTTCGGGCTCCAACACGGCCATCTACCAGGACAAGAAGAACATCCTCATGCACAGATGGAGATATCCTTCTTTGTCGTTGCACGGAATTGAGGGTGCCTTCTCTAGTGGAGGAGCAAAGACTGTGATTCCCGCCAAGGTGGTGGGCAAGTTCTCGATCAGAACTGTGCCAGACATGGATGCACGCAAGCTGGACGAGTGTGTGTTCAAGTTCTGCAAGGAGAAGTTTGCTGAGCTCAAGTCCCCAAACACCTTGAAAGTTGAGCTTATTCACGATGGAAATTACTGGGTCAGCGATCCTTTCAATGATTCATTTACTGCCGCCAGAAAGGCCACCAAGCTGGTTTGGAATATTGACCCTGATCTCACCAGAGAAGGTGGATCTATTCCGATCACCTTGACCTTTGAGGAGCAGCTCAAGACCAACGTAATTTTACTTCCAATGGGTAAGGGTGATGATGGTGCACACTCGATCAATGAAAAGATTGATGTGGCTAATTACATTGAAGGTGTCAAGACGTTGAGTGCTTATTTGCATTTCTACGGAGCAGGTGAAAGTTCAAAATAAATAATTTGAATGTGAATAAAATAATTTCAGAAAATATTTAAAAAAAATTCAAGATTCGTATCATGGCAGCCAGACAATCGCATATGGCATTGGTATGCCTCAACGAAGAGTTTCTTGACGAAAGCAAACTTAGTAGACCGACTCTACTGCTGATTAATGGCCAATATGCTAAACTTGCAGCCTCTGATCTGCATACAATATTCCATAATTTAGAAATCAATGAGCTCTGCGAACAATCAAGTGACGAACCAGAACTGTTACGTCGACAAATTAATAACATCACTGAGAAAATATTGGAGGAGACTGGAGAAGCACCATTGTATACAGCAATTCTGCTGCTTCAGATGTTTGTTCAAACTAACTTTACAGGCCCTCGGATTCCCCATGTGAACGAACTCGGGTTCGTGAATAAACTACAAAACACCTCAGCCGCGGCTTTACAATTGCTCTCAATGTCAGGACAACAACCTAACAAACTTGTGGATTGCCCTGTGCTCCTAATTCTATCTCTGCGGCTCTTCGAGAGACTGCTCAACTCGCCTATCAGTCTTATTGGAGAGAACCAGACCATTGAGCCAGAACTGGCCATCAACCAATCAAAGATCCCTATAATTTCTAAGGAGGATAGTCTGTTGGCAGCGACATGCTGGTGGCGTGCTAGAGCGTTACAGGTGCAGCAGTCGCTATATCACGAAGAGAATCCGATTTTGTCGAGCTTGTCATTTTCTCTGCTCTCTGGAGCAACTGCTACTGCTTTGATAGATGAGGAGGACCAAAGTACAGCTAAAAACCAGTACATTCTGGTATTGTATCATCTGGAGCGTGCCAGAGTTGCTCTGAGTGCTAATGCAGAGACCCAAGCAGTGGAAAGTCTGGCTAAGGCGAAATCTGCATCTGGTCTGCAATTTATTCTTACGGGATGTAAGGCACGCAGGACCAAGTACCAAGAGAAGGCTGTCGCTGCACTTGCAGTTCTTGCTCGCTCTCAGGAGAGCTTGGTTCGATTTGGGACAGGCAACAGACAGAATCCTCAAGAGGTGGAACTGAATGATGATTTATTTTTGGAGCGTCTTCAGTACGAAAATATGGGTGACAACGAGATATTTGAGAATTCTGGTGATGAGAAACGAATTAAGATTGACTTTACGCAATTTGATTTTGTTGAAGACCAGGAATCTAGGCTGCTACCTATAGCTCTCAAAAGCGAGGATATTCCTGCGTCGCTGCAGTCGATCGACCCTAACACTCAGCCAGAGCTGGCTGATTTGGATAGCATCCAGCTACTTTTGCGACTAGAAACAATTCGTGCAAACTCACCAGCGAACAACAATCTTGTTAATGAGGAACTCACTGCCCTAGTGGAAAGGGTGTTGTTTTCTCCACCGGGAAGCGTCAATTGGCTTATATATTGCAAGGCTTTATGGCAGCGGTCTTTGCTTGAATCAGGAAAGGCTAAAACCGTTGAGCGTGGAGTTTTACAACTGTACTCTCTCGTGGAGGAACTTGGTGTGCACTCTGAGCAAACAGCCAGACTTTTCCCGAAAACCCAGGACGAAACACAATTTCCCGAGCACTTTGTTGCTACCAATTTGGAAGACAGCTTGAAGCTAGTCAATTCTCTTAGAATGCAGTATCTCTACGTTCTGCCATTGACACCGAAATGGAGTATGGATTCCAAGCTGGCGGAGAAGCTTGTAGAGCTTGGATCTCTAAAATCGGCACTGGAAATCTACGAAAGGTTGCAATTATGGACCGATGCTGCTCTGTGCTATGGATCAACCGGTAATGAAAACAAAGCAGAGGAACTAATTCTGCGTCAGCTCGAGGAGATGCCCAATGATGCGCGGGCGGTGTGCGTGCTCGGTGATATCCGCCAGGACCCGGCTCTTTGGGAGAAGGCATGGGAGCTTGGTCGCTACTCAAATGCCAAACGATCGCTGGCCAAGTACTATTACAGAATGCCAGTTGCAGAACGTGACTACAACAAAATTATTGGTCACCAGTACGATTGCGTGAAGTCCAATCCACTCAACTTCGAGAATTGGTACTTCTATGGTTGTCTTGGTCTGGAGACAGATAATTACGAACTGGCGGCAGAGGCATTCACCAGATGTGTTGCTCTAGACGAAACAAGCCAATATTCGTGGTCGAATCTGGCTTCAGCACTTTTGCGTCTAGATAAACTCAAAGAAGCATTCAATGCTCTTCAACGGGCCGTTAATTCAGGAGACGCTGAGAAGCCTTCCTGGAAAATTTGGGAGAATTATCTTCTTGTTGCGGTGAAACTGGGACGTTGGGATGATGTTCTGCTTGCATCACGTACATTACTAAACATTCGCAAGGGCACGGAAGGTGAAGGATCGCTGGATTTGCCGGTTCTTGAAAAATTGGCCGGTCTCTTGGTTGCCGAGCCATACAATGAAGATTCCAGACAAACACATTTCCAGAAGTCGTGTCTCGATTTCATCTGCAGTGAGGTGCCATCTGTGGTCAACTACAGCTCTCGTGTTTGGCGGATCATTGCCAAGGTGGATCTTTGGAGAAAGAAGCCATGGCTTGCCTTGGAGGACTATGAAAAGGCTTACAGATCTGCAACTAGTCGACCAGAGCTGGAGTTTGAACAAACAGCATGGCAGGAGGCGGTGGCTGCATGTGAAGAGCTTGCTTCTGCGTACGAAAATTTTGGAGAGCTACCAGGGAAATATGGGGCGGGTGATGTTGTTTGCAAGGACTGGAAGTTCAAGGCCCGATCAACAGTGCGTTCATGTCTTTCTAAGGGTAAGAACTGGGAAGGAACCGACGAATATGAGAGACTACAACAGTTGAAAGAGGAAATGAAAGGTAAATAGAGCAAATAGAAATTGGTAGCAATAGTTATAGCAGCTACATAATAATGTTTTCAGACAGTTTCACGAACTGGCACTGTAGATCTTCTTCTTCTTCTTCTTTTTGGCTTTCTCCCTGACCGGCAATCTGTCTTTCTTGAACCCAATCGAATCTGTCAAATCACCGTCTGAAATGATGGAATCGTAGTCGGAAATGCTCAACATAAGAGTGAACTTATTTCTGGCTGTAATCCACAGATTATAAAGTGAAGTTGGAAGCAGCTCTTCGTTGAAAATTTGATCAAGAAATCTGAGCAGATTTGCAACGGCAAGTCGACTAGCATCCGAGTACTCCACACGCAATCCCCACACAAAAATGTAGAAGATTAGAACGTAGAAAGACCCGAGATTCTTGGATTCCTTACAGAGAAGACCAATCACAGCAAGATCAACATGTGCAGCAAACAACAGCAACGGGTACTCGATGTAGGCCACTAATGGTGTGATCGCCAACGAAAATGGATGCTTAGGGAACGCTTCAATGACGCAGTAATTGGTAAGGTTCAAAAAGGAATACGCGGCAAAAGGAAAGATCTTGAGCATGTTTGCCGGTGTTGTAAACCACAAACATGCATACACCAACAAATGCGTGTTCTCTGACTTAAGAATCTCGGTCAGCGGCACGGTCTGGTAATCCATTTGGTGGCTCTTGACATTTCCACTTGGAGACGATACCATATGTTCTGGATCCAAGATGTGTCTTCTGTACACCACCAGTGAGTATGTAGTCACACATCCAACCAAAGATAAGTTGTACCAAGATACAACTTTGAACATCCACGATTCGGGAGACACAAACCTGAAGAAGTGCATCATAGCACCAATAAATGTGAGAAAATGCGAAACTATCCATATGTACTGCAAGCTGTCGTTCGGGATGACTTTCAACATGGTCCGTCCTATGGATTGCCAGGGAACTAGCATCACATATTCCAGTGTTTTGTCCAGGATCCCACTCTTCATTATAGCAAAGGTTGAGAGAGAAATTTGGGCCAGCGGGTGTTTATGGCGGGTACGCTTATGTCAGCGCCAAAGCCAAATGCACCATGTGCAAGGTCTATCAAACCAGCTCATCAATTTGGAGTTATCTGATTACCCCTTAAGCAACGGAGCCTCTTCTGACTGCTTTGTGGGTGCGTCTTTGGCATGGTGACCAATAAGACCTCGTAATTTTTCAGGAATATCCTCGAAAGCAAGATCGTGTGGAGTTGATGTGACACTATCTCCCTGTGCAGCAAGGATATCTTCAATGTTGATTCGTTTATCGGAGAAAATCTGGAGTTAGAACCTATAATGGGTGACTTACCTTGAGATGATCGGCTATGAGATGTCTATTCTTGCAGCCCGGGCATTGCACTAACACAGTTCCCGAGGTGTAAGCTTGTTTGGAAAGAACATGCGATGAGCGTTCGTCGCATTTTTTGCAAGTGAAGGCAAGCATTAGCATTGGTTTCTCCATCTTGACGGTCGATTGATGGCGATGGGCCATAGAAGGAGAGACCAGCTGTGAGAACATTGGCCGTTGTGGTACCAGAAACATTGTTGATGATCTAAAAGCATGCGAGACAGATTTCGTTGCAATTGGAGCAAATCTGGTAGCAATGAAGGGGACTTTCATATTGACAAGGGAGACAAGGAAAAAATATAAAATAAATCAAAAAAAATATCAAAAAAATAAAAAAATTAGACTAAAAAAAGTAAGGATACTATGCTTCGACGGTTGGCATTTATTCGCCGCTTTTCGGGGAAGACACGAGATATTGCCATTAATGAAAGTCGAAATCTGAATGGCTTGACAGAGGCTGCTGAGATGGACGACGAAACGCTTTTGAAGGCGATCGAAAACGACCCAGAAATTATAGATGATAAAAGCTGGCGCAGAACATATCAACATCAACTTGCTCGGCTTTCTGGGGAGTTGGATACCAGGTTCACACAGCATTTGGAGAAGAACATGTCGAAGATCAAAAGTTACAACGAACGGATCAACACTTCGGTCGAGAAACGAATCAAGATTAATCTTTCAAAGGAAGAATTGCATTTTAAAGACTTCTATGGAAATCCGCCAATTTGGGCGGCTATGCAACGAAATCTGGGTATTTCAATGGTGACTGACTTTCAGAAGCGTCTTTTGGCTCTTGCAGGAGGATATATAAGCAGTATTGCCGTTGGAGAGCCAGGGAGTGGCCGCAGCACTGCGCTGTTTGCACACGCTCTCTTCCAGCGCCGAGCAGAGGCCCGTGGAGAGGGGATAAATTCACTTGTGTTGGTAAGCTCACGCGAGCAAGTATTACAACTTGAGAAGATGGCTGAGGCAGTTTTCGAGGACGTGCGCAAAAGACGACTAAAATATGGTTTGAAACCGATGGTGGAAGAAATGGCACAATTTCTGTTTCGTGCTGACGACGATACAGAAAATGGGCAGATAGAAAGACTCATGAGAACACCCCATCCACACGTTTTGGTGTCGACACCGCAAAGACTTCTGGATCTCCTTTCTAGTCGTGGTATGGATTTCGTGAAGATCAACAGTTTAACCTACATTGGAGTGGATGACATTGATCAGCTGCTGAATGTGGCGGTGCCGATTGAGGCACAGCAGAACGTTGCAGTGGTCAAGTTGTTGAATTACGTGCTCAAATTACAAGATTACAAGCGTGTACATAATGAGCCACATCCTCAGCTTTTGTTCACAAGCAATGCCCCAACTCCTAGTTCTTTTCTGGAAGATTTAAAGTCTTCCACACAATGGTTTGATTGGAGCAAGTTCCACGAGATGGGATCATTCCAGGACTCGAAGATGAGCGAGACTAACCTTGTTCCACGAAATGTGGGTGTTGGATGCGTTTTGGTGAGTCCAAAGATATCTAAGAAGAAGAAGCTGAATATTTCGTTGGTGGATATGGACGGGCCTAGTTATGGAGACCGTCAAGACTGGGAGCGCAAATGTACAGGAGAGTCAGATTTCTTGCGCTACTGGAAGGCCAAACGTGTGCGGATGGGCAAGCAGGTTCGCGAGGGCGAGCTTCAGGTGCTTGTCTCCGGGCTGAAAAAGCTTGTGAGCCAGAGAATGGACATTTTTGGTGGCAGAGTGATGATTGTTGTTTCAGATGAGACCAGTGTTTATAAGACCCGCGAGCTGATTCAGCAAGCCGGTCTCAATGTTGAGATATACAGTGGTCAGACTGACTTTTTCATGGATCGCAGCGGGCCCGGTTTGTTGGTAGCTTCTCGGTCGAGTGTGGCTGGTGTGACGTTTAAGAATTTAGACACTATAATAGTGTTTGGAATGGACGCTATACGGGACTTTAGAGGTTTTTTGAGTCTTGCTGGACGGTTTCGTGATATCACGGGATTGGTGGACCCAAACGAATTTGGACTCATCGGTGAGTCGAAGAAGATCAAAAATCGTATGGTGGTGCTCGCGTCGGAACCAGATATGGGAAGACCAGAAAGACGGCAGTTGGAAAGATTGTGTCTTCGTGGGGGGCTTGTCAGGTGGATTAAGCTGGGAGACGAGAAGATGGAGTAGAGCTGTAAATAGATTAGAAGCATAATGAACGCCATAAAAGAAACGTACACCCAATCATGAGGTTGGTCTATTATGTTTATTAAGTATCTATCGTAATCATTTTCATTCCTCTCCTGCTAATATCCTCTCTCTCAGTTGTGCTACCACGTGTTCACGATCCACACCCTTCTCTTGTACAGGCTCCTCCTCAACCCTTTCCTCTTGTTTGGCTACCATATGCGCCCGTATCCGCTCTTCTACACGCTCGCATGTCTGTCGGATCCGCTCGATGGCCTCGGTGTCGTATCGGATCTTCTCCTCAATCTTTAGTATCAATCCTTCGCGCGATTGGTGCAGGCGGTAGCTGTTGAGAAGATGGTGCAAGTTAATCAATATCACTCGAATTTGCTCAATCTTGGTATGCGCAAGAGCAGGGTTTTTCGCCAGCAGACCCGTAAACTCCAGGAAGTTGAGCAATAGCGACTTGGTCATCTTCTTGAGCTCCTCGATACGCTCCTGGGTGAACGTCTCTTCCTCAACATTCTCAGCCTCAGCATATAATTGCTCAATTCCAGACTCCTTCAGCGTAATGAACTTGTCCTCGAAGTTCCATATGTCGCCAAACGACCGGTATTGGGGCTTGTCTGGTGGAGAAGGGGGAACTAGAAACCGGAGATTTTTGGTGTTTGCAAGCTCTTCTTCCGCACCAGGGCCGTGTAATTGGCGTAATTTGGCCGCTTTCTCCACGTTCTCCTTGGTAAAAAACCGAACATACGGCGGAGGAGGAGGATACAAAGAGGATATTAAATCGGACATAATATAAAAGGTTCAGTCAAAAAATTATTAATAATAAATCTTATTTTCTCTCTTGTTTTTGTCTCCGCAGAATGGCCGACCAAATGGATATTGATTTGCCCGCTCCGGCACCTGCACAACCAAAAAAGAAGCGGTTTGAGGTGAAAAAATGGACTGCAGTGGCATTCTGGACTTGGGACCAGAACAATGAGACTTGTGCCATCTGCAGAAACCATCTGATGGAACCGTGTATTGATTGCAATACCAACTTCCCAGCCAATTCCAGATCTAGTACCCACCCTAAATGTCCGCGTGCTGTTGGAGTGTGTAACCACTCATTCCACCTCCATTGTATTGATACTTGGATCCAGAAGAGAAACTCGTGTCCATTGGACAACTCAGAATGGGCAATTAAAGACGTGTTAAAAGATTAGTCATTTCTATTTATTTGGCGAGTCCTTAAGCTGCTTCCAAACACCTTTGAAAGAGCCAATCAGGTCACAGTTCCCGCCAACTAGTTTCACTATATCTCTTTTTACCACCTCCAGCTTCAACATATAACGCATCAAGTCGCTTTTCGATTCAAGGTTCTCGCTTGGTTGGCTTAATTCAGCAATTTTAGGGTCGACATTCTCATCGTGGGCTTTTGGAATCTCACCCATAAGACGCCACTCGTTGCTTTGACCATAGACGGTCTTGAAGTGTCCAACCTCCGCCAAAAATAGCTTCACAGCTTCGTTCTCCGGGCCCAGCTCTTTCTCAACATATGAGACGATTTTCTGCGGTTAGTTAACTATAGCTTTTCGACAATACTCACATCGACCTGCTCTAGCAGCTTTGGGTACTCAAACACACTCAACATTTCAACGTCAAGGATCTAAATTTTTTCAAGCTAAAAAGAACCTTGGGGGCCAAGGCTGTGCAAGAGGCTGTGCCGAAGAAATGTTCAACTGATTCCTTGGACCGTTTGGACGTAGCAGACCTTGTCTGAAGGCTCAGGGCTAAAGGAGCCCAAGAGGTTCGCAGATGGAGTTTCATCACTGGTGTCGATGGAACCATATGACCCGTATTGCGGTGTGGCCGATGATTTCTTCGATTGTCGTATCGACAGAATAAGTCCGACGACTGCGAAAATGTTGAGTGCTTGGATCACTCCCAAAAGCTCGCAGGAACTAAAGAGGTACACAAATGGCCAAGGAGTGGAGATTGCCACCAATCCCACCATCGTTTCTCCGATTACGGGATACGGTAACTTTCCCAGGATGTAGATGTTATATATTTCTGCTAATTTGGTTCCAATAACAAGACTAAAGCTGAAGGGTTTGGCGAATGTAAATGATGAATGAAGCGGAGGGGTATGCAATGGCATGGCGTTGGAAGGCACGGGCGATATTGCGAGCAGCGCGGCTAACACAGGCGCCGTTTGTGGTTTCAATCTGCTGAGGAAGCCGGCGGATGGAATGGGACTCACGTCTTCAAACGCGAACATGAGGTTTTCGGCCATCTCTGGATGTGCGGGTGGCAGTGATCTGGGAGAAAAAAGGGATCTGTTTTGATGTGGCGAGCTGATTTGCACGGTTTCGTTAATCGTTCCCAGATATTCTTTAGGCTGTTTTAAGCGTAAGTTGGAGATCAGAACCAACAAAAGGACCACGTCCAACATCGCTCGAACAGCCATGGAAGCAACCAAGCTCTTGTCAGTATGTAACGCAACCGACATGGACGCGTTGGCGAGGTCTAGCGAGGTGGCTATTAAGGCCCCAAAACTGGCCGAGCTGGAAGCACTCAATATTCGCGCGAGGGGTAGCATCGCGTACCCAAAATTGTTGACCAGCTGGGCAATATCATCAGTTCCCATCGTTGTTAACAAACATCAAATGACACATTTTTTATTTGCTCCCACTCGTATCTTGGAGGTCGACGTCAAAGATAAGCATTTCTTATCTCTACGCATAATCGTGCATTGGGTGTCCCATTTTGGGCCAAGCAGTCGGTGTGGCATATTGCCTTACTAGGAGGTATCGACGGCACATCGGGAGAAACCGGCAACAGAGGAGGTTCTTTCGCAGCCACCCCACCCCGTACGGTTCTTGCGTGGGTCGGATAAAAGCCACACCAAATGCGTGCATCTACCTAAATTTTAGAGGCCATCCTTTTGCTCCAAAAAGGGTAAATAGAGATATGCTATAAAAGAGGTGGAATGGATGCATGTGATTGGCACGCTAGCCGAGATAAACCTGGATCTGCCAGATGAACGTTTTGGCAGGCATGGTGCTAGGGTGAGTTCTCTAAGATGGGCTCAGCCTCCAGTAAATTATATAGTCCGGGTAACTATTCTGTCTAGTTCTATTTTTCGCTTCGCTGGAACCAAAACAATTGCCACTGATGGATGAGACTTTAATTCAGACAATTAATAAATTGCAAGACGCTTTGGCGCCTCTCGGCAGCGGATCGACATCCCCTGTCGATCTTCCGCAGATTACCGTGGTTGGGTCGCAATCGTCGGGAAAATCGTCTGTTTTGGAAAACATCGTTGGTCGTGAGTTTCTGCCTAGAGGAACGGGAATTGTTACTAGAAGGCCGCTTATTTTGCAGCTGATCAACAAGCGCGGTTCTGGGAAAAGTGCAGCCAACGATCTGATTGACATCCAGACGACTGATTCGGAGGGAAACAAGACAGAGAACAACTCTGAAGAATGGGGAGAGTTCTTGCACATTCCGGGCAGAAAGTTCTTCAATTTTGACGATATTCGAAAGGAAATCATTCGGGAAACAGAGGCCAAGACCGGTACAAATGCTGGTATTTCTTCTGTTCCTATTAATTTACGGATTTACTCTCCACATGTGTTAACTTTGACTCTAGTTGATTTACCAGGTTTGACGAAAGTCCCTGTTGGAGACCAGCCTAAAGACATCGAAAAACAAATTCGTGACATGATTATGAAGTTTATTTCGAAGCCCAACGCCATCATCTTGGCTGTGAATGCTGCAAACCAGGATTTGGCCAATAGTGATGGTTTGAAGCTGGCAAGAGAGGTGGATCCGGAGGGACTCCGCACCATCGGTGTTTTGACCAAGGTTGATCTGATGGACCAGGGAACTGATGTGATTGATATCCTGGCAGGAAGAGTGATCCCTCTGCGGTCTGGTTATGTTCCCGTGATTAATAGAGGTCAGAAGGATATCGAGAACCACAAGACTATTAGAGAAGCGTTGAACGACGAGAGACGTTTTTTCGAGACCCATCCGTCGTATAATACCAAAGCCCATTATTGTGGAACGCCATACTTGGCCAAGAAATTGAATGCTATCTTGCTTAACCACATCAGAACAACGTTACCGGAAATCAAGGCCAGAATCGAGACTGCATTGAAGAAGTACCAACAGGAGATGGCTGCTTTGGGTCCGGAGATGGCCGAAACTCCAAGCTCGATTGTTCTTAGCGTCATCACCGATTTCTGCAACGATTACAATGGGATCTTGGATGGTCAGACGAAAGACATCTCGTCCAACGAGTTGAGCGGAGGAGCCAGAATCAGTTTTGTTTTCCATGAAATCTTCAAGAACGGTGTGTATGCTCTTGATCCATTTGATCAGATCAAGGACTCGGACATCAGAACGATCATGTACAACTCGTCCGGTTCTGCTCCATCTCTGTTTGTGGGCACTCAGGCCTTTGAAGTGTTGGTGAAGCAGCAGATCCACAGGTTCCAGGATCCATCATTGAGATGTATCACGCTGGTCTTTGACGAGCTGGTGCGGATCTTATCTCAGATCTTAGCGCAACCTGAATATTCCAGATATCCTGGCCTCAAGGAACAAATTTCGCAGATTTTCATTCAGTATCTGCGCGAATCCGTGATTCCAACCAACACATTTGTCGAGGATATCATCAAAGCTGAGCAAACCTACATTAACACCGCACATCCTGACTTGCTCAAGGGATCTCAAGCTTTGGCCATTGTCCAAGAAAGAATGCATCCTACCACTGTCCAGGTTGATCCTAAGACTGGAAAGCCTTTGCAACAGCAGCCACAGCCTACTACCTCGCAGTCTTCGGAGGAGGACAAGTCGTCATCGTTTTTCGGTGGCTTCTTCTCTTCCAAGAACAAGAAGCGTTTGGTGGCCATGGAGGCTCCTCCTAGTGTTTTGAAGGCCTCTGGCCAGATGACCGACCGGGAGACTCAAGAAACCGAGGTGATCAAGATGCTGATCCACTCGTATTTCGGTATTGTGAAGCGTTCGGTCGCTGATATTGTGCCGAAGGCTGTCATGTTGAAATTGATCCAGCACTCCAAGAACGAGATCCAGAAAGTGCTGTTGGAGAAGCTTTACGGGAACAAGGATTTGGACTCGCTTGTGAAAGAGAACGAGATCACTGTTGCTAGAAGGAAGGAGTGCAAGAAGATGGTGGAGGTGCTTAGACACGCTTCGGAAATCGTCTCTACAGTTTAGATTTTTTAGTTGCTGCGCACGACCGTTCAAACCCCAATATATTTTTTATGATTAAAATGTTAGTGTAGTGGCGAACCGCAGTGGGGAGTTTAAATAGAGTAAACGGCGATTTTTAGGAGCTATAAACGAGCCCATTATCAAAGTCCATGTCTGCAGTTCGTATTAGTCGGACCTTTCGAGAAAGGTCTGGCCATATTGGTCGTTTTGGTGCCGTCGATATGACTGCTGGCCGTCTGTCCAGAATGGCAATTGTGGCCCAAATGAGACCGTTCAGCATCACAGCACATACAAAGATTCCAAAGTACACAGGAATGGTATTTCCTAGGAAGATAGGTGGACCATCGTTTGTGAGATACAATTCGTCCAAGAAGTATAATGATAAAAATGAGCGCGAGTTGAGCGACGAGGAAGCCTCGGAGTTGCTCATAGATCTCAAGAAGGTTTGGTACAAAAGTGATTTGAGTGAGGAAGAGGCAAATAAGCGAATCAAGGAGCTTTTCGATAAGTTTGAGATGGGCGGACTGATATCTCCGTCCTCTACAAAAATGATTAATGCGATTTTGACTGATGAGTTAGCCAACAGGGCAGGGGAGAAGATGGAGAACGTGCACAAGTTCCACAAGTCGCTTTTGGATTACCATTTGGCCAAACAAGAAGAACTCAACGAGAAAGGGAACAAGGAGGGCTTTTTTGATAGCAAGTTCAATCCTCCTCCAAACTCAGAGGCCGGCCGTACAGGATCTGGAGCTGGAACTGCTGCGCCAAAAATTCCCGGAGGACCTGGCATGCGTCCAGATCTGATGATGCTGTGGGCTGTGACGGGATTGTTGCTGTACTATGTTTTCTCTCTAGAGTCAAACGAGAAAGAGATCACCTGGCAGGACTTCCGTACCTCCCTGTTGGATAAAGGATACGTGGATAAGCTTATTGTGGTCAACAACAACTTGGTTCGCGTGATCATGAATGATCTGGGCAAGAATCAGCCAGTTCACAACTCAAAGACTGAATACTACTTCACTATTGGATCTGTTCAGACTTTTGAGGAGAAATTGAAACAGGCGCAGGACGAAAGAAATGTGCCCGAAGAATACAGATTGAGGGTGACGTATGTGCATAATGCATCGCTTTTCAAGGCATTTTACAGCATCCTTCCAACGGTTATTCTGTTTGCTTTTATCTTCTGGTCTACACGTAAGATGTTAAATAGTGCTCCAGGAGTTGGTGGTGGTATCTTTGGCAACCAAGGAAACAAATTTAAGCGATTCAATGCCGAGAAACACGTCAAGATCAAATTCGATGATGTTGCTGGTTGCGACGAGGCCAAGGAGGAAATCATGGAGTTCGTCAAGTTTTTGAAGAACCCAGAGAAGTATGAGAGATTGGGAGCCAAGATTCCGCGTGGAGCAATTCTGACCGGTCCTCCAGGTACCGGTAAAACGATGCTTGCCAAAGCCACTGCAGGTGAGGCTGGCGTGCCGTTCTACAGTGTTTCCGGTTCTGAGTTTGTCGAGATGTTTGTCGGAGTGGGAGCCTCCCGGGTTCGTGAGCTATTCAAGACTGCCAGAGAAAACGCTCCAGCTATTATTTTTGTCGACGAAATCGATGCCATTGGAAAGTCGCGGTCAAAGGGCCGTACTGCAGGCAGCAACGACGAGAGAGAAAACACATTGAATCAGCTTTTAGTGGAGATGGATGGTTTTTCGACTTCCGATTACGTCGTTGTTCTTGCAGGTACCAACCGTGCAGACGTTCTAGATTCTGCTTTGTTGAGACCCGGAAGATTCGACAGAAAAATATATTTGGACAACCCAGAGCTCGAAGGCCGGAAAGAGATCTTTGGAGTGCATTTACGCAGAATCACGCTAAAGAAGGATTGCGATATCGAAGATTTGAAGGGCCGGCTGGCTACACTGACTCCTGGTTTCTCTGGCGCAGATATTGCCAACTGCTGCAACGAGGCAGCTTTGATTGCTGCCAGACACGGCGAGGAGTTTGTGGATCTCCATGATTTTGAACAGGCCATCGAGCGTGTGATTGCTGGTCTGGAGAAGAAGAGTAAGCTGCTTTCTCCGGATGAGAAGCGTATTGTTGCCTATCACGAAGCTGGCCATGCTATTTGTGGCTGGTTCTTGGAATTTGCTGACCCTCTGTTGAAGGTTTCTATTGTTCCTCGTGGTCAGGGTGCCTTGGGATATGCTCAATATCTTCCGCCAGACATTTATCTTTACAGCACGCAGAAGTTATTGGACAGAATGACCATGACATTGGGTGGCAGAGTTTCTGAGGAGCTCCATTTTAACTCCGTGACTAGTGGAGGATCGGATGATTTCGAAAAGGTCACCAACTTGGCGCAAAAGATGGTTTTGGAGTGCGGAATGTCTCCAAAGGTCGGGCTCGTGAATTACAACGTTGACAGAGGCAACGACATGACAAAGCCTTTCAGCGAAAAGACTTCGTCATTGATAGACTCCGAGATCCACCGTATAGTTGCAGAATGCTACGAGCGGTGTCGGAATCTGCTTGTGGAGAAGAGCAAGGAGGTTGGCCTGGTTGCCGAGGAGTTGTTGACCAAAGAAGTGATCACCAGAGAAGATATGATAAGACTTTTAGGCAAGCGGCCATTTGCAAACAGAAACGATGCGTTTGACAAGTACTTGGAACAGCGCACCGAGAAAAACGAACCAGAAAATGAGGAGAAACAAGATAAAAAACAAGACCAAGACCAATTATAGTCTCTAGCACCATATATCTGTCTATAGTATTCGCTAGAATATGAATGTAAATCTATAAGAAAAGTGTCTCTTTTCAATAGTCTGCATACAGAGAGACGTTGAAACCCAGTCCCTCTGCCTGCTGTTCCCCAGCAATTGGAATTTTGTAGTAGAGGTTACAGTCGGCGACAGAGCCGACTTTGTAGACGAGTCCAACTGCAAAGCCGGAGCGCAAGTTCTCGAGCAACCCTGAACCACGGATTGGTCCGGAAACGAGCTGGCCACCGTTGAAATCAAAGTACAATCTCAACGGATTGACTGGGTTGACGAAGAGAAGTCTCGAGAGCAGTCTGACTTTGTACGACAAGTACGATGTTCCGCCGAAACGGCTATCTGATTGGCTAGGATATCCCAGAGTCTTGAACCCAAGCACGTCCAGATAGAACTTGTCGTGATAATGGATGGTTTTAGAGTTGGACAGGTTCACGATGTGGCCAACCCCAAATGTGCAATCGAGAGTGAGGTTATTGTCCAACACAGACTTGACATATTGAAGTCCGGATTCGAACTTGACAAACTTTTCAGTGCCACTTTTGGACTCGTTGATGTTGGAGAGACCTGTGGCCTCAGACTTGAAACTCCATTGCAAACCATTAATCGGTAACGCGTTCTTGGACGACGGTAGAAACCTAAGATTATCGGCTACGAGCGAGAGCAACAGCGATTCCTTGAAATGGTCTCCGGCATAAGTTTTGATTTCATCGCTAGCAGCGTCGCTGACTCGCAGCGTGGTCCGTTTGACGAGCGAAATGGCAGCCGAGGACGTGGTGGTGAAACTCTTGAACAGCTTGAGTTTTTCCACTCCCAAAGTTCCAGAGCTAACCCATTGCTGCTCTGACTGGAACTTTGTGTCGTTAGAGCTCGAAATCAGACCATCCGCAAACAGTTTGAGGGAGGTGTCGACCATTGGGGCCTTGTACAGAACATTTAGGAGTCTGATGGGCGATTCCGGCACCAAACTTGCAAGGGAAGAGATCTGGAACAGCTCTGCATTTCCGAAGGTGTTCAAGTTAATATAATTGAGCATGAGTTGGTTTCCCTGTGGCGAGTAGACGCTTCCAACGGTCGTGTGAGTGAGTTTGGTAGGGACAAGGTTGAATTTGGTGGACAGGGACAGAGGGGAGTTCGTGCTTGTTTCAGCAACATCCCCCTGGGGTCCTGAAGGCTCAACATGGACTCCGACATGCTCAAAGCAGTTGGTGAGGGCCAGATTAGCGAGGGAAGAGTGGCATCTTTGCACCAATTGGTCGACAGTGAGGTCGGCAGAACCAAGCAATGGCGACAGAAGTTTGGCAAAGAAGTTATCAGAGAACTGTTCGCCGCCGAAAACCTCTACCGATTGAAGATTCACGCCTGCGGTGGCATTTTTCTTCAAAACTTCTGAGGGAGAGGACATGGCCAATAAATACGAAATAAAAAAATAACAATTTGTAGCGAGCTATAATAAAAAACTTACACCGTTGCAGATACTATATATTGTGTCGACTTCCAAACGCAATGATGATCAGAACACAGTTAAGCCAAATGAACAGTTCAAAGAGCCCAGAATAACAGCCTAGAATATTGATAGCAGTATATGTACCTTCATCGAGACTAATATATGTCCTTCGGGACATTTGGTCAATCGAAAAAATACAGAGAAGATTAGCATGGCCCCTGCATAAGGATGACACGCTTTACAAAGAGATCTTACCATTTTTTTTGCAAAATGGGGAGAAGGCTGTCGTAGGATACCGCAGCTCCAACCCTGGCCTCATAGACCTGACAACGCAGCTTCTATTGGGGTGTCTTTAAGCTTCGTCTCGGTCGCAGGTTCAAATTTGAGTCCCTGCATTGCCTCGTTTTTTTCTCTTTCTTTAATTTCTAGCAATTATATGGAATCCTTTCTGGCACAGGCCCCATCCTTTTTGGAGCCCCCCAAAAGGTTCCCAGGCTACAGAAAAGTTGATGTGCCGCGAAAGTATGACTCCGAGAGATTTGCAGCGAACTCAAAACAGCAGAAATACTACCATTATTATGATAAGCTCAACAATGACGGACTGTTATTCGAGCCATATGCAGACTCAGCCACAGCCAGATACTACAATGAACACCGTGCGTATGAGCCAGTCTTTGAGGACCTTCCAAAATCGATGTCGGATGAGGAGCCAGCAAAAACTCAGGTCTATCCATTCACGAGTTCTGGTAATCTTGTGAACTTCCCGGACCTCTTAACCGAGCCCGAAGTCCCATATTTCATGTACAACTCAGTGGTGCGTATGGGAAGTAAGGTTTATATCTTTGGTGGACTCACGTTGCAGACCGAGGACGAATACTCGACTTATTTGCAGGAGTTCACCGACAATTTCGCTATTCCCGCACAGAATATCCACATGCATTTCAACCACGATCCTCCACTTCCACTGAGCAAGAACAAACTTAGTTCCCTTGCCTTCAAACCCAATAACTGGGTCTACACATATAATTACGAGACTAATACCCTACTCAAGGCTTGCCAGCTGGACAGCATCAATACTCCGCCTCCATTACTTTGCGCGTCCATGCAACAGGTGAGCAAGTTTCACTGGGTCTCCTATGGTGGATTCGAGCTAATCACAGACACCCAGAAACGAGACAATCATATCTACATTTCTCGCAAAATCTCGCCGCGGAATCTCGCCTATCTGTTTGATGTGCGAACTCACGAGTTCCGCGAACTCAAGGTCAATCTTCACCAGAGCTTTTCGCTAAGTATAGATACCGTTATTCCGCGATTTGGCCACTGCTCCGAGGGAATTACCATCGAGCAAAACAACCGCCCATATGACTCGGAAAGTGCCCGTTCAAGCATGTCGTTGGAGCAACAGATGCGACTGCGCGGCAACTCTACACAGTATGCTCGACCAGCGATATACTTCGTTATGGGAGGCTACAAATTGGACGAGGAACGAAATGAGTTCGTGGCACTCAACGATCTGTGGCGGTGCGAGATATCTGCCAGCAATAGCAAATCGTCGCAGTTGGAGTTCTCTGACGAGGTCATGTGCTCGCTGATGGGCCGTTCGGATGCTTTATACGACAAATACAGCTACCAATACAACACCAAGGGCGAACAGCTGCCGTACGTACAGCAGAAACTGCTCTCTGGAGTGCTGCGCCACGGAACAGGCTTGAACTGGCCGAAACCGCGAGGGTTTTTCAGCCTCAACATCGTCAAGAGCTGCGATTTGGTGCAGTCGATCGACGCGTCGACAACCGACGACGCCTCAGATACTACGTCTTTGTGGCAGCCGCAGCCCAACCCGGTTTCCAGTCTCGTGAGTGGTACAAGATCGCCCTCGCCTCTTTTGCAAGCGCAGTTACGAACGACGTCCCCCGTTTCGCCTTCCAGACGCTCTCTTTTCCGACAGCAGCTGCCATATGAGCGCCGACTCCTGAGTCCGAAGTCCTCGTCCTCCTCCAATAGCGGTACGGCGAGATCTTCGCCCACCATGGAACAACAGTTCCACTCGCCTGCTGTATGTGAATGTTCGTTAGTTTTATATGGAGGCTCCACTACCACTTATTTGAAGCTAGTGGACGAAGACGGCACTGAACATGGCTATTCACGAACAGAGGTCCTCGGAGACATGTGGTGGTTTGATCTCCACACAGAGTCGTGGATCCAGGTGCCAGCGGTGAAAAAAGTGGACAGCAAACCGCTTAATTTGTGTGGCCACGCTTCCGTCAGTGACGGCCATCATTTGATGGCCGTCGGCGGACTTCGAGAGTTCCAGGTCGAGCGGAGACGATTGCAAGTTTGTGCAGAGCAAGCTGATGGAGATGCAAAGTATCTGGAACTGGCAAAGGCCATTTTCGATCAACATAGTGACACCAGACACCCGGATAGCACACACCTGACACACGACTTTTTTGTGCTCAATTTCATCACCCAGCAATGGAAAAGTGCACAGACTAGAATCACCAACGGAAACATAATAGCTACGGTCAATGGCAAGCCTGTGATCAATTGCTATGTGCAAGCTGCGCAGTTCGACTCGAGATTAGTAGTTGTTGGCGGCGACGTGCGCAAAATCGATACCGACGGCAGCCAGATGGACGAGTCGCAGCAAAACCAGATCATGGGAGGGGTATGCGAAATATATTCCGCATTGTTGAAATTATGAACTATGTACCGTATCAAGGTTTTCATTAATGAACTCACTAACTTGTTCATCGTAGCGAGCCACCATCTCGTCGCCGACGCGTCGATCGTCGTCTTCGAGACTGGCAACGAAGTGCTCGTAATTGCGTTTTTCGACACCCTCACGTTCAACAAGCTCTGATACCTTGTTCAGCCACGAGACGTATTGGGTTTCTGCGGAAATCAGCGCGTAGAGTTTGCGCGAAACCGCCTTGTTAACTTCGGTGTACTTTTGGGCCGATAGTTTCAGTTGTTTTAGCTTTGACCGCAATAGTAGCGCCTGAATTAGAGATTTTGGAACGAAGCTCAGTGCAAATGGTTGGTCTTGACGAACATCGTCCCCGTGCAGCTGGTTGTGTCGACTTAAAGCATCCATAGACAACGGCGTGGCCACAACTTTACGTGATGCACGCTTAGGTCTTTTAAACTTTTCGACGGCCCCACTTGGTACATCCACGTTGCCCGACCTTCTGCCGCCACGTAGCGCATCTAAAGCTCTCCAAGCAATGTCTTCGCTCGTAACCGTTTGTCGTCGCCGTTGCTCGTCCACGATCGCCACATAATCTATCTCCTCGCGACGAGCACGTCGCTCAGGAACTCGAACTTCCAGCTGCCGCCGTCGACTGCTTCTTATTTGTCTGCGAAAGCTCTGCAGAAATGACTGCGACCTCCCCCCACGTGTGGGTAAAACTGATCCCCCATCCTGCAAAGAATCGCACACAGGACAGTGGAAGTGGCCAGAATCAATCACCCCCAAACAGGATAGATGATACCCGCTTGAGCAGTCTTTGCATATGGTAAATAGTCTGCTACCTGACTGGTCGCACAGGCAGCATAGTTGGTTGGCCAAATGTTCGTGCTGATGCACAGGCGTGTTCTCAGGTACAAAAATCTCGGGCTCCGGCTCGAGTTTCTTCTCATCCACAGGCATTGTTTCGTAGATCTCTGACCCGTATAGGACTTCTATAGCCGTGAAAGGTGCACGACATTGCGGGCAAGAGTTTGCCTTCTGAGCCCATTCGTTGATACAGAAACCGTGGTAATAGTGGTGGCACGGCACTGTTCGGGCAAGATGCTGGGCAGACCGGGTTTCTCGTACTAGTGTGTACTGTCTGTCGGGTAGATCGTCCAGACAAATTGGACATAGATCAGGATCTTTAGGTCCAGACATGTAGGTAATTTAGTAAAAAAAGATGAGGTCGATCGACGTCAACACGGACGATTTTTGAGTTGTTCCACTACAACAGGTCTTTTAAACGCAACAACGGTAAATCGCTCTCCAAAAGAAAAGAAACCTCAGTTCACACTACCCTTGAAATGCGTCAATTTGATACGATTATCCCAAAGGGGGCGTCCCGATAAAACGGGTCTCGCATCTGCACTATCTGAAATCCATATACGTCATGCGGCGCGACCGCGTTTCTATCGGTGCCAAAATTTATCTGTTTATCGTTACGTAATAATATACACTTTTTATGATCATGGTTAATTAGTATGCTACCCTTTCCTAGTAGTAACCACATTGGTTAGGGTATTGTCTGCTATCGAGGGGCTGTGGAATAATGCCCAATCCTAGCAGTCTTTGCATGTCCCATTCAATCGTACTTTCTGTTTTCCAACACCAGAAGACCCAGCCCGCATTCTTGCCGAACAGGAATGCGTCCATTTGTGCCTCCACATACCGTCTATAATTAGCAATAACTTCTGGAGTGAAGTAGTCGTAGTCGGCTGTGTAAAGCTGGTCACAGGATCCCACATATGCACCTCCATCCATCGTGCTATCGTATCTGGCTCCCTTGCTTGCACCATTGAGCCATTTTGCGCAATCGGTCAGGGCTGCAGTCCACTCACCGCACAGATTCCAGTGGTATTCGGTGTTTGTTGACCAGCCCCAATTGCAGGCTGTGGACACGTGCTGGTCGATGGTCTGTTGTAAAGATCCTTTGTCGAAGACCTGATAATGGTGATGGTCCACCACAACGTCCCACTCATTAGGGTTGTTGTCAGTGTTCAGCACACTGTCAAACGTGTGGTCAGGCAGATACGCATCGTGGATGATCACCGGGGCGTCTCCGTATTTTCTGACCACCTCGTATCCTCTGTCGTAGAAGTCCACAAGTTGGGAGAAGTCTAATGAGTTTCCTAGAGGCTCGTTCAAAAGTTCGATTCCGATAATGACATCACTGTACTCGGCAGCGCTGTACTTGCTAGAGATGGTGTCAAGAACGCTCACAGTGAGGTCCACGTATCCAGGGGTAGTTTGCCAAGAAATTTGGTCCCGCAGGCCGGAATTATCGAATCCGTTTTGGGAACCTGGAGCACCGTGCAGGTCGATCCACGCCTTAAGATTATATTTAGCACACCATGCAAGGGCTTTGTCAAGGTACTCGACCTGGCCCTGAACATAAGGATCACCGTCAGCAAGCTGGAAAGCCCAGTATCCAATCGGGATTCGCACAAAGTTCATGCCGGCATCGGCAATACCTTTGAAGTCATCCTCGATAATCCACGTGGACCAGTGATCCTGTAGTCTGCTCTCAGCCTCCTCCTTACCCAACACTTGGGTGTAATGGTACTCATCCACAGGTATTCCTGCAGCCTCGAAGAGAGAGGGTGTTATGTAGGGTTCAAGAACAAGCCAACCTCCAATGTTGACACCGTATATCTTGTTCTTCTGATAGTCCCAGCGAGAGTTTCTCTTGAGCAAGGTTATAGGAGAAGCGGTCACGACAGAAGCGAGGGCCGAGGCCACAAAAGACAGCAAAGACAGCTTCATTGCAATTTATGCCCAAAGGGGGGGAGGAAGGGAGTTTATATACTGCTCCAAAAAGGACAATTTCAGATACGTTTTGGAGAGCTGCAAAGGAACGCACATCCGGATTTCAGGGGTCTAATGCAAAAATTAAAAATAATCTTGTATGGCTCCAGAACGCGACAAAATTACAGGGCAAGACCCAGGGAGACACCTGACAACATCCATCTCTCTCGAATGCAACCTCCACACCTGCTAGTCTTCAGTGCCATTATCTGGTAGCTCTGGAGACCCATCTTTCGGTTTTCCCAAAACGGATATTTAATTAGAGTTGTTTACATTTATACACAACTGGTAATTTAAAGATTACGGAGACAGATGGGTTTCCACTTTGAGACCCACAGTTGCAAATCATGCTAGCCTAGCTAGATAAAAATAGGCTTGCAAGCAGATCCGGATATTTCATCTGCTGTCGAAGCACATCGTGCTAAAGATGGACGGCACCCCTATCGTAGATGGATAAATGACGATTACGTCATCCAGACTTTTGTGCACCCTTTTTCAAATCCCTTTACATAATCAGAGTTTCCCCTCTTTTAAGAATGAAGCCAGGACAGGTCGGTCAAATTGCACGGTTTTCGACTACTCTTTTGCGGGCTAAACCGGCGTTGGAGGTGGACAGGCCGGTCCTTTCAGAGCTGCCTCTCTCCAACAGCATGGATTACGCTTTTACCAGCATTGATAAGCTCAAAAACTGGGCTAGAAGAAGCTCGTTTTGGCCCGCAACTTTTGGCCTTGCCTGTTGCGCTGTTGAGATGATGCATGTTTCTGCCCCTAGGTACGATCAGGATCGTCTGGGTATTATTTTCCGTGCTTCTCCACGGCAATCAGACATTATGATAGTTGCGGGTACAGTGACCAACAAGATGGCACCGGCTCTGCGCCAGGTTTATGACCAGATGCCTTTTCCCCGGTGGGTTATCTCGATGGGTAGCTGTGCAAATGGTGGCGGTTATTACCATTACAGTTATAGCGTGGTTAGGGGAGTCGACAGGATAGTTCCTGTTGATATCTATGTTCCCGGGTGTCCACCGTCGTGCGAGGCATTGATGTATGGTATATTCCGGTTGCAAAAGAAGATGATGGCCCATCAGACTCATCGCATGTGGTATCGATCATACTAGTAGTTGTGCGTGGTATGGATGAAGTATTTCTTATTTATTATTTATTTATTGGTAGCAGATAACTACGCTGTTGCAACGAGCTCAGTTTATGATATATTAAAACCCGTGCTAATTATGTATCACCAGACTTCCCAATTATTTGTGCGCATCACTCATTTCTTCCGACAATGGCCCGTCTAAGTGAGTCAAATGGACTCTTTCTGAACTGCTCGTCTTTCAACACCTTTCCAAACTGCAGTATCTCGCCCTTTTCCACCACTCTAGCTCCACGTTTGTGTGCGTTGGGCGCATGGTCCAGTCTTGGTTTTGATTCTGGCTCTGTTTGCTCCAAAACCGTCACCAACTCGTCTAGTTGCGGCTTCAGCTGATCTCTAAGTTTCCGTTTCCGGCGCCGCAAAGCAGACTTGGAAACCAGCGAATCCTCCTTCAACAGCTTCTGGCTCCCCACTTTGGGCTTGGCGATCCCACCCGTGCGCACCTTTTTATCCAGCTTGGCCCTCAACGTAGTCCTCTTGCTCACACCCATATTACATAACAAGGAAAATTTTCCAAATTTTATTTTATATTCTCTTTTTCGCCATGTCAAGAGCTTTCGGATTCACTGCCCTCGGTCTGACGGCCGCAGCAGTTGGTTACTGCGTGTATTTTGATTACGCCAGAAGAAATAACCCCGAGTTTAGAAAGAAGATCATCAAAAATAAGAAAAGAGCTGTGAAGAAGGCCAAACAGGAGGCGGAGGCAGAGAAGAAGAATAAATTAGAGGCCCTGAAGGAGAAGCTTAACGAATCGCTTGCCCAGGAGCCACTTCCAAAGGAGCCAGCAGAAAAGGAGAAATTTTTCATGACCCAGGTGACCATCGGTGAGCAATTGAGTGCTGTCGAAGGTAAAGATATCGAGGCCGCTATCCATTTCTACAAGGGACTGGCCGTTTACCCTAACCCAACAGGAATCCTCGACATCTACCAAAGAACAATCCCAGAACACATCTACGAGCTCATCATGATGCTCACAGCCATCCAGCCTCCTCAAAGTGTGATGAACGTTCTGCAGGACTCCATTCCGTCGCTCGACCAGGATTAGTGTATATAGATTACAAAACTATGCTGTATTGTGTTGTTTCCAAGCCTCAAGAACTTTTGTGAGCTGCGGACGGAAAGTGTCGGCAAGTTTGGCAATGTTTTTCCAGCTGTAGTCGCCCATCTCATCACGTCGTTTAAACTCAGTGTCCGAGACAATAGTTCCTATCTGACCGCTCTTGCCATACCGTGCAAGGAAAACACTCGTTTCTGTCTCGTAAAATCCACCTCCCTCGTCTGGCTCGTCTCCAAGAGCAACATTCAGGTCCAGAACGTCCTCGTCTGAGAAACCGACGTATTCGCCCAATCGGCCCATGTCGGCGTTTTCGCCGGCAAGATGGAGCATTTTCGCCCGGATCAGATCCCAGTTCTTGTCCACCTGCTTGTTGCGAGTGAGTTTCATCACGTCCTTGTCGTCTGAAACTAGATTTTCGTACTTGTCCCGCTTTTTCTGAATATCAGAGATGATCTCATCTAACTCACCCAAGACTCCCGAATTGATGTCCAAATCGTTAAGATCCAACTTCAGGTCTGGCCGTTCATCTCTCACAAAGCGCAAAAACGAAACAAACCGGTTGAACCAGCACAAAAAGCCTGCAAAAATGCCTTCTTCCTGCTGCATATCGCTCACATATAATCGATGCATGAACCCATACACCTCCTCCTGATATTTATGCTGAAGACCCATAAAGCTGGGAACCACGTTCGGACTGAAATGTTCGTTCTGGAAATACTCAACTAGTTGGATCAATTCGTTCATGTATTGGTGGAAAACAGAAACGTAGAGGTGCATCTGTGCACTCTTGAAAAGCTTGATCAAGGGCTGGAAAAAAATAGCCAACAGCTCCTTGATCAGCTCCATCAACTCTGGCTCGTCCCAAAGCTCCTTGAGTGAGATCTTGTCGAGCCGTCGTAGATTTGTCTTGAAGTACGAGTTGAGCATAAAAAACAGCGAGTTTTTATCGATTTTCTCCCGTTTAAAAGACTCCAGCACCTCTACCAACAATGTGTCGTCGATTTTAGTGGCCAGACTGTTGTTGTTCAGCAGTAGACAAGGAAATATGGGTAATCCCGTGATCTGACTGGTTTTCTTCACTTCCACAACCACTGAATCTGGACTCGCAAAATACTCGTCGATTTTCTTCAACAAAACGGCAAACCTCTCTGACTTCGAACATATCCGCTTGTCCAGCTCCATCAGCTCCTTATCGCATTTTTTCAGATCATCGTTCAGAACTCCTGAGAAAATGAGCTGCAATAATGACTTGCTTTTCTTCCCGAAACCAACGGGCATTTGGAAAGTGAACAGATCTATCAATCGTTTCACTATCTGCATCGGGTTGGTGAATCTCAGAATGGTAGCAACAAGTCCATAAGGGAACAATCGATGAAGTCGCTTAACTAGAATCAACGTCTCGCGAGCATTATCGCTTCCAACGAAAAGCTCGTACAATGTGGACGCAACCTCTATCTGGACCACCTGAATGAGAGACTGTAATGGCCTAGAAAGCTCTTTAGTGCTTGATTTTGTCTCCAATTGACGGAAGATGTACGAAAATCCGTCTTTGTACACGGCTGCTTTCAACTCCTCCATCTCCGTTTCCAGACGTTTGACCGCTTTAATAGTCTCCTGCTGAAACTTAAAATGCTGTAGAGTGGTATAAAAGTCCAATTGCATGCGCTGCTCAATGTCGTGTTGCTCGTCAGTGCTGATTTTCACTGGAGAATCGGAAATGAAGTTTATGAATTCTTCCGACTCCCGCACCGGCAGGAAAGCCACCAATGCTTTCAAATAGCCCCGGAGGGCCACCCGCAAGTTCTCACGCGGAAACTTGTGCTCATCCTCAGATTCCTGCGAGGTCCGCGACTCCTCACTGAAGGTTCGTCTCAGCGAGTTCATAAACGTCTTCTCCAGCTTGGACACATCTACTTGGTCCTGAGTCTCGGATAATTGCTCTCCCTCAAAATTTGCAGGAAGACTCACATCCTTTTTGATCTTCGCAGGCAAAAATGGCATGTCGGTGCCTGGAAACTGTTTATAGATAGTTTTGTCGAATTCGACAAACTGCGAATACCGTCGTTTCACATACCATTCTTTACCGTCTTCGGTGCGCACTCTTATGATAAAATTGAAATATTTCGACTCCGTTGAGCCCAGAAAATAGCGAGCTTTCGTCTCTTTAGCTGCCACCACGCCAACCACATTAATGTCTAATCCGTTGATATAATTTTCGTCCTCGTGCTGTTCCAGCACCAACTGGTCCTGATCCAGATTATTCACCATAATCTTGTTCATCTTTTTGTATGTGTTTCTTTCTCGACTCGTCAGGAAATACTCTTCGTCGCTGCGACAATAGATAGCAGAATTAAAGAGAACCAGCATCAGGGCCTGGAACTTGTATGCCATCAGTTTTCGTTTCGAGATCTCGCCTCTATCATTGCTATTGCTAATCTTCTTGGTCCGCCAAAGTTCCCAAAAAACCTGCACTTTGTTCCAAAACTCGTCGGGGTTCTTAAGGTGCTTGAGATGGATCCGAATGAACGGAAACGTCACGAGAAACTGGTGGAAAACAAATCGCAGCAGCGGAAACTCCGCATCGAACTGACCCAAGTACCCATCCGTGGCCCGCTTGAGCTGTTCTGGAGCCATTGCGGGCGGGTGACGTGGATCATACATCTTGAACGGGGGTCCAAACCGGCGTAGTCCGTACGCATCGGTGTATGTTGGCGAGAGTTTGTTGAGCTCCAAAATCAGCTCCAGATTGATCAATTCCTTTTTCAGATAATGTTCCTGACTCGGAGTCAAAATCTGGGCTGAGGAGTTCATGGAGAAGTGCGAGATGCTAACGATGTGATTTATTTATGTGAAGAAAATTATTGATAGCCGAGAAAAAGGAGATTAGTTAGATAATGAAATGAATATGGAATTGAAATTGCTCGCAGCTCTTTTGAACAGAAAAGCATTCAACCTCAACCTCTGCCAGGTTATCTGTCTTCTTTCTTCTGTCGAGTAAGGAGTTGTTTCCTGGTTTTCAGGGAGGCAGCTGCTATAAAAATCAAGTAAAAACGACAGACAAAGTCGAAACCTAGTTGATACTAACAACTACCGGCAACTAATTTCCACAATGTTGCTCTACTTGTATCTTGTAGAAAGAAATTGTACACATATCTTGGATAGCACTATTAATTACTAAGGCTGTGCACCATCTAATTTAAATATTTTGTTCTCTTATGCTCATGATCTATCGTGTCAATGTCTGATGTCCGAAAGACAATATCCTTTGCTCAAGAGAGCTCACCTGTGCTTCGACAAGGCAATTTGCTAGAAGCACAGTCTCGAAAAAGCTCGTGGGGATCGCTCAAGTCCAAGATTAAGCCCACCACGCGCGCCCGGTCCCGCGAACGACCTGCATCCTGGTTGCTGCCCCGTCGATTCTCATCAACGTCACTTAAACTTGCAGATTCTCCAAAAGAGGACCGGGAAGCACCAATAGCAGTTTCTGCCCCAGTAGTGCAGCCTGCCACGTCCAGGGCGTCTTCATTCCAAGCCATTGAATTACGTCAGGAGTCCACCAGCAGCTTGGTTTCCGACAAGTCTCTGGGGTCCAAACAGCTGTCTAAGATCAAACAGCGCACAAAATCCTTCTTGCTGCTAGAATCGCCGTCTAGTTCGTCCGAATGTTCCAGCAAACCTCCCACTCCTTCAAATGTCAAGTTTACAGTTTCATCTGACACAGATGACGAAAGTAGCGGAACAACAACACCAGTGCGCCCGAACTACCGCAGAACACATTCAATGAACGACCAGGGTGAGCAGATCGACGAAAAATCCAACCTACCTAGTGGTTATTCCGACACAAACGTAGACTCCCCAGACTCCAATAAGATCACCAGACAACGTTCCAAGACGCTCAATGCACTAGATGAGGAGAAGAAAGACCTTTCTCCGAGCATTTTCAACTCTCTCACAAATTTCATGAAAAGACGCACTCCAAATTCACGAACGGCCAGCTCAACCAAGCTCGAGGAGCTCGTTGAGCAAAGCCTAGCGCAATTGATCGCCAATGAAGATTCGGAATCACCCGCACAATATCTCAGTCGACTGCTGGAGGTGTATCCCGTCACCAGCATTGCTAGTCTGCTGATGTCTAGCAACTCTAGTTTCTCGAGAGACTCTATGAGAGAGTTTCTTACTCGATACTTTGATTTCCAGGATGAGCCGATAGATGTTTCGTTGCGCAAGTTTCTCATGATCAACGAACTCCCCAAAGAAACACAGCAGATAGATCGTGTCATTTACGAATTCGGAAGGCATTACGCAGAGCAGCACCCTGACTCGGGAATCTCGACTGATTATTGCTACATCTTAACGTACTCACTAATCATGTTACACACAGATAGATTCAACCAGAACAACAAGCGCAAAATGGCCAAATTCGAGTTCGTTGATAACCTCATGTCCACCCTGGAACAGAATGGAGAAACTACAAAATTTGGGGAACTGAGCAAAATTATAGTGAAGGCGATTCTGGAATACTATTATGACAACATCACATACGCTCCTTTCACAAACATCACCAGGGACCAATGCGATCGCCTTCTAGAGTCACTAAAGGATCCGACTATACGGTTACCGTATCCAACAGGCAGTATTCTCAGCAGTTCTGTTTCCACGTTGACTCCTGTCATACTTACGCGGAGAAGGAGTAACACATTTCGTTGGAGTAGCATTTCCATAGATCCTTATGACTTCATCATTGGTAACAACATAGAGGAGTTGAAGTTGGATCTTGATATTCCATTGGAAAACCCTTTTCTTCTCTCAACCCAGCCCATGGACATGTGCAACCCAATCATGTCCCAAATCGAGCTGGACGACCAATACCTGGACAGACATTTGATGAACAACATGATAAATACATTAAAAGGGTCGCAATGCTCTATGTTGTTGAAGATCCCGAGCTCTAAGGCCGGTTTTCTAATTGGAAACAAGACGGAGGTGATAAATTACGACGAATACGACAAGACTGGCGAAGAGTATACTATAACCCGAGTGTTTAAGATTGGAATGATTACTAGACAAGAAAGCAAGATGATTTCGAATTACAAGTGGTGGAAACGATACTTTTGTCTTCTGACATCCGTTGGGCTCCTGTTCTTCAAAAACGTGTCTGTGTTTAAAATGAAATATGTGACGAATGAAAGGCGTGAGAAAACTATCGTTTTGGAGGAGAAACTTAACGGGACAACACTTTTAGAATCGTTAGAGCCCAGCTTTGTGATTCCAAATGGGTCGTTTGCGATTCGTACAAAAAAAAATCTGCAGCTGGATAAGCTTGTCAACGAAGACCAGTCATCTCAATTGAAGCATTGCACTTTTTATATTTACGGAAAGCACTCTAGAGACGTATACATGGTGGACAACCAATTTGAACTGGTGTCGTGGATCAACTCAATCAATTACCTATCTGCACTAGATCCGGTGAATGTGTCAATCAAAAAGCTGAGCCTTCCATACTCGGATGAAGTGATCAAGGAGGTGATCAATTTGCGGGTTCTGTCGATCGATGAGCGGCGTGAGCGTCTGGATCAGTCGATCAGCGGATTAGTCCAGACCTTAGAAGAGTACTTGCATATGGTCAAGCGGGTGTCATTACTGACTCCCTTCCAGCCCAAGACGCGGGAAACTTTAGTCTCCGCTTTCAAGCTTTTTGGGGTCAAGATCGAATGGACTTGGTTCGAGCTTTCGAGGAATTCTATGTTCCAGAAGATCTTTGACCAGGTCTCTGAAAGGCTCGTGCGCACAGAAACCAACTCGGACGACGAAGACTTTGTGAGTGCGATTGATATTCTTGAAGAGGAACAATAACTATCTCCCCAGTCTTTTGCGCTCAAAGAACATATCAGACCGCGATGACCCGATGTTAATGACTTTCGGACATCCATCGCGATCACGCTCAAGCATCACGCATTCTCGACAGTAGTAAGCTTCGCTGATCCCAGGAAGACCGCAGATGATGCACTTTTCACGAGCAGACCCGAACGCACAGTCGTCGCAGATCTTGACCACTCGAGTAGCGTTCACGAAGGAATCGCACGTTGGACATTTCCCATCGCATTTTTCGCACAATTTCCCGATGGTTGTGCCTGGCTGTTTGAGGCAGAGCACAAGATCCAACTGGTGGCGAGACATAAAAGTAAGTTTTTAGAAAATATATATATAAAAAAATAAACTTAAAATTTATGATTATATACTTAAATCTCACAGCTTAATTATTTCCAATGTTCATGAAGACACTTTTAATTTGAGTGTAAAGATCAATTCCGCTCTCACCTAATTCTCTTCCAATACCGGACATCTTGAATCCACCAAATGGAACCTTGCAACTCTCGTCGTTTGACGAGTTTATGTACACTGAGCCGGCCTCAAGCTCCTCAGCAACACGATGAGCACGGTGGAAGTCCTTGGAGAACACCATTGCTGCCAAACCATAGATGGTATCATTGGCCTTTTCAACAGCCTCCTCCTCTGTTGAGAACTTAGAAACGGCCACCACTGGACCGAATATCTCCTCTCTAACTATAGTCATGTCCTGGTTGCAATCAGCAAAGACGGTCGGTGGAATGTAGTATCCCGTGCTCTGACCCGTCGGCTCATCACCAAGAATAAGTCTGGCACCCTCTGACTTGCCAGTTTCAATGTATTTCTTGATTTTATCGTATTGACCTTTGGAAATCACTGGTCCTAAAGTGGTCTTTTCATGGAATGGATCACCAACAATCCAGTCTTCCAACACCTGTTTCTTGAAGATTTCCAAAAACTTCTCGTAGACAGTGCTCTGGACGAGTATTCTCGAGTTAGCTGTGCAATTTTGTCCCGAATTGTACATGATTCCAAATGAAGCCCATTTGGCAGCTTTTTCAAGGTCAGCATCGTCGAAAACCAACAGCGGCGACTTTCCACCGCACTCCAAAGAGAGACTTTTCAGGTTGGCGCTGGCACTTTGCATGACCTTGGCTCCCGTAGCAGTAGAACCGGTAAATGCAATCTTGTCCAATTTTGGATGCGATGCGAGCCTCTGACCAGCAACAGAACCCAGCCCACTCAACACGTTGAAGACTCCTGGTGGGAAGCCTGCTTCCTTGACGTACTGAGCAAAGACCAACAGCGAAAGAGGAGTCAATTCACTGGATTTGATCACCACTGGACACCCACAGGCCAGCGCAGGACAGAATTTCCAGCCCGACATAGAGAGTGGGTAATTCCATGGCACAATTTGACCAACAACCAGAGGGTATCTTCTGGTTATAGCCAGTCTGTCGTTGGACAGAGGAATAGACGTACCATGGATTTTGTCTGCCCAACCAGCACAATACCGCAGATATTCCACGACGCTTGCGATGTCACCCTTAGCGTTGCTGTCCAAGGGCTTTCCAGAGTCCATTGCTTCGACTTCTGCGACAAAGTCGATGTTCTTCTCGAGAATGTCCGCCAATCTAAGCATTTTCAGCCCTTTGTCCTCACCGGGGACCTTGAGCCAGCTCTTGTAGACGCCCCTGGCTGCGTCAACTGCTTGATCAACCTCTTTTTCACCAGCAGCGTACACGGATGTGATAACTTGCTCCGTTGCTGGGTTGATTGTCTCTATCTCGGTATCGGAAGAGACCCATTCGTTGTTGATAAACAGCCCCACAGGCTGGCTGTATTTCTTACCTGAAGGCAGAACAATTTCTCGATAGAGTGACATTCTGAAGCTAGAAGACAAATCTATTTGGAGAGTGATTATCGTAAATAATCTGATCGCTGATATAATTGCCTAATTGGGGAGTGGCATCTTGAGCCATTGCGCGATCGTTGAAAATGGCAGAAGCCGCTAGATTTGCGTGAGAAATAATTGTTGCTTAGTAAATCTGAAAAACGTAACGTTATTTTATTATTCACTATGGCTTCCATTTGTACTAAGACCCAAAAACTGAACACCGGTGCTTCAATTCCATCCGTGGCCCTTGGATGCTGGCAATCTCCTCAGAAGGAGACTTACGATGTTGTTCTGGCTGCCATCAAGGCTGGCTACAGACACATCGACACTGCCTTCGCATACCAGAATGAGGAGGCGGTTGGAAAGGCCATTAGAGAGTGCGGAGTGCCTAGAGAGGAGATTTTCGTTACCACTAAACTGTGGAACACCCATCACAGAGATCCTGCTGCTGCATTGGATGCTTCCTTGAAAAGACTGGGATTGGATTACGTCGATCTTTACCTGATGCACTGGCCAGTTCCTTTGGTCAAGCCTGGTCCTGGTCAAGAGAACCAGCTTTTTGTCTACGATCCTGAGAACCCAGAAAAACTATACAATGATAAAGACTGGCACTATTTCAAGACTTGGGAATTGATGCAGAAGCTACCAAAGGAGAAGACCCGGGCCATTGGTGTCTCCAACATGTCCAAGACCAACATGATTGCGCTTTTGGAGGCCCCAACTACTACAGTCGTCCCTGCTGCCAACCAAATCGAGCTACATCCATTCTACCCTCGTCATGAGCTAGTCAAGTTCTGCAAGGAGAAGGGAATCATCGTGGAGGCATACTCGCCATTGGGTAGCACTGACTCGCCACTTTTGAAGGACGAGGAGGTCGTTGCACTTGCTGACAAATTAGGAGTTTCGTCAGCTTGTTTGCTGATTTCCTGGGCCATTTACAGAGACACTGTTGTGCTCCCAAAGAGTGTCACGCCATCTCGTATTGAGGCCAACATCAAGACCATCGATTTGGATGAGGAGACTGCCACCAAGCTTTCGGAGTTGTACAAGACCAAGGGAGGTAGAATCCTGGGCAGAGACTGGGGTATCCCAGTCTATAACGACGCCGAGGATGTCCCCAAGATTGTTTCCTAAGCTTACTTATGTAAAGAATTAAAGAGTTGATTGTACTTTAACATTTAAATCTACTACGACTTTGCCTCGCTGTCACGCATTTCCACGTACGACAGGTAGTACTTCTTAGTCCAGCGTCTCATTTGCTTTCCGTAGAGCAAAAATGGAATAATGAAGGCAAAAGTGCCAATATCAATGACAGCAAGCATGATGTACGTGCGCACAGTACCCAAAGCGTCAATCAATGGCGAGCAGGCAAAAGTGAAAATACATCCGATCATGTTGTTGATGAAAGCCACTCCCAACATGCCTTCTAGAATCATTTCAGGATACGCATCCATCAAATAACCCATTGCAATGTCACCAGCGGTCGCAAACCCGAATCCAATGAACCCGAGGCCCACCGTGTAGGTGACTTTCCAGCTCCAGTATCTGTCTGTTCCAATTCCAAACAGGAGCATACCAAGAGGCGAAATGATCGCAGCAGGGAATAAAAACCAAAGTCTATATTCTGCTTCCTGGATACCACCATTTCTCTTTGCCATCCAAATGACAAACCAATCCGAGAAATAACCGGCATAAAGACATCCAATCAAAGCTCCGATGACACATGGAAGATTCATCAAAGCAACACCAGTGTCCGAGTAGTCCCACGGATCGTCATAGTACAAATCATCCTCGGTAGTGAGATAGAACGTAAGGAAGGCATCCTGAAGACCCCACAAAAGCCCTGAAAGAAGAACAGGCGGAAACCAGAAAACACGAAGCATCATCACAAAACGCTGTGCGTACTGCTTGATACCAAGACCAACAAGAATAGGCGACGGAGTGATTAACTGCACCCGTTGCCAGTACGACTTGCGAGCCTCCCCGGCCCCAGTTCCGTACACACCTGTGACGTCCATCGGATCAGACTTCTCACTGGTTTGTGCATCAACAATCTTCTCATCCACCTTACCCTTGAGTCTGTGCTCGGTGGAGTCTATTTGACCAACGTATTGAGCTCTGTCGAAGGAAGTTTCGTACTGGGTCAAGAGTATCACACCAAGCAAAACACCTGAAATGATCACGGCACACCATCCAACCCAACGGAAGGTGGTGTACTGGACAATAAATCCGGCAATTAAAGGACCCAAGTATGTTCCAACCGAGGTGGCCAGAATATAAACTGTCAAAACTGCCCCCAACTGGTGCGAGAAGTACATATCTGACAGAGACTGCTGGACTTGGGCCTCGGCACAGGCCTCAGAAGCACCCACAAATAGCTGCGACCAAATGGTGTCGCTCGTGCGCTTGCTCAACGCAAACCAAACTGCTCCAACCAGGCCAAGCACAATGCAGATTACGTAAGAGACCTTCCTACCGTACAACGAGGACGCAGGACCGAGGAAAACAGTAGTCAGACCGATGGAGGCAAACAAAACACCGGCTCCTGTGTTCATGGAGTCGTAAGAAATCCCGTAAATCTCGTTCAAAGAGTCCTGCGTGGATCCAGCGTCGTTTGACGTAGCAGCGGTGAAGCCAGTGATGAAAGCCAAGAGTGCAAACTGGTAAACCTTGGTCCAAAATCCCCAGTTGAGCGGGTCGTTTGGCGAGTCGGAAGGTTGGGGATGCAGCACAATACCTTCTGGTGTCGTTTTAATAGCTGACGGATAGTCCATATTCTCGATGGCATCTTGATCAACCTGCCGCAGAACCAGGTTGATGGTTCCCGGGATAAAGTCTGGGTGGTATTTGTCAGTATATTGGTCCATCTTGAAGTTAGAGACCTTATCGCATGGGTTTAACAACAGCAGTGAGATCTGAGCTGACGACCAAAATTAATTTTGCACACGACTTCGCAAAATTGTTCCGTTTTTTAGGCAGCGCGGCTAGATAGAGAAAGTCGTTGGAAAAAGTTTGACTGTCTGCGCGGCCAGTCCTCGGCGCCATTTTCTTACATAAGTGCTTAATAAGCGCGATGGTGTGGCGAAGGGTGATGATGCAACTAAGAATCTTCTCAAATTAGAGTCATCATCATGGTTACTTTAGCTCCTCGTTTCGCCGCCTCCCATATCTACAAGCCGGCCACCAAGTCTGCAGGTGGATCCAAACACACCGTCCAGTTGTATATGGACTACAATTGTCGCTTTTCAGGCAAGCTTTTCGCCAAGCTCAATACCGAGGTGTTCCCGTTGCTAGAGAGCAAGGGAATCATGGACAAGTTTGAGTTCGTGTTCATGAACGTGATTCAGCCATGGCATTACTTGAATTCCGGTGCTTCCCACGAAGTTGCGTTGGCCGTTGCTAAGACATATCCAGATCAGTTCTGGAAGTTCAGTGGGGTTCTGTTCGACCACATTGAAGAGTTTTACGACTCGGAGACCTACGAAATGACCAAGAAGGAGGTTTTGGGCAGGGCAATTGATTTGGCTGTTTCGTCCCTCGACGGAGTTGACGCAGAAAAGCTTTGGGAGCTGGTCAAAATTGCTCCTAGCAACGGTGTTCCCAAGCAGACTAGCGGTAAAATGGTCAATGACCTGAAATATTTTACCAGGTACCACCGCACTTCGGGAATTCACGTGACCCCAACCGTTTTTCTTGATGGCATCGTTGCCGGGAGTATCGAATCTTCCACAGCTGCAGAGAAAATAGTGGAAATTCTTGAGGCTCAGCTGAGCTAATTAAAATTATGGCAGGCAAAGTAGCGATTATTATTGTTTAGCTTCTTTTAATACGAAGACATACGAATTATACATGACTGGGAAGATTGAAACCTACTAGTCTCGTCCCCTCGCATATGCTACTCATTGTAAAGGGAGTATAAGCAGCTGGCGCCTTGTGCTCCTGTCAAATGAAACACAGGACACCTCGCACCGTGTAGCCGTTATTGTGTGCGGGCCCAATTGGGAAAGTGGAAAACACTACGCGCTGTCTAACGCGTCGCACAAGTCGCACAAAAATTAATTGCCTTTTAAATCACTCTTGCTCTTCTTCGTACTATTTGCCAAAAGCTCTTTGAACGATGAAACAAGAGCTTCTCCCGCCAGCAACCATTATAAGCCCCAACAACAGGGCATTCGAGCTTAAGACCCCCCCTCATTCGGTTCTTAGACAAGGGCCTTTCAAAGCCTCTGATTCGCGCTCCTCACTCAGAACAAATGGTCTTCTTTCGCCAGAGTTTTCTTCTCCGCAGGTGAAACGTGATGCAGTTGAAGATTCCGATTCAGTGCGCTCAGATCAGTCTGATGATGACTACGAAGAACCCAGCTACCTAAAGAAATGCAAGCTCAACTCGTCGCCTCCCCCTCCACCTAAATTTATTGAGCCCAGTTCGGTTCCAAAAGCTCGTCCCGTGGTCAAAACGCGCAGATTAAAGGGCCCACAAAATATTGAGATTCCAGATCCAGAAGATATGCCCCCTGTGATCTTCGAGTCGTACGAAAAACCACCCTTTTCATATGCGAGTCTAATTGGAATGGCCATTTTAAGGGCCCCTGGACGAAAACTCACCCTCTCACAAATATACCAATGGATATCAGATAATTTCAAATACTACAAGAAGGGAGAAGTGGGCTGGCAGAACTCCATTAGGCACAACCTTTCTCTTAACAAATCCTTTACCAAAACGGAGAAAAGCAAGGACGGCAAAGGCCATTTCTGGAAGATAGTGGACGGATTCGAATATCAATTTTGTAACATCAAGAATTTCGAGAAAATGATGGCTGCTGGGAAACTGAAGAGATCGAGAGACGCAAAGGATTCACGACCACAACCAGCATCAAAATCTCTCTCATATGATTCCGCATCTTCCCATACACATCACGGAAAAGATTATCCCCTGAAACGGGCAAATACTGATCCGGTGCCGTACAATCTGGACGAAGAGAAGAACCGCAATAATGCACTCTTGGGCTCCATACCCGAGCTGAGTGCACCAATCTCGTCCTGGAGCGCGTCGGCAAACGGCGAAAACGTCGTTTTCAAGTCCCTCCAAATGTCACCGGAAGCCTCATTCCTCCAAGAATCGCCAGGAGGCCCCCTATTCGCTGCCAAGGCTCTGCCTTTCACATCTTCATTCAGCTGCAAGTCCACTTTGGAGCTTTCGCCCATTAAATCCGGAGAGACTGGCCCGCTGCTCGAACCGCTAACCCCTAAACAGTCCAGCCAACTGAACGTGTTCCAACCCACACAGCATAAATCCCAACCGTACCACCAAATACCGGCCCAGCAGTACGATCAGCTGCTACTTTCGAAATTTAAATCGCCAACCAGTGTGCTCAAGACGCCCGTGGCCAATCCAAAGAAGCTCTGGACCTCGCCGTCGTATCTGGACGACTTCTACACCTCGCCGACCGCTGGCCGGGACATGGACGAGGATGAGAACTCGTACAACTCATACCGCACATTGTACGGGTCGCCGCTGGCGCCTGTCAAGAAACGCAAGTTGGGAACACCTGCGAGATACTCCACGAACGAGATCTTTGGCATTGACATCTGCAAGATCAACAACCACGACGACTAGTCAGTCGTAGTCGACATTATAGAAGCCATGTAATGTTAGCGTATGTATGTATATTATGCGGAACAAACTGCTATCTCTTCTCACTATTTACATGCACAAGCTGTGGATTCTCCTCGTACTCGCTCTTGGTAAGCCACATTTGCTTGAACACGCTCAGACTTGCCAAAATCGAGCCACCAACAAAACAACTTGCACGTCTTTCTGGCGATGAATATATTTTCAGTTGCAAACTTGGATCCTCAGCCTTCATTTCCTCCAGCAGTCTAACTCCAAAGTTCCGGAACATCGTCGAGCCTCCGGCCAGAATTGTGTTCTGAAACAGCTCAGGCCTCAAATCGTAGTTTGTCTTCCTCACTGAATTTATAACGACCTGCGAAATCGGCAACTGCTCGATTCCAAATTTCTCCGGCTGGAAATAGAGTTCTGTAGAGCTCGTCAGCATTTCGTCTGTGACCTTTAGCACTTTTCCGTCTGGAAGACGAAATTCTCGAGTCTGGTCTGAGAGAACAGCTTCCCGAAGCTGTTGCTCGAGTGTCTTGGGGTTCACAGAGCATAATCGTTCTTTGAGACTTCGCACCAACTCAAATTCAGAGGATGTTGTTAAAAAATACCCACTCTTCATCAATTCCAATTGAACCTGAGTTGTGATATCACGACCACCGTAGTTTAGCCGTTTGATTGTTCCTGGGACAGAAAATCCCTCGTAGATCGGCACCACGGTGGTGACTCCGTCGCCGGAGTCCAAAACCACTCCAGTGGTCCGACCTGACGAATATAGCGATAAAACAGCAGGCATGGCCACATACAACGTAGGGAAATTGAAAGTTTCGAATGCCAGTTCTGCAAGTCCTTCTCGATTTTTACTGGGATTCAGTGGATGCTCTGTAATCAATATGGGATGTTGCTCTGTTTTGGCATTCAATTCTTGCATCACATGGCTCCAAACAAGCTCCAAAGATTCCCAATCGTCTACCACACCGTTGCAAATGGGATATTTCAGTTTCAGCAGCCCTCGTAGCTGTTGTGCCCGCGATCCAACAAATGTATCTTTTTCCGAGATGGAAGAAGGCATGATTTTATCGTATTTTGGCCGACCAACTATATTAGAATAGTTGATCGTTGGTTTCTCATCGCCCGCAAATCCTGCACGAATGGTTCCCGATCCGTTATCTATCACGATCGGCTGATTATATATGCTGTCCATCAATAAATAATAATAAATGCAAAGAAAAACAAACAAATATCTATTGAATTTATCAGATTTCTCCTAAATTAAATGCAATAGTATCTATCTCCAAAATCACCTAGTCCAGGAACAACAAATTTTTTGTCATCAAGACCCTGGTCGATCATTCCAGTGATGACCTTGATCTTTGGATACTTGGTTTTGAACACTTCTATACCTTCTGGACTAGCCAAAACATTCAGGAAGAATATCCGCTCCTCCTTAACACCTTTCTCAAGTAAAACGTCCACAGCCATTGAAGCAGATCCACCAGTAGCAAGTAATGGATCAAGCAGGAATACATAACGGTCCGGAATGTCTTCCGGTAGCTTCACATAGAATAACTTGGGTGAAGCAGTCTCTTCGTCTCTCTGGATAAGAATCTTACCTAATCTGACTGACCTACAACAATCTCTGAGACCCTGTTCCATACTTTCTCCGGCACGAATGATCGAGACACCACAAATCTTTCCCAAGAACTTGTGTCCACTGTAAGTGATTCCCAGTGGAGTCCGAATTTGACAAGATTTCACAGGAAGTTGGTTTAGTCCTTCCTCGACGAGTAATCTGATAATTCTATCAGAGTAAAAGATAAAGTCACCTCTCTGGGTGTTTTTATCCCGAATGATACTATAGATTAGTTATTACAGCTCTGTATAAACACTTACGTGTAAAGACACTTCAATTGATTGGTTTGCGGTAGCAAAACAACGTTATCGTAACCTGGCATACGTAAAGAAAAAGAAAAACTCATCTTTTGATAACAATGTTTCTTAAAATTTGAATTCTCAACAATTTATTAATTTATTTCCTCTAAAAAGTTTAGACTCATCTCGTAGCCGATCTTTTGACGAATTTCAAAGAGCTGTTTTTTCATATCAAATCCAGGGTACTGCTGTTCGCACAGTTTCTGGATTCCTTGCTTGGTCTCATCGTCCAAATCCTTCTCTAGTTCATTTAATACACGAATAATTTCCACCAACTCGTCAACATTTAATCTCCTCTCCCCAAGATATGGCTTCAGTTGCATAACCAAGGCCATTTTGTACATTGCAGGTAAATAGCGGAAGTTCAATAGTTCAACAACGAGCCGAAAGTTCGGTTGGTCTTTTTGTTGTAAAAATTCGTCCAATATAGCCAATGGACTCACAGCCTGCCGAAGTGCGGGCTCAGCAATCTCGTTGGATCTTATCTTACTGATCAAGGTTTCATCTTCGAGCGTACCAGTTAGTAATTTCTCAAATACAAGCCAAACGAGCTTTGCCAGCTTCACATAATCACCCGCTTCTGTGTAACAGTACAGGGCCTCGTAAAAATAGCCGATCTGGGCTAATCTGGAGCCCTGAATCTTGTAGACTTTCACGGCCGTCTGACGAAGTTTCAATTTAGCACAAATAGAGAGACACCATTCCAGATCGTCGTTACTTGTGATTTGGTATCTGGGAAGCAGCTCAGAAACAATTTCTCTCGAATTTGAATCATTGATCAATATTAAGATTCCAATCCCTATTGGAAACAGCTCGCGATGTGTGAGGTACGAAAATGACAACTCCTTGAGCATTTGATCAATTGTGGCGCTCAAAGCGGTCTCGGTAAATGAAACCAAAGACATATACCCCTTAAGAAGTCCAGCAGCCTCGATCAAGACAGCTGCAAACGTGGCTATCGATTTGTCCAGCATTTCGATGGACGTGATCACTGAAAGCAGCTTACCCTGCAATAGCTCAGTGCATATAGTTTCCCATGATTGTGTGGATTCTGGAGGATACTTTTCAATCGAAACTTGAACGTACTCATCCAACAACTCTAATGACGGCAATTGGTAAAGATAGTGTGCAAAAAAAGCTTCATACCAGGAGCCAGAAGCATCTAAGATTGTTGAGGAGTACCCAGACATGATGGAAATCAACTCGGATATCTCCGAGGCCAAACCTGCTTCCTTGAAATTTAAAGAAGCAGTCCGTTCACGGAGCTTCACCATCAGCTGTTTCCAAATGAGAAACTCTTTCGAGTCTGCAGAAAACCTCACCATGTCGTAAGTCTCGAGAAGCTTTCTGAAATCAGCAACAACATTAAACAAGTTTATATCCTCTGTTTGAAGCTGCTCCCAACCACTCTTATCCATTGCTTCCAAGGCTTCACTAAAGAAACCTCTAAGAACGAGCTTTTTCATATATGTGGACCAGAAGAGGAAGTTCCTATAGGGAAATTCAAAACTCAACACTTCCTGCTCTAATTCCTCATCTGGCTGAATGTCCGCACGATTAATCCAAACTGAAAGCAAAGCAATTCGTTCTTCTTCATTGGCAAAATGCACAGCGTTGAGTAAATTAAGCACGTTAAGTATCTCCTCGTAGTTGAAAATATAAGTCTCCTCGAAATTTGGGTCGTTTATGGATTTAGTGGCTATGAGAGCCTTCAAGCTGTTGATCGTGGATGTTATTATGGTTTGAAGGGTCTGCTTTTTTTCCTTGATGTTCTCTTCTATCTTGCTGAGTACTCCAAAATTCATATCCTCATCATCATCGTTGTAATGCTTGTATGCCTGATTAAAAAGTAACGGCTCAAAATAGTTGTACACAGAGGTCAGAAACTGCGTGTATTCCTCGGATGTGTCCATATTTGAGGGTATTCCAAATGGATACAATTTCTTCTCGCGGTTACTTTTTGCACCCATCTTAGATTCATCTGCTGCAGATAAAAACAACATACCACTGTCGTGCGATTCATCTAGAGAAAACTTGAGATTACGGCCGTTCTTGAGCCAGCTCAGATCGTTCTTGAGTATCGGCGTGTCGTCATAGGGAAGCTTTGTGATTGGTAATTGTGTCTGTTGATCTATCTCAAAGCCTAAATCCAATTGGTCAACCTCATGGAGCATAGAGTCAGCTCCATTTGTTTTCACCAAAGACATCTGAAAGTCCAATGTTTAATAAACAAAGTCAAAATTTTAAGCACGGTGAAAGTTTGGCAGTGGAAAAAAAATTAATCAAAAAAGATTAGAGAACAAACTATTTGGAAGGTGTTGAATAGCATGAGTTGGAACGAAATACGGACCACGGAGGGTATCACACGGTTTTTACGAAACCAGAAAACCCAAATCTCCGAGATATTTGCCGCTTCAACCCTAATTCTTGAGAAGGATCAACCTGTATCTCTTCCGGACAAAGAGCGATTTATCTTTGAATTGGTCTGTGATCGACTGGCTCTGATCAAAAATAAGGAGTTCCGTGGAAGCAGCCAGATGTGGATCTTATTTCGTAATGTTTGGATCAAATTTGATGGAGATAAGCATATGGTTAGTACAAGGACCAAATGTGTTAGCAGAATACGATTCAACGACGTTGTGGTGATGACATTAGATGAAGCAGAAATTGAAAAGGATCAGGAATTACTGGAAGCCTTTGTGGATTGTGTCAACCTGGTTATGGATTCGGGAAGACTAAATTTCTCATCAGATATTAATGTGCAAATAGTTTCGCAATTGGTGCGAATTGCAGCCGATTTACAGGACATAAGCATACAGGAAAAGATAGTCCAGCTTACTTATCGAATTTTTAAGCTTTCCAATACCGCTACTTTACGGTATAGCAAGAAAAATGTTCAGTTTTTTTGCAGCGAGTGTCTTCCCAACCTTTTGATGCTAAGTAGACACGCATCAGGGACCGAAAAACCAGTGTTGGAGACGATAGTGCGCGAGGTGCTTCTTCGGAAAGAGGTGTTGATAGAACTGAAAGAAAATATCGAGTTCTTCTGCAACAGTGCTTCTATGAAACAGGTTGATAGCGGAATAATTGTGGATCTATTCAAAAGAGTGGTGGGCAGATTAGATGTACAGGAGATCGAGGCTATATTCAGGGTAATGACATCAAATTATCCAGGTGTGAGCGCAGATTTATTACGACTTATCGTTTCCATGAACAAGGTTTTAACTACAAGCTTCCTGAGTGAACTGGTAGACTCAGCTCTGCAAACAGAGCCAGATTTGGAGATCTTGCAACTTGCAATCGAAAAAAATACTGAAGTGGGATTACTGTTCGGTGAACGGGTATTCAAACTGACAAGCAGTGGCCAGCTTAGTGATAAAAAATTTGCTCTTTTATCGACCATCATTGAAGTTTATGTTCGTTCGAGAGAAGTAGAACAATTCTATGAGATATGGAGCAACAATTGCGCGCCAAATTCTATTCTTGTCTCTGAGATATTTGTCAGTGAAGTTTCGAAGCTCATAGCCGGTCTGTCTCAAAAACAAATACTCAGCCTGGTGAAAAAGTACATTGATAATTTCCAAGATGAGACCTGGAACTCAGTACTTCTTGGATCAATCGCCGAGGGACTACTAGCTGGAGTCTCCGGTACAATTAAAACTACAGTCACGAAAAATATACAACAGACGATTAAGGCAGCAGAGCCTCTCTTCCTTCGAATTCTGAGCCAACCGCAGGACACTGCTCACTACTGGAGACTTGCAACGCTGATTCTCATGATTTATGACACAGAATTGCCTGGCAGTGCCAATAGTACGCTGGATGAGTACTTTTATGCTCGAATGCGTAATTTTGAACGCAGCTTGGAACTTTGCAATCCGAAGTTTGTGAAGCAGCTCATGAAACACTATCGGAAATCTAGTTTAGAGTTCAGGAAAACAATCTTCAACCGGTGGTTTGTTCTCATGAATGCTATTCTCGAAAAAGAACAACTTAAACAGCTTGTTGAAGGATATTTTAATGACGATTCGGACTTCCAGATAGTGTCTAACGGAATCTTACATGAGCAGTTGAATTTAATTAGGGAGATCATTGATTTGCTCATCCAAAGGCTCGCTAAGAATCAATATCATTTGGTCAGACATGTTAAGCACATTCCTGTTTTTTGCTACTCGCGCGCACAGAGAGAGCAGATGATGAATATCCTGACCAAAATTGTTCAAATGGACGAGATTGCATATGTATGTATGGCTCAGCTATTGGAACAGCCTACTCTTAAGTCAAGAATTGAATCCGATCTGACAGTTCTAGGTGAGTTTGTGGAATCTTCAACTCATCCTGAATGTCTTGCTGTTGCGGAAAGAATTTGGGATTTACATCTTCGCCAGTCGAATGACTTTATCGCTAATGCAGAACTTGAATTGCCAAAGACCGGTGGAATAAAAACGCTTGTCACATTATTGCGTGCCGAGAGGAAACTGGACAAGCTTAATGATAAAGTGTATTCTTCTGCTGTGAAGAGATGTATCAAGGAGCTAAAATCTTCAAAGAGCATTACAATACTTGAGTTCCTAATTGAGCTTAAAAGTTGGAAAATCCAGCAAGATTATGACTTGAAACCATTGATTAAGGAATTCGGTAAAAATGCGGACACCACGATGAAAGAACAGTTGTTCCGCTTAATTTGTCAGCTAGATCTCACTTATTCGCCTCAGTACGTGATTGCCTTGTTTGTGGACCTGGAAACTTCGGAAAAACTTGTTGAGGATCTGAAAGTCTATTTGAGCCAACTGGATATTGCAACGATGTCTGCGGTTTGGGCTTGGGCTTTGGAAAGTGAATACGATGAGCAAAAGTTTGCACAGTTAGTTTGTGCGTTCTTGACGACCCAGTCGACAGATAATGCAAACGCGCAAAAGCTAGCGACTATTTCTATTTCCAAACTGCTGGATCTCCAGCTATCAACCTTGTCACTAGTTGGTATCACTTCTGTGATAAAAAAGCTTCTGCACAGTTCTCATTGGATCCTGAACCAATATTCGGTTGAGCTGATCATTACTGTCATAAACAAGGTGAGCAAACATCTACTCCTGAAAAGTAACTTGGACCACTTGGACCATTCTCTGTATCTCCATAACTGCCAGGTTTTATCCAATGTCCTGCTTTTCCAGCGTTTCAGATTTTCAAACAGACAACATCTGCTTACTTTGACATTTGTTCCTCTCATGGAGTGTTTATTCAAGCAGGACATGCCCGCTTCTGCTGGTTTGGCCTACCAAAGACTGGTGAGTAATCTTTGCGAAGTATCAGCCACGTCCGTGACCAATTCAAAATCAGATACTTCATTGACCAGCGATGTGTCGTACATGAAACTCCAACTTCGAAAGTTTGCTCCGCTGTTGGTGCTGAACTATGTCAAATTTTATTTAGCCTACCGTTTGGCTCCGGGTTTGAAGGACACGCTTGAGAATGGCATGTTCTTGGTGTTTGATCTCTTGACACTCAACGAATTGAACTTCATTAACATGAGCTTGGATATCCAATCACGAGTTGTCTACAGAACTTTATATGACGATTACAAGAAGTTTGGAAAATGGAGAGAGGAATAGATTTCTCTCTGGATCCATCTCCCGATAATAGAGGTAAATAGGAAAATTAAATAATTTTTTTCTTTATGGTTGAAATCAAAGAAATAGACGGCGAGGTAGGGGAGTTCGTCAGTGAATGGGACAAACGACGGTACGTGCCTAAACCTGGTGAGCCGGAGCTACCTCCACAACTTTTTGAACTGGCTGACAGGCCTACGGAGGAGGTCATGGCTGATCTGAACAGACTTCCTCTGTTCATGACAGAGCTTGACGAAACAGATGGAGATGGTGGCGAGAATTTGCAAGTCGAGGCTCTGAAAGCTCTTGCATATGATGGTGAACCAGACGAGATTGCCACCAATTTCAAAAACCAAGGAAATGAGTGTTACAAAGCAAAACAATATAAAAATGCAGTGGAATATTATACGAAGGGTTTGGATGTTGGTTGCAATGTCGACGAGATCAACGCAGTTTTGTATCTCAATCGATCTGCATGCAATCTGGAGTTGAAAAACTACCGCAGATGTATTAATGATGCCAAAGAATGCCTTAAAATCCAGCCTAAGAACGTGAAAGCGCTTTTCCGTTCGGCCAAAGCCTTTCTGGCCATCGAGAAGTACGACGAAGCTGAGCAGATTATACAATATGCCTCATCTATGGACAACAGCTCACCAGCATTTAAGTCGCTGGTGAAACAGTTGGAAGACAGACGGCGAGTTTTGCGTGAGTTGGAGCAGAAGAAGCAGAGAGAGAACGAAGCCAAAGAGCGAAAAAAAAATACACTGAAACAAGCAATTCAGCTGCGAAGCGTTCAAATTGTTTCTAGTCTGGAGCCAGCACAGTTGCCAGACGGCACAGAAATTCATTTGGAGGATCCGGAGGATTACGAGAGCCAGTTGATCATCCCCACCATGGTCTTGTATCCGACGACTGACGAGTTTGATTTTGTTTCTGAGGTCAGTGAGCTATCCACATCGGGAGAACTGTTGCAGCTGGTGATGGATCGTCCAGACTCGTACTTCGAGGAGCCGAAACATGCTAATTTCAGACAAATGGAAGCTTTCATGGAGACTGAGACTGGGGGATTAATTAAGGCCGGAAAGAAGGTGTCATTCAACAGTATACTCACATCACCGTCACCCCGTGTGCCTCTTTTTGACAAAGTGATGCGGATCTATTTTGTTCCAAAGGTGGATGTCAAAAATTGGGTTGCGAAATGGAGCAAAGAAGCCGCACTTAAAAAGAGGATAATTAAATAATAATTAGCACTAAATAAAAAATATTTTAAATTACTAAACATTTTTACACTTTTGATATTATGGCCACCGTTAAACGTCAAAGACTTTCGGCAGGGTTGGCCGTCACACAAAAGGTTTTTGTGCGGTCACGTAATGGTGGAGCACTCAAAATCGTGCGAGAACACTATTTGAGAGAGGATGTGCCTTGTTCGAGCATTTGCTGCGACGAGTGTGAGGAATATTATAAACCTTCTGCGGAAGGCGAGAAGACCGTGCCTATTTTGAGTGGCGAGCCTTTAGATTTGGAAAAGAATGGCGTTGGACGCCATTACCTAGTTCTAGACACAAATGTGGTGCTGAACGCTATAGATCTACTTGAAAGTGAGAAGGTTTTCTACGACGTTATTATCCCACAGACGGTGTTGGAAGAAGTCAGAAACCGTAGTTTCCCAATTTACATGCGGTTGCGAGCTATTTGCAAAAATGACGAGAAGCGGTTTGTGGTCTTTCATAACGAATTCAAGTCCGAATCTTTTGTGGCCAGAGAAAGAGGCGAATCTGCACAGGATTATAACGACAGATTGATCAGAAAATGCGCATCTTTTTACGGCCAGCATCTAAAAGATCACAAGATTGATATAGTTCTTCTCACTGGAGACAGGGGGAACTCCGAAAAAGCTACTTTTGACGGAGTGAATGCCATGACTCTGCATCAGTATGTTTCGCTGCTTCCTAATTTCAACGAGCTTGAGGATATGTTGCCATCGAATGAGACATTCTCGCGCCAATTGAACGAAATAAGCTACGCAGAATACTACTCTTCTGCCCGTCTCATGGGTGGAATTAAAAATGGTACGTTGTTCCAAGGAAATATTAATATTTCGTCGTATAATTTCCTGGAAGGCTCGATTTCTGTGCCGTCTATGCCCAAACCGCTCTTAATTTTGGGCCGTGAGAACTTGAATCGCACATTTAACGGTGATTCCGTGATTGTGGAGCTCCTACCACAGAACAAGTGGAAAAAACCATCCACAGAAATTGTGGACGAAGAGACAATAAATAGGAACGAGGTTGGAGATGATGACGAAAATGAGGTAATTATTTCCGACCAGGAGCGTCGCCTTCTTGCTCAACAAGCTGCTGAGGCACAAAACGAAGAACACAAGGCTGTTCCAACTGCCAGAGTTGTTGGCATTGTCAAACGGAGTTGGAGATTATATGTTGGTCAGCTAGCTCCAAATTCTGTGAATAAAGATCAAGTTGGAGGGAATGCTGCCAAGTCATGCTTTGTGATCCTGATGGACCGTTCGCTGCCCAAATTGCGTATTCGCACCAGACGTGCTAAGGAGCTTTTCGGTAAACGTATAGTGGTTGCAGTTGACGCCTGGCCAACCACCTCGAAATTTCCAGAGGGTCATTTTGTGCGTGTTTTAGGAGATATCGAGGACAAAGACGCCGAGCAAGAGGCACTGTTGCTAGAACATGATGTTGAATATAGACCTTTTTCTAAGAATGTTTTGGATTGTCTTCCAAAGGAAGGTCATGACTGGAAGGTTCCTGAAAATTTGAACACAGGCGACGAACAATTAGCAAAAAGACGCGATCTTAGACACAAGTTAGTGTGTTCAATTGATCCACCAGGATGTGTGGATATCGATGACGCTTTGCATGCCGAGAAGTTGCCCAATGGAAATTACGAGGTTGGTGTCCATATTGCGGATGTGACACATTTTGTCAAACCGGGAACTGCACTGGATCAAGAGGGTGCATCCCGGGCCACTTCCGTGTATTTGGTGGACAAAAGAATAGACATGTTGCCTATGCTCTTGGGAACAGATCTGTGCTCTTTGAAGCCCTATGTGGATAGATTTGCATTCAGTGTTCTATGGGAGTTAGACGAAGACGCTAACATAGTGAAGGTGGATTATTTCAAGTCTATAATTCGGTCGAAAGAAGCTTTTGCATACGAGCAAGCCCAGATGCGGATGGACGACGAGTCGCAACAGGACGACCTAACCAAAGGAATGAGAATCCTGCTACGGTTGTCGAAGAAGTTGAAGCAGAACAGACTCAATGCTGGAGCTTTAAACCTGGCTTCTCCAGAAGTGAAAGTCCATATGGATAGTGAAACAAGCGATCCGGGAGAAGTGGAGGTGAAGAAGCTTGTTGAAGCAAATTCGTTGGTGGAAGAGTTCATGTTGTTGGCTAACATTTCTGTTGCCAAGAAGATTTACGATGAATTCCCTCAAGTTGCAATGTTGAGACGACACAATGCTCCGCCAGCAAGCAATTTCGAGGTTTTGAACGACATGCTACGGGTGAGGAAAGGAATGGCCATTTCGTTGGAGAGTTCAAAAGCATTAGCCGACTCGCTAGATAGGTGTGAAGATCCAAATGATCCATACTTTAACACGTTGTTGCGAATCATGGCTACACGTTGTATGATGGCTGCTGAGTATTTTTCTGCTGGAAACTACGGGTATGAAGATTTCCGCCATTACGGTCTTGCTACGGAGATTTACACGCACTTCACCTCGCCAATCCGTCGTTATTGCGATGTCGTTGTCCACAGACAACTTGCTGCTGCTATTGGCTACGAAAGTCTGCATACTCTCCACAGAGACAAGGCCAAGATGGATTTGGTGGTGAAGAATATCAACAAGCGACACAGAAATGCACAAATGGCAGGAAGAGCCAGTATTGAGTACTATGTTGGCCAAGTGATGAAGAATGCACAGAGTACCCATGAGGGATATGTGATCAAGGTTTTCTCGAACGGAATTGTTGTTCTTGTTCCAAAATTCGGTGTTGAGAGTTTAATAAAGCTCGAGGATCTTGGTGACATGAAAACAAGCCATTTCGATGAGGAACTCTACAAACTGAGCTTTGTGGACTTGGAGGGCAATCAAAAACAGGTTTCGGTGTTTGACCGTGTCACTGTTTTCGTGACTTCTCAGAAGGACGAGATGACTGGCAAAAGAAAGGCACAACTGAAATTGGCTTAAATAGAGGGACGTAGAATAGAGAAAAATAATGAGATTAAGTAATTTTCAACTTTTTCAATTTTTTTACTTTAATTAAACATGTCAAATATCGGTCTTGAAGTTAGACAGACAGTGCCGTCTATTGACCCCGTGGTGGCAGACTATGCTACGGGTTATGTTGGACATCTCTCTAATGCTACTGAGGACTCTGTTCTTGCACAACAATTGGATGTTTCTAGAGAGATGGAGTTTTTGAGCCAGTTACTTATGAGTGCTGGTGGACAGGCGGAAAAGGTGGCCAAATTAACGAAAAAGATCCAGGACAATTTGACAAAGCAGTTAGAAAACAACATGGCAAAGCTAGCAGTCACCGGAGATACCTCTAAACGTCTTCTGGATGTTGATCTGATATACAACCAACAGCGTGATCTAGATTCTTCGTTGGCTCTTTTAAACTCTACCAAAGATATTGCGCACACCGGAAGACAGATGGAAACTAGGGTGGACAAGAAGAAACTGCAGAAGGCTGAGGCCAAGATTGCAAAGAAGGTTGCCAAACGTGCCAACAAGTTTGTGGAGTACGAGGCTTCGAAGCTTCTGACAGATCAGAAACAGGACGACTACGACTCGTTCTTCCTCAAGGTGAATCCAATTGACTTTGGTGCTGGAGCAGGAAAATCTAAGGATATCAAAGTGGAAAACTTTGATCTTTACGTTGGAGCTGGAAAGAGAATATTGTCGGACGCATCGCTCACTTTGGCATTCGGACGTCGGTATGGTCTTGTTGGACAGAACGGTATTGGTAAATCGACACTTTTGCGTGCCTTGTCTCGTCGAGAGTTGAATATTCCGAAACATATCACCATTTTGCATGTTGAACAAGAACTGCGAGGCGATGAGACTTCGGCGCTGCAATCTGTTTTGGATGCCGATGTTTGGCGTAAACAGTTAATTCATGAGGAGAGTAAGATAAACGAGAGAGTCAGCGAGATTGACAATCTCAAGGGCGAGTTCGACCCCGAGTCACTGGAAGTCAAGCAGCTTGAGAATGAGCAAAACGATCTGGTTGAAAGACTCGAGGAGGTGCACGAGAAGTTGAGTGAAATGGAAAGTGACAAAGCTGAGGGTCGTGCCGCTTCGATCTTGTTCGGGCTTGGTTTCAGCGAGGCTGCCCAGCAACAACCGACCAACACGTTTTCTGGTGGTTGGAGAATGCGTCTTTCTCTCGCAAGAGCATTGTTCTGTAAGCCAGACCTGTTATTGTTGGATGAGCCTACTAACATGTTGGACGTTCCATCCAGTACGTACCTGGCTCATTACTTGCAAAGTTATCCTTCCACTTTACTAGTTGTCTCGCACGACCGTGCGTTCTTAAACGAGGTGGCTACCGATATAATCCATCAGCACTCCGAGCGTCTAGACTACTACAGAGGTTCCAACTTTGACTCTTTCTACAATACCAGAGAGGAGCGCCTTAAAAACCAGAAGCGTGAATACGAGAACCAAATGGCCATCAGACAACATATGCAAGCTTTCATCGACAAGTTCCGGTACAATGCTGCGAAATCGTCTGAGGCCCAGTCGAGAATTAAAAAGTTGGAGAAGCTGCCTGTTTTGGAGCCACCTCAGGAGGAAAAACATATCACATTTAAGTTTCCAGATCCAGAACCTCTCCAGCCACCAATTCTTCAACTCAACAATGTCTCTTTTGGATACGATCCTGCCAAATTATTGCTTTCCGATGTCGATCTGGATGTCCAACTAGACTCTCGAATTGCATTGGTGGGTGCCAATGGATGTGGTAAAACAACCTTGTTGAAGATCTTGATGGGATCTAATATTCCACAGTTGGGCTCAGTGTCTAAAAATTCACGAATCAGAATAGGATATTTTGCACAGCATCACGTTGATCAAATGGATTTGAATATGAGTGCTGTCAGTTGGTTGGGTCACAAGTATCCTGGAAAGACTGATGAGGAATATAGAAGACATTTGGGATCTTTTGGAATTACTGGTTCGCTCTCACTACAAAAGATTGAGTCGCTTTCTGGTGGTCAAAAGTCGAGAGTGGCTTTTGCTTCCTTGTGCCTAAACACTCCTCATATTTTAATCTTGGACGAGCCTTCGAATCATCTTGATACTTCTGGTTTGGACGCATTAAGTGATGCTTTAAAGAATTTCAAGGGAGGTGTTCTGATGGTCTCGCACGATGTGGCAATGATCAACAGCGTTTGCAACGAAATCTGGGTCAGCGAGGACGGAACAGTTAAGCGGTTTGAAGGTGACATCTACGGTTACAAGAAGTACATTCTTTCCAAGGCCGATGGCAGTGGAGTGGTGAAGAGACATTAAACGTTTGTGTGCTATATCTGTGTGTTTGTGTGCTATATCTGTGTGTTTGTGTGTCCAATTGTGAGGTTGAGATAACTATTGAGTTTCCTCTTGGCCTTGTAAAGCGCAAATGTGAATACTAGCAGAATGAGAGTGGAGGTGGTGAGTTGAAAAAACACCACAAACTCGACGGTCCCACGATCATCAACAAACTTGTGTTTACCGTTAATAACTCTGCTTATGATGTATTTCTCGTTGGAGAGCGTGAAGTTGAGGCAAATAGCTGTAGAGGCCAGAAAATGCATTATCACCACTAGCCACCAATAGAAAAAGTACCTGAATGAGGCTGCAAACTGCTGGAATACACTGTTAGCATCAACACGCAGTAACACGATGACTGTGGTAAGAGCGAATGACGCCAAAAGCATCGAAAAATTTGCAATGGTGCTCATCATGGTGCTTGTTCTACGAAAGTATGCAAATGTGATGACGCTGAGTACAAAGTTGAGGAAGCTGGAGAAGCTTGAAATGAGGGCTGTCTGCAACAAAAGACTACCGAAATGGTATTTTTGCCAGCCAATAGAATGCCTAATGTTAGAGTGAAGCTTGAACAACTGTGGATTAAACAGTTGGTTTGCAGGCTCTGGTCTTAATTTGATTTCGGTCTTACTTTCAACGGCCAAGTGTAGATTCCCAGATTCAATACTCTTCTCTTTAATCACAGTGTCGGTTTCATAGATCACTTCTGTTTTAGCCCGTTCCACTCCACTTGCATCCAAAAGACCGTCGACAGTCATGGATACAAACATTTGCGAGTGGAAGTTGTCGGCCGCAATCAGAAAACATCCTGCGGTGAAATCCTGTTTTAGCTGCCATCCCGCAGGTAGAACGGTTTCTGCCTTAAAATTCAATACCGTTTTGTCTATAGTCTCATCACCAGTGCTAATATCAAATATCAGGTTGCCAATATGGCTATCGCTCAATACCTCACCATTTAGATCTAACTGGGCTTCTCCTGGTGATACATAGCGTGTCTTCCTACCCTTCTCTAGCTCAAGATTCTGGACCGAAATACAACATCTGTACTCGCTGAACTTCTGCTGCTGCTCCCGCCAACTGCAAATAGCCTTCTCTAATGTCTTGAGGTTAGCGTATGTGTGCAACTGCTTCTCCATGTCTATCCCACGATCAAGGAGACGAAAAAGTGTTCTTAAATAGCAAATAACAAATGGTCCGAAGAAGATTGTCCGGCCGCTTAAAAGAGGGATGTTTTCTCAGACTGGGATTCAAACAATTAAAAAAAAAATGCACCCAAGCCGGGAGTCGAACCCGGAATCTTTTGATTAGAAGTCAAACGCGTTAACCATTACGCTACCCAGGCAGTGGTTACGAACTTTGGGTCGAGAAGATACATATTCGAAACAATTTGCAGCAGACGCTCATTGTGTCTCAACGATTTTTGCCGGCACACGACAAAAATTCACGACCAATCAAAGTTGATTAATTGTAATTACCTACGCCAGCCCAGGTAGTTCCACCGGGCCAAAATTTTTTCCCGCCCGCGACTCTCCAGAAATACCCACGCTGCAATTTTGGAAGGAAAAACATTTAAAAGTTTTCAATTGCAAGCATATAAGTCATCATGTTGTCGAGATCTTTTGTTAGGGGCGTCAGAGCCAACATGGGATTGGCATCCCAGACGAGATTCCTTTCGTCTACCCCAGCCGCTCTCAAATCTACTTACGATTCTCCAGACTTCTCTCACTACCTCAACAAATCCAAAGGAACCAACGACAAATCTAGAGTGTACACGTACTTCATGGTGGGTTCGTACGGATTGCTCTCTGCTGCCGCTGCCAAGTCGACGGTCGAGGCTTTCTTGACTACCATGTCCGCTTCTGCTGATGTGTTGGCCATGGCTAAAGTTGAGGTCAAGTTGAATGCCATTCCTGAGGGAAAGAACGTTGTCGTTAAATGGCAAGGTAAGCCAGTTTTCATTAGACACAGAACTCAGGCTGAGATCGACGAGGCCAACGCTGTGGATATTTCTGTTCTGAGAGACCCTCAGAAGGATGCTGACAGAGTCAAGAACCCTGAATGGCTCATCATGTTGGGTATCTGCACTCACTTGGGTTGTGTCCCTATTGGTGAATCCGGTGACTTTGGTGGATGGTTCTGTCCTTGTCACGGTTCCCACTACGACATCTCCGGTAGAATTAGAAAGGGTCCTGCTCCATTGAACCTCGAAATCCCAGAATACGAGTTCTCCGATGAGTCCACTTTGGTTGTTGGTTGAATAGAAGAGCAGACCGAATGTATAAAGACACAAACAATCGCAGAAAATAAGCATCCATTTGGATTCCTAGTAATAGATTATTATCACTCATCATAGTAGCTATTTGATTTAATCATTTTTTTTTCACACCTATGCATCTTAAAGATCTTTAAGATGGAACGCCCTGCTTCTGCGACTACACTATCGTCGTGGCAAAGCTCATTTGTGACCTCAGCGAGGTCTAAGAAGCTCATTAAACGATTTCATGAGTTTCGAACTATTGACTGGATCCATGAATCTCTAACGGAAAACATAAAGTATTATGATGCCATTCATCCCAAAATTACCAATAATGGCGCGACAAGTACCAAAATAAACTCATTGAAAGCCAAGTTCCTCACTTCGGTACAAAGCTGGCTTGCATTGACCCTTATGGGAGTCTGTATCGGACTCATCGCAGCCTCAATCAATATTATAACTGAATGGTTAGGGAACTTCAAAACCGGATACTGCTCATCTAACTTCTATCTGAACCAAGAGTTCTGCTGTTGGAGTGAAGGAAATGATTGTTCGAACTGGGTTCCATGGTCACAGTATTCAATTTTGCAATACCTAATTTTTATTCTAATCTCAGTCATTTTCGGCCTTGTGGCCGCTCTCCTTTGCAAGTCATTCGCTCCAACGGCTGCTGGATCTGGTATCTCTGAGGTGAAAGTCATTGTTTCAGGCTTTGTTATGGATGGTTTCCTCGGCTGGTGGACACTCATTATCAAGTCGATTGCGCTTCCATTAGTTATCGCATCTGGATTGAGTGTTGGTAAGGAAGGACCGAGTGTTCATTACGCAGCATGCGTCGGAAATGTCATCCCAAGAATCTTCAAGATATTCGGTCGATCTTACGTCTCCTTATCTCAGTTTCTCACAGCAGGATCTGCAGCCGGTGTGGCAGTCGCATTTGCCTCTCCGATCGGCGGTGTTCTGTTCTCCATCGAAGAGATCAGTTCTAATTTCAAGCTTTCCACTCTGTGGATGAGTTATTACTGTGCTCTGGTAGCTACAGGAACCCTTTCAGCGATGAACCCGTTTAGAACAGGACAGATAGTCATGTTCGAGGTGAGATACGATTCAACATGGCAGTATTTCGAAATCCCATTTTTCATGCTTCTAGGAGTGTTTGGGGGAGTTTATGGAATATTAGTGGCGAAGTTCAATATAAAGATGGTGTCATTCCGTCAAAGGTTTCTTGGAAAATTTGCAATCAGAGAAGTTGTCATTTTGTGCTTTTTGACGTCCGCAATTGGGTATTTCAATGAGTTCATTAGGCTCGAAATGACTGAAGGAATGGAAATATTATTCCATGAATGCGGTGGAGAATTTGATCATTCCCTCTGTAAAATAGAGCAGCAATTTGGACCAAGGTTCAATTTCTTTGCTAGTCTAATTTATGCCACTATTTTGCGGATGATATTAGTGGTTATCTCATACGGTTGCAAGGTTCCATGCGGAATTTTCGTTCCCTCAATGGCAGCAGGAGCCACTTTTGGACGCGCAGTTGGCTTGATTGTTGAGCTATTCAGCCCTTGTACTGGATCCAATTCCGAAACTTGTGTCATTTCTGGAACTTATGCGTTTCTAGGTGCCGCTGCTGCACTAAGTGGAATTACCCATCTCACTTTAACAGTGGTAGTTATCATGTTTGAACTGACTGGAGCAATCAAATACATTATTCCAACTATGATTGTTGTGGGAGTGACCAAGATCATCAATGATCGTTGGGGAACTGGATTTGGGGGAATAGCTGACCAGATGATCAAGTTCAACGGTCTTCCGTATTTGGATCCTAAAGAAGAGCACGATTTTGAGGATTATAAGATCATTGATTGCATGACAGACCAGGTGGTCGTCTTCCCAGCTCGAGGAATGACTTACAGGGAGGCTGAACATGTTTTGGCGGACACATCATACCAGCTTTATCCTGTGGTTGCGGTTGAACAGCCAGTTGTTTTGGGATTGATAAAACGCACAGACCTATTGACTGCACTCAATTACCACAGACAAAGACTCAATGGCACTATTCCATTGGATGCTAAAATCTGCTTTTTAGTGTCAGATGGGGACGAGATTGACGAAACAGAGCTACTAGTCGAGCGATTCGTTGACAATCAGTATTATCGTGTTAACGTGAACAGCTCCTTCAACACCCTTTTGAACATTTTCATGAAACTGGGGCCAAAACTAGTTGTTGTGGAGGATGGTGGTAAATTGGCGGGTCTAATTTGCCGCAAGGACCTTATAAAATTCGAATTGTACTTGCATCACATGAACCACGGTGACATTTTCGTTTCCAAGACTGACGAGAAAATATTTACCATAATTTGGCAAACGGCACACAAATTGGGGGATAAAGCGCTTGCTTTGCTTGGTCGCAAAAGGCAACCTTATATGGTGCTTGAGTTGGATGAGTAGGCGTTTACAGACTATGCAGGTGTTTTGTTTTCTTGTTTTGTCCGTGCATGAGAAATTTTTAAAAAAGGGCAGCTGAATAATCCCACCGCGAGAAATATAAATAGGGGCTATATCGCAACCCCCGCCATGCGTATTTTCTTTGCAGCGAACAAAAAATGTCGATGAACGGTTGTGACCCGGAGCCGTCCAGCGCTCAAACTTCCAAGAACTTAGTGTTGTGCTTTGATGGTACTGCCAACAATTTCAATGCTAGAGTCTCTACCAATATCCTCAAACTGTATAAAATGCTCGAAAAGGGGTCACGCAGACAAATGTGCTATTATCAGCGTAAGTTTAAATTTCACCCTGTAACTATGAAACTAATTTCCAGCTGGAATTGGAAATGATATTCGTACCGGATTTGAAGAGATTCGAGACGGTGGGTGGTTTTCGTCGGTGGTCGAGAACGTCAAGTCTGATCTTGATGATTTTGTCGCATTCAGTGTCGATTATCATGTTATAGAAGCTTACACATACCTGATGCGATACTACGTCGAAGGAGATAAAATCTTCCTATTTGGATTCAGTCGGGGATCCTTTATAGCGCGTATTTTGGCTGGAATGATAGAGAGAATTGGACTCTTGAACCAGGGCCTAGAGGTGATGGTCAGCACAGCCTGGGAAATTTATAGAAAATGGGAGGAGCACGGTCAGCCGATAGGACGAGAATGGACGAACTCTAGCAGCAGTGTGTTCAAAAAGACCTTTTGTCGGGAAAAGGTTGATATTAAGTTCATGGGGTTGTGGGACTCTGTCAATTCGTGTGGAATATTTAGAGACAGATTGTTTCCCTATACTTCAATTACTCATCATGTGGAACACATCAGACACGCAGTAAGCATCGATGAGCGACGAGCCAAGTTCAAGCAGAATTTGTTTATCCCGCATTCGTATCTCCCATCACTTTTCAACTTGCAATGCGTGGATGAAGATGACCAGAACGAGCACGATAGCTTCCCATCAAGCATTCCTGATGAGTTTTCACAATTATTACCCGTTGAGTCTGATTATGTTAATAGGACCAACGCATATGCTTCAAGACTAACGCCGACATCGAATGATCTGGTCGAACTTTGGTTTCCAGGGGATCATAGTGATGTGGGGGGTGGTTGGATTAATGATTTGAATGGCCATTCTGTTTCAAACCTACCTTTGCGTTGGATCCTTGCATCCGCTATAGAGCTGGGGGTTTTATTTAAACAAAATGCGATTCATGAGTTTGCAAACAAATTTACCGGATTAGACAGCTTATTGTCCTGTCACCACGATTGTCTACAGATACGCAGGAAATGTCCTATCAACCATAATATAAGGATTCTCAAGGCATTGACCCCAACGACGACTATAACTCAATCATCTATCGCTGATTTGAGTGTCACTAGTTTAAGTGCAGAGCTACTGGATCCGCGTGGAGATAATGAACTGTTTAATACACCTTCTCAGAGAACGGTTGATGTCCCTTCAGAACCTGTATTGCGTTTTGATGGACGGGGAACAGACACGATGAGAAGGTCCTTTTTTTGGTGGATGGTTGAGGTCCTGCCAGTCGGCTACTTCGTGGAAAATAAAAACGGAAAATGGCGAAGAATTTACTATCCAAATTTAGGTCGTAAAAGAAGCCTCCCCAGAAATGCCAAACTGCATTGGACAACTCTCTGGCGGGCAAAATTAGTCAAAGACTACGTTCCAGATAATATTCCAGCTCCTTACAAGCCTCTTTTTAGTCTGGTGAAGCAAGAAAATGATGGTATTGCTGATGAAGATGACGAATGTGAGTGCCAAGAGGTAACTAATGAAAGCCTTATTGATAGAACAACAGGCGAGATTCGGCCGGAGTGTCTTGCCTGTGATAATAACAGAAAACTTCGCTTGAGGATCAGATGGGACGAATTGCCGGACGACCTGTCTAAGTGGCTAGACAGTGATCCATATTTATAGATAGATAGATAGATAGATAGTTTTGTAAGTCCTAATTTTATTTACTCCTCAATTTATATTGAATATAGATGGACATGTCCCGAAGGAATAAACTAAGGATGATAGAGGCACAGATGACAGGAAAGAGATCTTAACATGTGACGTCCTGGGTGGCTCTGGAGTTCAACAGAAGAGCCACAATCAGACCGTAAAGACCCAAAACTTCGGCGAAAATCAAAATAAGAATCATACCCACAAACAATCTTGGTTGTTGAGCAGATCCTCTGACACCGGCATCTCCAACAATACCAATGGCAAATCCAGCCGCGAGTCCTGAGAGACCCACCGACAATCCAGCACCAAGCTGAATGAAACCAGTATACAGGGCCTGTTGTTGTTTCAGAGAGGATGAGATCAACACCGACACCACCAATCCATAAATGGCAATAATACCTGCCATAATGACTGGGACAGTGTTTTTAATCAACAGATCTGGCCTCAAAACACAGGTGGCACAGATACCAACACCGGACTTAGCAGTACCATACGAGGCACCGAAACAGGTGAAGATGATGGCAGCAGCACAACCAATAGAGCCAAAAAATGGAGCATAGACAGGACTGGAATGTTAGCTAGCGATTTGAGCGTACCGAGAGGACAATTGACAGAACAAAGCAAATTGTACTGTTATCCCAAACAGCCGGCGGATTCGGAATACTTACCAAAGGTCGGACATAATGATGTGATTAATAGATTCTATGAAATATTGCGAGTCCTATGATCACTTTTTCTGAGTGGAATGGAGCAATACTAATGTTTTTGCAGGACGATTATCCAATTGACACCTATATTTCTATGTCTTCTATTCTTCTAATTATCGAATGCTGCTTTTCTGCGAGGCGGGGCACATAACCTATTATGTCATCAAGACTTGGTTAGCTTGTTAATATTGAAGTCTACGAATCCTGGACGACTGAACGGTACAGTCTACCGTACATTCAGAGAGTCATCTACTGCACTGATTCGCTAGGCAAGTTTAGGGATCTTGAATAGAAAAGCTAGTGAAGGATCAAAGCTATTGAACTTGCGAGCGCAATTGGACAAAGCCATTGGGCTCTATCAGATCAATTTTTCGAATAGAACTCTTGAAATTACTGCTTGTCGATGTATTTTGAGACAAGCTGCAAAGAGAGGTGGATTACACCTCTTATCCTCATTTGCGCTCTTTGACTTAAAATACATTAATTTTCATTACAATCTTTTTGTCGCGAAATTCCAAAACAACACGAATGGTAAGTCTCTTCAATTGGCACTAACGCAGTCACTTCTATACAACACAGCGATCAAACAGACACAGCAACTGCGAAAAGATCTCGAACAGTTCGAAAAAGACCCTGTTGGTGCTCAGTTGTCGTTGATTGGTCAGATCACTACCACGATCACCACTTTGACACGAACCCTTCAAGATTACGAAGACTATATTGTGAAGCAAACTTTAAACTTAAACGAGTCACAGAAACTAAAGAATGAGAGTCGTCTTGCAAGTCTTAAGAACGAACTATTAGAATACAAGCTAAGAGCCCAGGCTCTTAAGAAACAACGTGAGGATGGCTTAGCGGAGGTTTCTCGCACACAACTCTTCACAAATCGATCTACGGCTGTCTCAGACAATCCGTACGACGATTCTAATGTATCTTCTATAACAAACCGGGCAGGCCAGACACGTCACGAGGAATACTCGGGGCTTTCAATGCAGGAAGGATTACAAAAAGAGCAGTCTGTTTTGGAACGCTCAGGCCAGCAGTTGGATGAAATTCTGGAAATGGGACGGTTAGCTTTTGACGACCTGGTCGAGCAGAACGAGACCGTGCTAAAAATGAAGGACAGAATGTCTTCCGGTCTCCAAACATTGGGTGTTTCTAAAGCCACCATAAGACAAATTGAAAAGAAAGCGTTCCAGGATAAATGGATTTTCTACATTGGAGCAGCATTGACATTGTATGTGATGTATTTGATATGGAGATATCTTAGTTGACTACTCAGATCCTGCCTATAAGTGGCCCCAAAGCCACCGGGAGTGTTGCAGCACTGTCGCCAATGAACTGCCAACAGTCATCATCGTCATCATCCGGCTCCGTGTTGAAGATTGCAATTTTTCCTCCGCGATTCTTTACAATGTCCACGTATGACGCAGCGGGCCACACTACCCGTGACGTTCCCACAACCAACATCAGATCCACATTGTTTCTCACTATAAATTCGTCCGCCTTGTCAATCATCTGCAGCGGCAGCGACTCTCCAAACCATACCACCGCTGGTCTCAAGAGGCCTTCGTCGCATGCCGGACAGTGTGGGAGGTTTCTCTCGTCGATGTACGGCAGACTGTCAAGAGACTCGAATTTGTCCACCTCTAAAGCATCACATAACGGGTCTTTATAATTATTTCTCTCCTCGTAGGAACAGCTGAAATTTGTGCATCTAAGTCCAAACAGTGATCCGTGGAATTCAAGCAATTTGCTTGACACATGTCCGCTCCGTTGCGACAGCCCATCCACGTTCTGTGTAATTGTAAGAAAGTTAATATCGGGCATTTGGCTGAGTTTTGCTAATGAGAAATGACCAGCATTTGGCTGAGCTTGTAAAGCTTTTCTTCTTCGCATAGAGTAAAATTGCCAAACAAGTCCAGGATCCTGTAAGAAGGCATCGGGAGTAGCAAGATCAATAGAGTTGTACTGTTTCCAGATACCCCCAGAGCCCCTAAAAGTAGATAGCCCTGACGATGCTGATAACCCGGCACCTACCAGTGCCAGAACCGTTTTGCACTGCGACGAAGTTAAAAACTCATGAAACGATTCTAGAGTGGATGCGGGCACCATTGGAGCAATCTCGGTTTGTAATTGAGTATTTGTGATATCTTCGGAGCTTTCTACATCCTGATTATGTGCGAACGGCATTAATGTATCTTTCGCATCATCTGAGTTGCTAGTGTTCGCTATTTGAAGATGATCTTAAGTAGATAAAGAAATTCTGTCAAAATAAGATTGTGCAAAGTCGAAAATTTTTCCCAGCCTTTTTGAACGAAAAAAACACAAACTGGGAAACAAACCAAACTATTTGTTTTTCTGAACCGTTGCGAGAAATCAAATACCAACTATTTTCTGAGTGGAAAAAAGTTAGATTCGCTTAGACGCGTATTTTTCACCTACAATTGTAGCCTTTTTCAGCCAGACCACGGCTTTGCCCTTCTAATTCTATTGGAAACGTGGTGATATCACAACATATACGAAAATGGCACACAACGATAGACGGCATATAACAGAGGGCGAAAGACGCTCGATGGCAGCCAAATTCAACGATGTGATGGACGAGGTTATTGCTCTTAAAGATCCGGAGGGGAAGGAGTTTTATGAGATGTTCCAGACGCTCCCATTGAGAGCAAACACAGATTATTACAAAGTGATAAAAAGACCAATGTCCTACTCCAAAATTAGATCGATGCTTAAGAGCTCTAAGTACACACACCCACAGCAATTTGTGAACGATATTGTGCAGATTTCCTGGAATGCCAGATTTTATAATGAGAAAACGTCCATTTATCACGAGTGTGCTACCGTGCTAGATGAATACATCAAACAGACGATCATTCCATTTATCAAGAATGATCCCAACATGTATGGTCATTCGGATGTGTATTATCCCAACTTGGGTAAGCTTCCTGGTGAACAAGATGATTTCGTTTTGCAAATAGCTTCTCCTACTCCTCCCGCACGACAATCAAAGTCTCGTGGAGACTTTGACGACGATGACTACGATGAAGAGGACGTCGATGAAACAAGACACCAAGATGACGACTATCAGGATGATGATTATCATGAAGCAAATGTTAATTCGAACCTTGTCCATCATCCTAACCATATGAATTCGATGCCAGGTGCTTATGGAAGTTCTGCCCTTCCCAACTACAACCCATCTGCTTATGTTTCTAAGACTGAAATTTCTCCACAGTCCAATTACTACTACCCACCAACTCGTAATGTGGCCAAGTCGAATGAACAGCTGCTCGAGAACTGGGTGAAAAGAGGAAGACCTCCAATTGTGGATCAACCCCATGAGCAGAGAATTAAAAGTATCATGAGAGGACTGAAAAAAATCAAAGTGAATGGCAAGACCATCATTACCGTTTTTGACAAGCTTCCTAACCAACAAGATCATCCTGAGTACTATAGATTGGTAAAGGAACCAATATCTATGCTTGACATCAAGGGTTTAATCAAGCAAAGACATTATCAGACTGTGGACGCTTACATGGCTGACGTGTTCAAGCTCATTGCGAACTCCAAGGCATATTATACGGCCAACTCTGCAATGCTCAACAATGTGAACTTGCTGGAAACAAACATCACCAGATTGTACCATATAGAAATGCAAAAACCAGACAGTGATTATGGTGATGTTGTTACCTCTAAAGTTCCAGTTCCCTTCTTGGTTTACGAAGGTAGAACCTATAAAGTCGGAAATTGGGTGTTGCTGAAGAATCCAAACGATGTTAATCGGCCTATTGTGGGCCAGATCTTCAGGATGTGGCAAGAACATGGCAAGAGCTACGTCAATGTTTGTTGGTATTACCGGCCTGAATGGACTTCTCATAGTTATGACAGATTGTTCCTGGAGAATGAAGTTTTCAAAACAGGTCAATATAGAGATCACCCGGTTGAAGATATCATGGGTCCATGCTATGTTGCGTACTTCACGAGATGGCTTAAGGGTGATCCTGCAGTGAAGTTTGAAGGACCGCTGTTTATTTGCGAGTTCAGATACAGTGATCGCGAGCTTTCATTTGCGAAAATTAGAACGTGGAGAGCATGCCTGCCTGATGAAGTTAGGCATATCGAAGATCCAGTGACTCCGATCGACAAACCACGAGTGCTGAAAAAATTCCCATCTCCAATCAAATACATGCTACCACCAAATGCTGTCCCATCGGAAAAACCTCCACCACCTACAATTTTGAATCTTAATGCTCCTCCATTAGTTGGAGGAATTCATATCTACGAACCTGGCGGAGATAGCGAGCCACATGATGATCCTAATTATTATGATTCCTCGCTCAAGAGTAACGAGTACAAGACTTACATTCCACCTTCCCCGAATATCAGACTTCCAATGTTACATTCGGACCAATCTCCTCCTCCGCAGAACATGTCGATTCCTCCAAACTCAGTTTCTGGTTATCCATCTTCTTCGATGAATCAGCCTTTCAATTTCCAGAACCCTTACCAAAACAATGGTGCTTCTCAGTATGGGGGTAACTACCAGCATCAGCCGTCAGTGCCTTCCTACGGAAACATGTATGCGGGTCAGAAAGTTGTGCAGACGCCTTACAACAATATGGCATACCAGTATTCGCCATTTAATCCTCCTTCCTACTCCCAGTCTTTCATTTTACCTACTACGCAGGAAATGAAACTATCTAAGGCTGTCAGGGCCAAGTATGAGCGGATCGATGGTACCAACTTCCAGAGATTCACCAAGAACTTAGCTCAGAACAACTACTTGAACGGGGCTACCGATTCGATGAGCAAGCCTGAAGAGTATCCTGACGATGAGTTAACTCCAATGGTTTGGTACCGGGGCCCTCCACAATATATTGTGAATCGTGTTGTTTCGGAGACAGATTTTGAGGCTCAGGATTTGGATCTTCCATTTGTTAAAAAGAGACGACTAGGGGAGGCGATCCAACCTGTGCGGCTGGGCCATAGTGCCAAATATTTGGCATGGAAGATGATGCAAAAGACGCAGCAGGCCGCGTCCAACGGCACTAAGGCTTAGATTGTATTTTACCTTTCTATAAATAAATGTACATTATGAAAGGAGACGCGACGCGTTGCTCACGGAACGCAAATAATATTTATAAAATAGCACTAAGAAAAAAAGGGGCAGCAGCTCCTTTAATTGATCTCCTGTCAAAAAGATAACACTCCTTACTGCGCCCTATTTATTAACGTGCAGGAAAATGCAGAAATTCAAATTACGGTGTGTTCTATAAAGCGAATGCAAATGATGATACAAAGAACGTGATCTGCTGGACTAATTTGGGTAGATTCCCCAGTACTTCTCAACTCCGTACGTACCAGCGTCTTTCCAGTAATCATTGTAGGTGGTAAACATGATGACACTGTCGCCAACAGCTTCTGCCATGGACTTAATTGCTGCCAATTGATTAGATTTTGAAGGCACGCCAAATTCTCCATATGTATCCCCCTGTGTGGGCCACCCTGCCTCGCAGATCAGCACGGACTTGTCGCTGCCACAGACACTCTGCATCAAAGAGATTTGACCTTCCAGAAATGTGCCCGAATCTTCAGGCTTGACAGAACCGGCCCAGTATGAGTGCGCATTGACAGCAACAAAGTCAGATGCAGCGCAGAGATCAGGGTTATCCTGATATGCTCCCACAGTGTCGACAGTCACCACTTTCCCGGTCCAGCCTTTGTCGGAGAGTAATGATCTTCCTGTGGAAACAGCATTGACCACCTGCGAGGACGAGTAGCTACCTCCTTGGATCCATTCGTTGCCAATGGCCACTGCAAAAATACCGTCCCAGCCTTGGCTTGAGCTCGAAACCTGGTCGTAGAGTAGATCAATATCGGAGGAAATTGAGTCCATGTAGAAAAGACCAGCGAAAATCTTCTGATGAGAAGCCATGTTGGCCATGATGTGAGTTATGCAGGAGCAGTCTGGGGCATACACTCTGATGACGTCGTATGAAGACAACATGTTGATGTCACTAGCGATAACGTCCCCCGATTTGCATGAACCGGAATCAGTATATGGGGAATATGTGATACCCTTAGCTTGTTGGGCGTAGTACTCAACGGACCCAGCAGATGCAGTCGACGAGACAGATGAGCTCGAAGATGAAGTGCTGATGGAGCTGGCAGAGCCAATAGTGGAAGTTTTTAAAGTGGTAGCACCAGATAGAACAAAGCTAGAAAGAGCAGAGCTGAATGCAGCAGAACTTCCACTTGAGGTCGCACTAGCAAAAGCACTGGAGCTTACTGCTGCGGGAGCCATAGGGATAGCGTCACCGTTAGAGTCGAAGTATTCAGTCACAATTACAGTAACCATATCTGGCTCTCTCTTTGCGTGCTGGTGGTGCTCATGGATAGGGGAGGAGAACACAGCGGTCGCGAGTAGTGAGTAAAGGATAGTACCAGCTAACATTATATGAAGGAACGAATAGTGCAGCTCTACCCCTGAATGATTTAATATATGACTGTTTCAGATCACAAAGGAGAGGACTGTGTATTTATACCTAGATCAAGTAGTTCTGCTGATGAATTCCGAAACACGCCCGATGCCATTTTTCGGTGATGATCCTGGTGCAGCTCTGCTCCTTTGAGCACATGTGGAAGCCTGTGCGTTAGAGATCGGGCCAGCCGATCCTTGCAGTAAAAAATGAATTTAATTTCTTGTTTTTCTGCAGATTCCATAATATTATAAAGCTTGCATGAAACGCGCTAGTAACGAGTCTGCGCAGATTTAGCACGCCTGACGTAAATATCCCCCTTTTGATGAGATTGCAGCTTATCAGCTTCTCGTTCTATGGCGTTGTCCCCCCCCTCTACTATTGTTCCAATCCTGCCGGTAACAGAAGTCTAGATCATTGTGTCCTTCAAGCCTTGACAATGATCAGCCGTTTTTTCCTGGCTGTGCTTTCTGGCGATACAGCACTGGCCTATCTTTCCTGATTTGGACTATCTAATCTTTTTCTTTTTCCCCATAGCTTAAACCTTTGAACTACTTATGCTTCGTACGCTCAACCTGAACAAGTACCAAACTCGCGATTACCGATGTGCAGAACCATTTGTGTATCAGTCCGTTCCTAATAGCTGATTGGCCGAGAGCGTCATCTTCTCCCTTTATTTATCAGAATGAAATCTTGCAAATAGGTCTCAACTCCCCGAAACATCGAGAAAACAAAACCGAAGAAAATACCGTTCAGTCTCCTGCAGTCCAATGCGATCTATCCAGCTGCTCGTTTGCTTATGACCTGTTTCTGGCTGTCCAGCAGGCCACGATGAACACGCTAAATCTGAAACATCCAGGAGTCACTCCAGCCACATAATTTCGCGTTCGTGTGGCACGACAGTGGCGAAGAAATAATATTGTCTTTTTATGACTGGTCTTCAATTATGATCACCATCTATACGCTATGAAAACACAAGTTCCACCTTCTTACAGCCATCTAGAGCATTCAGAATATTCAGAATACCAAATTCTTTACACTAATGAGACCACAAAGAAGAGTAAAGTCTGGCATGACGGTACGATGCGATTGTTCAAGCTTAACAAGAAGATGATTGTTTATGACGAAGAACGTATCGAGATATATTCAGATTTCCTAAATTCTTATCCACATTATCATGTGGATGATTTGGTGAAGTTTGAGTCCATTTGGGTGATGATAGACGAGGTTTTGGGCACGTACGAGAGAGACGTTTCTAAGCACATGCAGAACCTCAATGCCAATGATCTTAACATCAGGGCCATGCATAAGTCTGCTGAGAAGAAAGCTCACACGCAACCTTCAAATGACCATGTACGAAAGAATAAACGAGTGTTAGGTTTGGTGCGCACCAGACCGTCGTCACTACCAACTCAGGCACCAAGTCGAAAACGTCTGCTTGAGGACTCCATTGGTCGCAAGAGACCCAAAATGGACAATTACATTCAACGTGCAATTGAAAAGTTTACACAGACAGACAACATATCGGATTTCCCTGATACACAACGCTCCGATACTCTGTCCTTAGCCAGCACTGCAACGTTGGCGCTGATTTCGCCGACCACGTCGCGTAAACTTCACTCAACTACTTCCAACAGTTATTCATCGCTCTCTACACGGCCGCTGCGATCGTCTAACACGTCAATATCTTCGCAGTCGGTATACACGCCCGCCAAACGCCAAAGATCGCTTCGAATCGACAGAAATTCACAACCTTCCGTCGTCGTCGAGAAACCATCGATACTGGCACCGTTTGCAGTGGTTAACCGGTTTAATTTCACTGATAACAGCTCAACTTCAAGCTGCTCTGTACGTGATCCCAGCCCGCTATTTGAATACGAAACGAGCACCAAAGACACTGAACCGCTACAAAAATTCCGAACTCCCACGCCGTCAGAGCCGCCATACTCCATATTCGACACGGTAAGAGCCAAACGCTAGGATCTACCTATCAGTATTAAATTGTTATTGCTCAAGCTCCATGATTATTCTGTTTATTTAATAAAAGAACTAACTAATCTGTAGTGAGTGCTGCCGCCCCAGTATCAGTGTCTAGTTGCCATACTTGCTTGCCAGTCTAGCCTGCTGATTTTTCTCTCTCCAAATCAGGAGGGGAACAGCGTTAGATGTGAAGATCTTCACCACAGGAAACGATGACAGCAGGCCGTTCAACGCGGACATAGCAGGCACGTTATTGACTCTCTCAGCCACCCATGCCTGTTGTTCCATTTCTTTAGACTTATCGTAGACCATTTTCTATAGATTGTTTGTACTTAAACTTGCCAGATCCAGCAAAGTTGTGTAATGTAACAGTCTATTTTTGAGCGAGCGCTTTCGAGCTATTTAAAAAAAAACCCAAGACTGTGGCAATGCGGCTCAATTTACAGCTTGCTAGTCAGCTCAGGAACAATGTCAAAAACGTCTCCGACGATACCAACATCAGCCACAGAGAAAATAGGAGACTCCTCATCCTTGTTGATAGCCACAATAGTCTTGGAATCTTTCATTCCGGCGAGATGTTGAATAGCCCCAGAGATACCAACAGCAATATATAAATCTGGTGCAACAACTTTACCGGTCTGGCCAACTTGTAAAGAGTTATCACAGAAACCGGCATCCACTGCTGCTCTAGAAGCTCCCACCGCAGCATTCAATTTTTCGGCCAGCGGAATGATCAACTTCTCAAAATCTTCCTTGCTCTTCAGCCCACGACCACCGGAGACCACAACCTTGGCTGATCCCAAGTCCGGTCTTTCTGACTTCACCAACTCCTCAGAAACAAACTCTGAGCTGTTTGTGCTTTCCACGTATGCAACTTCTTCAACATTCACTTCTTTAGCGTCACCAAGGGCAACCGCTGGAAAGGCAGAGGCCCTCACAGAAACAAGGATCTGACTGTCTTTAGATCTCACCGTAAGTAGAGCATTGCCCGCGTAAGTAGGTCTCACAAAGGTGTCTGGTGAGACAACTTTAACGATATCAGAAATAGGTTGCAAATCAAGCAAAGCCCCAACGCGGGGAAGGAAATTCTTACCCACCGAGGAGGCAGGAACAACAAAGTTAGTGTATTCTGAATCCTTTAGCAACTTGACAACTAATGGAGACACTTCTTCCGGAAGATAATGATCATATTTCTCTGACGAGGAAACCAAGATCTTGGCCACAGATGAAACCCTTGCAACCTCTTTAGCTGCCTCAACAGCATTAGATCCAAGCAGTAGAGCGGTTATTGGTTTTCCGAGTTGCTCAGCAGCAGTTAGAGCTGAGAGTGACGAAGGTGTGACGGAAGAACCAGTAGTCTCCACGAAAGTCAACGTGGAGTTAAGTCTTTTAAGAGCCAAGCGGTGGCCCACAGCAAACGATCTACGTAATCCGAACATCAGAAATTAATAACTTCGTAGTTTCGTAAACAATTAATATGCTTCAATTGAACTTGACTTGGTGTTTGGCGAAAAATCCGTGAAAAATCCGTTAGTTAAATCAAGTAATTTGTTACGTAATCGTACTATACAAGTTTTTGTCTTTTGAGAGCGCTCTCGTATTCCGGTTCTAGTTTGGGCTGGATAGAATCTGCCTCTATAGAGAGTGGTACAGTAGCAGGCTGCTGCTGCTGTTTTTGTTCATGCTGTTGCTGTTGCTGTTGTTGTCCCTGTGTAGCATGTGAGGAACTGGTTTTCTTAGTCGGATCGAATGGGTCATTAACAGGGTATATCAGCTTTTTATCCATCTGATGTTTTTCCAGTATCATGTATAAATCATGCTTTGTAAAAGGCTTTGCCAAAATGTCTGTCATACCATGGTTCAGATATGTCACAAGGTCCTGGTGCTGGTAGTTTCCTGTCATAGCGATAATCGGTGTGTCAACGTCAAATGATCTAATCACAGATGTAGCTGATGCACCATCTAAGTTAGGCATCACAATGTCCATAAGAACAAGATCAAATTTAACTTTCTCCAGCACACTGATAGCAGCAAGTCCGTCAGTCACCACTTCCACCGAACAGCCATACTTCATCAAGAACTTGCTGCACAGCTGGATACAGACATCATCATCTTCAACCAGTAATACATGCATTCCAGACCCGGTTGGTCTGCGTACAATTCGATTATCTTGCTGTGATCCGGTCGGCTGTTGGACTTGCCGTTTAGTAGTCTCAGGAGCAGAAAGAAATTGCGGCTGTTCTGTTGGCGGCTCAACAGACGAAGGAAGACTAGTTGCGCTTGCAGATTGTTCCAATGATTGTTGCTGTTGGTCAGCAAATGGTAAATTTAATGGAGGCAAATCTACTCCCATTTGTGTGAGCGATTTTGCTATGATACTGATCGAACGAGAATAAGACTCGTTGATGGATTTAGTTGTGAGAAAACTCGAGACCATGGTATTGTACTTCGTGTTCAAAATGCGTAGATCCTCATGAAGTTTTTGCACCGTTTCCGTAAGCGTTTGATTCTGTTTCTCAAGGAAGCCAAAGTTGTCCTGTAAATTGCGGAATTGACTGATGGAGACGCCACTTGAAACAACGCTGGTCGTTTCCCCCTCTTTCTTGGCAGACACCTTTCGCTTGATATTGTCTATAGCATCTCTATTATTTCTCTGAAATTCCGGGTGTTTGAACTCCCAAACATTCTCAATACTATATCTCTGTTTCAGTTCATTGGAGATCTTGACCTTGTGGAAATCATACTTGTTTAGCTGGCGCACAAAGGAGGCAAAGTTGCTGTGTTTGAAATGCTTTGGTAGGACTTGCTTGGTAAACTCATTGGTGTCTGAAATGATGAAAGAATCGCCCGCTTCCGACCACCTTACTATATCTAGATATGAGTTCTCTTCGAGCATTTGGAACAACTTTTTGACAAAATCGGTACCTGAAGATTTTGGTACGCTGATCTCCTTGGAAGGCGGCGAAGGTAAGTCTGCAAACGGCTCAACTTCTAATTTAAACTCTTTAATCTCTTCCAAACTCATGGTGGAAAATATTTAGCGGCCCAGCGACCTGGTCAAATATGCAACTTGTTCGTACAACTAAAGATCTAAGAAGTCTCAGATTTAGTGGCGATCTAGAACACCATACAACTTTCAGCTAAGTTTTGTTTTCAGCAATAAAATTAGACTGGCTGTCAGCCAAGGTACGTTGAGTTGGACACGACGATATAATTATAAGCGAAATTTAAAGGTAGGTCCCATAATATAATTTTATTTAATGGTATAATTATACAAGATCTGACTATTGCGAAAGTAAAGTATGCGAAGGCTGTATCTCAATTCTTAGGCACTTGAAGTTGGAACTCCATAAGTCCCTGTTTCATATCCTTGTAAATTTTAGGCTCAAAAGGAACAACATTATTTTTGGGGAACTTTGTGATAGATTTCCTGAAATCTGTATTGTGTTTCAAATCAGCATCTAGGGTAGACTTGGTATGTACTGGTTTTGTTAATTTCTTAATCTTTGGGCCAGAAGTTGGTACTGATGATGTGGAAGAGGAAGAAGTAGTCAGCTTGCAAAATTTCGACACGGTAGCTGAAATCGGGCTCTCCAAAGGTGTCATCAGTGACGATGAAGATGTAGCGATACTGTGTTGAGAGCGTGGATAAGAATATCCTTGAAATGGTTCAGGAATGAATTGTTGTTGCTGCGAGTAAATAATGAAAGTAGGCTTCGAGGTCGAGCTGGTGGTTTGCGAACTAGTGGTAGGCGAGCTAACACTCTGCAATGATGTGGTAGAATAATTGGACGAAATGGTTGAATTTGACGAAAACGAACATGCGGAAGAGCGCTTTGCTTGCACTTTAGGCGTGGTCTCAAAGACAAATGAGAACTGTTTACCTGATTTGTCCTTGGACTTTGCAGTAACTGCTGAGGATTTCTTCGGCGTAACTGGCGGCGTATTTCTCGTGTAGGCAGGTGATTTGTTTGTAACCCTTGGGTTACGAGCCATTGTTGTGGTTGCAATTGCAGCGGCCGACGAAAGCGAAGGCAGGCTTGGTTTTCTCTTAGGAGCTGCCTGTGATGAAATTGCTGCTGCCGCTGCTGCAGTGGCCATTTGAGTTGTGGTAATGGTCTTCTTCAGTTTGGGAACAGGTTTTGGTGGAATCTTTACCGTGCGTGGTTTAGACCTCATTGTTTTCTTGATTGTCGAGGAGCCGCTTTCCCCTTTAAAAACCAAAGACGAAGAGCTACGCTTTGGGATGACCGTCTGAACATGTTTTGATGACGGTCTAATTCCCAAGCCATTAGACAATCCGGTTGCAGCAGGAGAATTACTCGGCGAATTCATCATTTCAAGTTTAATATACTGATTGAGATATTCATCAATGTGGGCTGATTCTTCGGAGGATGGCTCTGAAGTAACAAACTCTTCCAAGTATTTTGGGTCAAGCTTGCCGAAGCCCCCTGAAGCTTGATTATCGGGAGTTAATCCTAGATCTGGCGTTCTCTGGCTACTTATGCTTTCTGTTGCAGTCTGGATGGCAGATATTTCATCTAAAGGCATTTGACCATAATCATCAAAAATTGAGTAATCAGTAGCACTTGTCTGAACAGTAAGAGGCAGGAATGATTTGTCATGGAGATATTGAATATCGTCATTTGTATGATTGTATATTGTAACATTTGGACTCTCGGGTTGAGTTCTAGAGTTCATAAATTGCTGTACAGACCTTGAATCGGGACTGGCATGCAAATCTCTGTGCTGAGGTGGCAGAGGTACATTGTTAGTATACTCAGACACAAACTCATATGAGTTGTGACGTTTAGAAGTTCTGTTCATGCTTAGTGCCGAAGTGGCCGGTAATTTATAATTTTGCGAGTGAGGGACAGATTTGAACAGATATGGGGATTGGAGTATATGAAGTGGTAGGACTAGGTTTCAATGACCTGTCAAGAAGTAAAGTTCGTGTTGTTGCTGATGGGTAGCCCCAATAGATGAGAGAAAGTGCTAAATTTTACACCAAATTTTTCAAAAATGCTCCTCAATGATGCTTGTTATCTGGTTTTCCAAATTTATATGTTGCTTTATCAAAAAATAAAATGGCTTGCTTTTAGCCAGATGATAAATTTTACGGCTCTAGGGCTGGAAAAGCAAACTTTAACAATAAATCCCAAGGTTGGAGATCAGCAGCTCCAGGGGATTCGAATGGAACAGTTTTTTTAGATATTCATGCATCCGGTGTAGCTGATCGTCTGGTAATTAGTCTCGTCCGAGTAAGGTCCGCACGGACGATCGACGCGATTACAAATAAATTCTCTTTCTCCGGTGATATAAGATTATGTTTGCAAGAGCCATTCAATTTTCCTTACGTGCTCCACAAATCCCTGTTTGTCGGATTGGATTTAGGTATCTTTCTGTTGAAACCCGTACGGCCATCGAAAATGCTGTCGGGTCTGCACCGGTCGTGCTTTTCATGAAGGGTACTCCACAAGCACCAGCTTGCGGATTTTCCCGAGCCACGATCCAGATGTTGGGTCAGATGGGCGTCGATCCAATGAAATTTGCCGCATACAATGTTTTGGAAGATCCTGAACTTAGAGAAGGTATCAAAGAATACAGTGAATGGCCTACAATCCCTCAGTTGTACGTCAATAAAGAGTTTGTTGGAGGATGTGATATTGTGATGGCAATGAGCCAGACTGGTGAGTTGAGTGAGCTACTAGAGACTGCAGATGCCCTTGTTCCAGAGGAAGACGAAGAGAAGTAGTGTATATAGCTATTACGTGATATTGTCGAATGTTGTCCCTTGCCTATGGCGTGCAACCAGTGTCGCTGCAAGCCCCATTAAGGGATCATTATTTTTGCCGTCTACTGATAGAGTAACAAAAGAGCTTTGGAACTCCTCTGAAGAACGGCTATTGCCAATAAATATCCATTAAACATTATATATTTCTTAGTTTCTCGAATCATCAACCAAGTTGTTCACGCCGTGTCTGACTGCATCCTTGAGATCGTCAAAATTTTGTATATTTTTGGGCTTGAAAAGCCGCGAACGCTTGCACCAAGATACCGCGAAGTCGAAACATCCTTCGCCAATCGACAGGTACCGCGCAAGAATTGATCTGGAACTGGCCTCTTGCGCAATATCGTTGACAGAAACCGTCAACCCAATTGTTTTCTTGATACCTGCAAGAATCATCGATATCAGTACCAGATCGAAGGCATAATGTGCGTATTTCCCGAGCTATTGTTAGACGACATCGATCGTTAAGTTATTTACTTACTCCCATATTGTGAAATTAATTGATCAAATAATATCTATCGGCTGTGCAAAATATTTCATCCAAACTATGACTACTCAACTCACCGGGAACTTACTACTTTCGCTCAAACCAGTCAAGCTCTACCACAATCATGCATCTGCTACACCAATAACATCATTAGATTTTGATCATACCGGCCAATATCTCGTTTCAGCGGGCGTCGATGAAAGCATACATCTGTACGATGTCGCCAAGGGTAAACACTTAAAGCCAATATACTCTAAAAAGTATGGATGTCACCTGGCAAAATTTGCAAAGAAGGAGAATACGTGTGTGTTTGCATCCACTAAAGAAAATGATACGATCCGATATCTCTCCTTACACGACAATTCGTTTATTCGGTATTTTAAAGGTCACACTGCACTCGTGACAGACTTGCAGATGGCAGACACTAACCATATGTTTGTGAGTGCAGCATTCGATAATACTGTTCGTCTTTGGGATACCAGAAGTGCCAATTGTCAAACGACATTGGCGATTCCCGACTCGCCCAATTGCATAGCTATAGATCCAACAAATACAGTTGTTGCAATTTACAGCTGCTGCACCAATTCAATGGCCTTGCATTCATTGGAGAAACTTGTTGATCGGCCTTTTGGTCACATTGTTTGCTCGTTTGTAGCTGGAAACTCTGTGGTCAAGATCGCGTTCACGAACGATAACAAATATATTCTTGTCACCACCAAATCAACCGAACATTATCTGTTGGATGCTTACAATTTACGTTTGGTTGCCAGATTACACAAACAACTTCCATTCATCAAACGAAACTATCCAGATACTGGTAATCTAACTGTTTCTCCAGATTGTCGATTCATATACGGAGGAAACGGTGATGGTTCTGTGCTAGTGTGGGACCTGAAATTGCTAGCTACCTCGGAATTGCCTGTTTCACTTCCACCAGTAAAAAGAATAGAAAATGAAACGAAAACACTTCCAAGAATGCTACTATTCAACCCCAACTACTGCATGATGGCTTCTGCGGACTCAGAGCTATGTCTGTGGGCGCCTGAATCATGATCACAAGTCCCCCATATCAACATATCGAATATCTGCATGTTCCTCGCACCAGTCGCACCATTGCTTCAAGAAAGAAACATTACTCTCGCTAATTGTCTCCATGTCACCAACAACACACAATTGGCGCTTGCATCTGGTTATGGACACATTCAAACGCTTGAAATCACTCAGGAAACCGACATCGTGATCATCGTTGGACCTTACTAACGACAGTATGATCACCTCCTTTTCTCTGCCCTGGAATCCATCGACGGTGCTAATTTCAATGTCTGGAAACGTGCGGCCATCTCCCTCCCTCAGAAGCTTGCGTAACCTTGAAACCTGAGCACTATAAGGAGATATAACTCCAATGTCTTCCTCCTTCACAGAATGTTTCTCCACCAAAGAGGTGACATGTTTAAGTACGACTAGGCTTTCACCTTCATTATACCGTGATGATTGTAACCCGTTTGAGGCATCCTCCGCAGAGTCACTCTCTTGAAAACCACCACCCTGGGTGTCATACCAAATAATCTCTTCAACAACATCATCTTCCGAAGGAGACTTGACGTATGCCAAATCGCTCAATTTGATTGATCTGACTGAAGGGTGTGCAATCAGTCTGCCACCATATAGTGTTTGACTGGAGAACTCCATGATCTTCTCGTTCATCCGGTATTGCGTATTTAAAAAGCAAGTGAATTGCTGATGGTTGTGATGTACTTCTATCAATCTGTCGAATAATGTTCTGCTTAAAGTTTTAACAACCTTAGCATTTTGTCTAGTTTTAATTGTTGGCGATAGTTGTTTGTTGTCACCTGCTATCACCAATCTTTTGAGTGACTGATGGTAAATTAAAGGAATCCAGCATGATGGCTCTAAAGATTGTGAGACCTCGTCAATTATCAACGTATCGAATAGATCTCCCATTTCACGAATTGAATTAACTAATTCTCTGGCTGATGACCCATGTAGAGTGGCCACAACAACCTCGGATCCTCTCAAAACATCGCTATATGCTTTTTTAGACCTGCTCCGTAGATCTTTCTTCAGCTCTTTGATCTCTTGGTACATTTCTCTGCGTTCTCTGTAGCTTTTAGCTTTCTTAGTCTTTTTACTCAGTTGATTTATTTCTTTCAATATGTCTTTCAAAATCTCACCAGACTCATTCTCTGCAATCAAGTCCATCGAATGACGCAAGATCTGGGGTAGTATTCGAGCAGGATGACCTACTCTGACCAGTTTAGAGTAAGAGCTTCCCGAGTAAAATGGAGCCAGTCTCTCCAATATTGTATCTATCGCAATATTTGACGGTCCACAAATCAAAATGCGCTTATTTGTGCTTTCTCGTCTGTTGATTTCAATCATCTGTTTCACTAGCTCAACAATTGTACTTGTCTTTCCGGTTCCTGGTGGTCCATGAATAATGCTCAAGTTGCTTGCCAATGAGAATTCAATGGCATGCTTTTGTGAATCATTGAGGTCTTGGTTGAACCACTTCACTGCTCCAGATGGAAGCTTATTAGAAGGTGGTGTATATGAACTCTTACCGAGTACTAATTTTATCAAATCTGAAGCTGAATTCGGGTCCAGCTCGCCCAATTTTCGCATAGTAGATTCCATCCTATTGTAAGTTATTTCATTGTCCACTTTCACCAGCCAGACTTTAACATTCATGTCATATAATGAGTAGATTCTTTCTTCTATTCTTGCACCTTCTGATGTTGTTGGATCGAAGTTAACAGCAAGGTTAACCTGTCGATCGTTTGCCGAAACAATAACACCAGTAATATCAACTTCAATTTCTCGTGCCTCTTGATTGTCTTGTCGTTTGGATGAGTTCTTAAGTTTCTTCAAATTGGTTTCTGCCCCGTAACGATCTATTTTGACGATATCTCCCGTTTTGAAGTCACCTAGCTCTATTCCGGGATCATCTTTCGCGGTCACAGCAGAATGTTTCACAAGTTCAATGATCTGTTTGCCTCCGATCCCCGTTCGTACGTTGCTCACATTTAAATTAAGAATTGCAAGGCCATTGGCACTCAAAGTTTTCGGTGAAGTGTGTAGTATCAGTTCCGCCGTCTGTTCATAGCTCTCTTGACGCTCAACCAGTAGTGAATCGAGAAACTGGGTTGACAGGCTAATGTTAGGCTCCGTCATGACAATCTAATACTTTTACAATCTACAAAATATCGGTGTATGGATGGATGGATGAATACATTCACTGACAATTACAATTATCTCATATCATAGTCTAATGGTCAATTTATGTGCGATTTTACATGATGATCAAGTCACCAAACTTCTCCTTGTAGCCTGGCACCTCAAATCTACCCTTCGACACCATATCTTGGACCTTCTCCTCAACATCAGGTCTAGCCTTGACAACATCATCCACGGTCAACTGGTCAAATGGTCTTGCGCTCTCGATGTTCTCGAGCGTCTTCTCCAAGTCGGTAAGCTCGGCGAGAACAACGCTCTCGGTCTCTTTAGCGTTCTCAATAGCCTTGGCCTCGAATGACTCGATCAACTTCAGTTGCTTAGAAAGGTTAGCCTTGCTTGCAGCAAATTTCGACACATCTCCTTCAATCTTGGTAACAATGGAACTGTTTTTCAATGTGCTTTTGTACGATGCAAAATCAACAGTGGTTGGTTGTTGCTTCAATTCAAAAAGAATTCTCTTTGCCTCGTCGTTTCTCTTCTTAAACGAGGTCAATGATGCTGCAGTCTGACCCGAAAGTCCAAGCTGCGACACGATCTTGGTCCAGTCCAATTTGGTGGTTGCGGATTTGGCAACAGACATGTTTTGTTTATTGTCGATTTCCAGTAACTCCGATGCTCAATTCAGAGAAAAAAGATGTGAGTTTGTCCAGTAAAGGTAGAAGTAGTAGAATCCAAGTACCTTGTCTTGATTTCAACCACTAATTTGTCTATTTAATCTAGCCAAAGAAACCTTTAACGTTAACTTAAGCAGTGTAAAATTTCCGGTGTCTTTTTCTCTCGGCCAATCAACATTGGAAAAATTTCGTTTGTATGGTATTAAGTGTCGCGTACAATATTTGTGACTATTATGCATTTGCGCAATAAATTCTTTCGTAACATTAAATAACAACATCCTTACACACTAATAGACTTGATGGTTCACCTCATCCATCGAATCATAGGAAAGATCAATAGCACCCAGTAACAGTTTTTTGACATAATTCACTTCGGTCGTTAACTCTTTATTTTTGCGTGCCATTTGTCGCATCTCAACTTCGATTGGAGACGTACAATCAATCACGTTCCCGATACTCGAGTCGTTGTCCAAACTATCAAGATAGTCTCCAGCATCAGGATCGTTTCCAATCTGGGCAAACTGATAACAAACTGCTCGCTTGGGTAATCCTTTCTGCTTCAACTTTTTCTGGGTCATTTTTATAACGAATCCAAGCTCGTATTTGTCCCTAGTTGGAGCACCATCGGTAAAAGTGACGACCAGTAATGGTTTTGTCAATGATTTTCTGTTCTCTATAACTTCAGGCTTGAGGACCAATTCATAGAGATTAGTGGCAAGTGGGGTAACTCCACTTATGGTTATATTAGCCATAGCTCGCTCTAATTGCTCCTCGGTGGTGATATTATCAACATCCACTCCTAGATTGGTTCTCAAATAGTGGGAGATCTCTAGGTGATTATTCATAAACCGCAGTTTTAGAGGTTGTGAGCTGACATTAACCTGTAGAAATAGTCTCAGGAAGTCTTTCAACTGGTGCAACCTATTTCCAGTTTTCATTGAGCCTGAGTTGTCAATGTAGAATATGATATCGAAAAGGCAGATCTGACATAGATCATAGAAAAGGTAATCTTGATTTTCCATTTTGAAGCGGGCGGCCACAGCTTTGATCTTAGGAAGGCACTGTTCTCGTATCAATGCACTCAGCAAATCATCCTCGGTTCGGTAGAGTGGTTTGCCATCAAGCATTGAAGTTAACAAACAGGTGTCGAAATTCTTCGCAAGCAGTTTCGCCTCCTTGTTGCCACCAAACAAGGCTTTCCTCTTCTTTCCAATTGATCGCAAATACTCTTTAAAAACCTCTGGAGCTTGTATTCTGTTGATGGTTAAATAGCAATTTTTCATTAGGGGAAGGTACTCATCTTTATATTGAGCGCTTGACATTCCACCTTCAACACCAGATGGAGTAGATTCAGCTTTAGTGTCAAAGTTAGGAGGTGGGCCAGATGGAGCAGTATAAACCCTAGGTGGGGGTCCATCTGGAGCTCGGTAATGTTGAGATGGCGGTTCATTCGAAGATGGAGTTTGGCCGGAAGGCGGCATGCTCGGTGCCTGGTAGCCACCCGTAGATGAACGAGAATTGTGTGTTTGGAATGATTTATTCATGATAATGTCAAATCGGGAAATAACAATCAGTAAATTCGGTAATTGATATAGGATTTACAGGAGGCTGAGCTTGTAAATGACATTGCGTTGAATTGGGAAGCTACGCACACTTGCCAAGGGTCTCCACCGCAGACCAAAGCTCTATTGTTTCAGTTTTGCTGCGCCTTGAAAATTTCCACAATTAAGGGTTTTTTTCCGGTAGCAAGTCATCCAAAATCTGCTGTGTATGGGCCATTATTTGACTGATTTCACATCTTTGGCTATCATGGATCCAGTTAAGTTTTGAGTCCAATTCTTTACGCATCTGATCGTGCCTATCTTTGATTAGCTGATCCACATCCCTAAGTTTTTTTAGCAAGGAGCTAAGGGCTTCCTCCAATTCACTCTTATTATTGGTTACTTTTGGCTGCTGAATATTCACAAGTGTTGTTTCGTTCTCATTTTGCAGAATTGACTTGTTTTCCGGACTCTCAATACCCATCTCTATTATGGACGACGTGATAATGGGATCCTCGCTTAGTTCTTGCAGAAGTGTACTTAGAGATCCTTGTGATTGCCAAATCTCACCTTTCGGTTGTTTGTTATCAGAACCGCAAGTCTTAAAATACCTCATTTCTGTTGAGTGTTTGGTATTTTTCTCTCCTTTTCTTCTCTTTGACTTCTCAGGTTTCCTTCGTTTTTCTACTTTAGCTCGTCTTCGTGCTGCACGTTCTGCCCTACCACCAAGTTGAGGCGGATCCATGACTGAGATTGACGGCTCTTGCGATTTTTTCTCTCTCACAGTCTCATTGTAGTTTTCCAATCCACCAATACACAACCCCCATTGCTGGGCAGTTCCATTTTCTACTTGATTATCCCCATCCTTTTTGTCGGCTCTCATCTTGGCATTTGCTGACGGGGACTCGAAAGCGAGATCAGATTCGCTGAATGAACTCGTTATGTTGTTGATCAAGCTGTCAGATGAGCATTCATGGACTGGGATTAGTGAAATTGAGCGGAAAATCTTTCTATAAGTCATGAACAAAACTTAAGAAATTTGGCTCCTTGTTATTATCCCTTTTTGGCCCCCACGGAGACCTATAATTTTCTACGGCTGTGCTAAAAAAGTCTACTGGCTAAAATCCATTGATAATACAGAAAGTGAAGGAAGCCAACACAAGGCAAGAAGAAGTTGCAATAACCGTTATGCTTTTCATTTATGGCAATCAGCTATCTCTCTTCTTCATGTACTTGCCGTTCTTTGCAAACCTTTTTGGCAGCTTTTTGTGATTGTCATAATTTAAATCGTTTTCAATTGCAACGCCATTGACTACCTTCTCCGGAAGCACCTCAACAATATCTCTATCTGTTGAGACAAACTTCTTGGACTTCTTGTAGTTGTCCGCAAACTCCAGGTCGGTCACAGACTTCTCAAGCTCGAGATCTTGGTCAACAACCATATTGTTGGACCGCGAAGATTTGGCAGACACAGCCAGCGGTGGCGAATCTTTTCTGAATTGAAGCGCGGCAACCTCAGCATATGATAGCTTACGAACTTGGATGTCAATAAAGTCATCTTCTGTGCTATCTTCTTCGTCGTGCATCTTCCTCATTGCAATCACCTTGTTGGTGGAATCGCTCACCATCTTGAGCTCCTTCTCCTTGACCGCAGCAGTAGCATGATCGGCAACGGGATCGGATGTATTGGCACTACTACCACTTCCGAATGGCCACAGCCAAAATCTAGACTTTTTGACCTCGGGGGCGTTCCAGGATGGAGCAGTGTATTCGACCGTGTTGAAATCGATCACCTGCGGCTCCAGCGACGTGTCGACTTCGACCACGCCATGTTTGGAAGAGAATATCATGTTCTGCAAATGAATGGGTTTGTTTCAATCAAGCTAACCAGCTAGTTTGGGTCGCCAGTCAGCTAGATAGATAAATATGAAAACAAAAACTTTCTGGGTCTAGCTGCACATGAGAAAGCAGTCGCACCAGCCACACCGAAGGGTCAATTTTGTTCACCAAATAACGCTTAGACAATAAATAACATAGCGCTAGATACCCTTGTACAGTGTAAGCATTCTAAGCTGCTTATAGTAATCCAGGTGCATCTTTAGGACCTAAACCTCCTATGTAATTTCTATGGTCAGCCACAGTAGTTCTTATCTTTGTGGCGTATCAGGATGACACACGCCTGTCAATTGTAAACAATGTACAATCAGTCTTTATATCCACATCTCTACACCATATACAGACACGACGCGCTTCACGAAACAAACCAACCGGGTAAATTTGTGTACTTAGGTAGCCTTGTTTTGAAACTCTACGTGACCAAATTATCCTCATCGCTTATAAGCGGGGTTCATCAAATGATAAGGTAATTTTGACATAGTTTCGGTGTACGGATGTCATATTGTATCAATAAGCATCCATAGCGATTGCAACTATAACCTGCCAATGGCGTCCAGGTCAGGATCTACTAATTCACTTCTCATTAAGTGCTTACCAACTTGCATACATCTTTTGCATGAGTAAATCCCTTGGATCCAGACTAGTCGTAACATTTCCTTCTGTGCACGTAACTGATTTGACAGTGTTCATTTCAAATTCATAGTTTGTAGCTATTAATCTCTCTCTCCCGTTTGTTCTCTAAGCTGCTTTCAGACTCTTGATCTGGGAGCAATAATTGACACTTCATCACTGTGAAACACTGCTAGCTGGCTACTGCTGCTAGCTTTCTAAACTATTTGCCGTTTGCGAGTCTTATCAATTAGCTATATTAACTCCGTCTGATTTGGTTTGGCGTGCTTACGCCATCGGTCCAGGAATTTGATACAACATGTTGCTGCAATCCAAGAAACAGAAACAAAACAAAGTGAAAAAGCATCAGCAAGAGTCTTATTCCCATGTGGGCTCCGAAGTTCTTCAAGAGGGCTCCAGATCCTCTACGGGTATGATAAGGAAGTCGGAAAGCATTTTGTCTCCACATTTGTCTGTCTTTCAAGCATTACAAAACCCGGAACTGGAACTTGATATGTCGGCACTCAACTTGGGTAGAGAAATTAGGAACCATTCCCCTCTAAATCCAAATCCCGATAGTAGCACTTACAATAGTTTCTACAGGAACGAAGATTTCTCAATCACATCCTGGCAATCAATACCACCAGGTTTTGGTCTAACTGATCTGAATCATCCACCCATTAGCAGGTCTTTGCGATGCCCTGCAAAATTAAATAGTCCTAATATCGGGTCTATACTTTCTAGCTCCGATAACGAAGAGCGCAATTTGGATGAGGTGAATTTACAAACTTCAGGACATAAGGTTATAGTTTTTGACTCTGAATCAGCTTCAGAATCATCTTCAGATGATGAAAATACGGTGGATTCGTCGACCGTGGTTCCCTCTTTTGTTATGCCGCGAGTTTCTATTCCGAGTCTTGCGGAGGGCGCAGATATTATTCTCCCGAGCCTGATTAGAATTCAGGTAGTTGGTCATCAAAGTGAGGTTCTGATATCTAGACTACGCAAATATCGGAAGGCATTGAGTCGCATTGTATTTTGTGGCTCCAGTCCAAACCTGATGATTGTTATCGTGAACGAGGATAATTACCTGGTCCCTAACGTGATTGACAAACCCTTTGTTCCTATAATTACAGGGGGCGGTACTACCAATGACTCTTTTTTGAAGAAATCTATTTCTAAGAACTTGATGATTTGTGAGCCTATTATGCTTCGTTCGATCGATGACGACTTATTGCCCTTTATTGAATTCTTAACAAATTTACAAGTTTCCGGTTGTGATTTTGAGCAATTGCTCGAGACATCTGCTTCACAATATTCGATGACGGCAGAACTTCTCTCAATTGACAGAGTGAGTTCAATGCTTCTGGAGAATTCTGCAAGCAAATTGAAAAGTAGCTCTTCACACAAGAAGCCGACAGATCCAAAGAAAAAGAACCATTATTTTAAAGGGAAATTCAAGCAAGGCCTTTTTGTTGGTCTCACTGTGGGAATGGTGGGTTTGGCTCTAATACTTATATGGAAAGAATTGACACCAGGGACCAGCGGTGCCGAGCTCAAGAACCGGGCTCGAATTAATAAGTTCGTGATCAATCCTAAAGAGGTGTTTCAATCTGAATGCAGTGCTGAAGCATATAGTTTACCAAGTGCTGTACAATCGATGGTGTCAATATGTGATACCACCGTTAAAAGCTCGTTTGATATATTGGAGCTCATAAGGCATGATCTAGAAGTGTTTGGGAAGATGCTTTCGAACTCCAGTTTTTTTCTTATTGAAAGGACAAAACTGACGCTTCTTCGATTTATTGAGATGACAGGTGAGGCTCTTTCTTGGTGATTCAATGTAGGTACGAAGGTTTTGGGGGTTTTGGGAAAATATTATACAGGTTGATCATATGCCATTTTTGCTTTTATTTGTTACATCCAGATTGACAAGTTGAGCTTTCAGTCTACATTTATTATATGCAAAGCATATCTATTCATTCTAATTTACAGCTTAATCGTTCGTAAACTAATCCATAGCTTGCATCTCGCCCTCTGGGCTCATATCAGACTCTTTCTGTAGCAAATCGAAAGCACCCTCTGATCCAGGGATGTAGTTCGGATTCGACTTGTTGTGAACTGTGTAGTACAATGGACACGTTTTATTGGTTCTTATGTGGCCCAACGCCCCACATGTGGCACATCTCCTGCTGGTAGATTTTCCTTTTCCAATCCCCTTCCCGCTAATACGCCCCTCACTGTCGATATTAACCGAGGTGATACCTTTTTTTTTTTTTTTTTCCTGTAATCTCTGAAGCTTCGCTAGCTCTTCTTCTAATTTCTTCTTAACTTTCTTGTTCTCTTCAGCATCATTTGTGAGAACAATGTTATCAGTGTCTAGCTCCATTGGATCTTCAAGCAACTTCCTCTGTCTTCTTTTGACGTAAAGTTCAACCACCTTAGGATCCTTGACAATCTCCACTCGTCTTTGTAAAATTCCGTATGAATCCCTCACCATTCTCACAATTTTTAAATAGCGAGCCTTCTCATCTCCAACCTCACGGTTCAAGACCTTGTTGGCAGAATTCAAGCTTGCCGTATCATCTAGTTGTTGGTGGTCAACAATTCGTGGTTTGTCACTATGTCTAGTTTTACTAAGTGCTTTCCACTGTTTGAACCAAACTTTGGCAATTTCCTTCTCGTACAATTTTTGCTGTATAGCAACATTGTAGGTATGCGTTATTGATGATTTCTTTTCTTCTTTCTCCACAGATTTTGGTGGTAAGATGATTTCCTCACCCAAACTAGCAGCATTTTTGATAAATCCACCTTTCATGGAAGTTCTCAAAAACGAGAATGCCTCGCCTCTCCCTGAAGGATCTCCCTCTCCATAAATTTGAAGCATAGCTTTTCCGTGAGTTGCAGCCACGAAGTTTCGAGTTATATTCCACGGAGCAAGTTGCACTGCCAATGGACCATCATTGGCCATAAGATCGCGGTCTTTCTTAGAAGAAATTTCGTTGTTTGGTGATTGGGCACTAACAGTTGAACTCTGTGTTCCGTCTTCTAGTCTTTCTCGCTTAAAAGAATCCAGATCTTCCAATCTTTGATGACCTGCTTGCATGGAATCAAGCAATGCAATATCTTCAGGAGTAACGATATTTCTTATCTCTTCATAGTTGGGTAGCTTGTCTGTTAACTTGACTTTCCAGTACCCTTGATCTTCTCCACTTCTCTGATACTCCATAAACTCTTTGAGCCTCTGTCTGTTCTGCATGTCATTTTGGTCTGGGAAGTGGTCCGCAATGTCTCTCACAAGAAGTCTGCGCTCATCATTGTGATTAAGCACGCGGTAGACAACCATCTTTAATCTGTTTTTTGATGTTGCAGTAACTTTACGCGAGTGTGGACCGGGGACTTCCATCACTGGAAGTGTTTGCCCAACGGTGAACACGAAGTTAATTGGGCGAAGGAAGTATCGTTGAGACATTCCGCCACCTGAGCTCCGGATTAACAGAAAATCAGTACTCAATGGATCATGCTTGAAAATCGGAGCTCTGACCATTCGATTGTACAATGTAGGAACAATGTGACCAGGTTCCACGTATCCAAAATTCCAGAATGGCGATCGATCTTGCAACCCTAACACATTTGTTTCACCAATGGGTAATTTCGGACGCATATTATCATCGTCATTCAATTTTCTGTAATAGTTGATAAGCTTGGAGCTCATTCCATAATTGTTGAGAACTATAGGATTTTCCTCGCTATACTCAAGCATAAAAAAGTTGGCGGAATCTCCTAGCGTTAGATCGGAAGAACTCTTGAATAACTCACGGGATTCTTTGCCTTTGTCCCGTTTCTTCTTCCGCGTTTTGACCTTCGAGAACACCATTATTGTTTTAGGACGAACTGTAAATTGCGGACGATGTAGAAACCGTGTTTCTCTGCCCGAAAGTTTAACTTTGTAGTATGGGAATTGCAGTCTCAAAGCCGGCTCCGAGTGATCAATGTTCATATTTCCGATCGTCGCTCTGATCTTTGTTTGATAATTTTTACGCAGTTGGTCGTATTCGGCATCATTAGAGATACTGAACCGCAACTCCAACGTCTTTTCGTTCGTTGGAAGTTTGGCCATTATGGCCTTTCTTGCTGCGACTTCTCCCTTCTCAGGTCTGTCTTTGATGAAGAGCATATTAGGGTCATTTCTGTCCAATTTTAAATTAAGCAGATCCATATTCAATGAACCTTCGAAGATCATTTCGTCCTCGTCGTCGTCCCAACCTTCAGAATCCACCCAATCAAGTTTAAGACGTTTTGTAGATGGTAAATTGAATTCCTCACCTTCTATAATTTGATCATCGTCCCAGTCTGCAGTTGACATCACTAATTCTTTGTCAAAATCCGCAAGCGTCTCCTTTACCACTTCTGCCTTCTCTGTGTCGGTTTGGATGCTTAAAAGATCAGTCTCCGAAATCTCAATGATTCGCTGTTGTGTTTTTGGTTCTTGGCTATTCGTGATTTTGGTTGGGTTCCTAAATACCCTCCTGCTATCAGGCTCTAGTTCAAAAGTCAACTTGGTAGGTAAAAGAGGCCGTTTTACAGGAGGGGGGGTCTGGTAATTGTATCTGAGAGGGATAATTGGAAATAGAGTTTGCATTTTAAGCGCTTTTCCAGGTTTAAATGTTGGATAATACAATCTCAATAACTTCTCTCTCGTCTGAATTCTGTTCTTTTCCATGATTGCCCTTCTGGTTTCTGGATCCGCCCCTTCTTCGTGATCATCTTGCGAAATATCCATACCGCTATGTTCACCAATTAGATCATCATCATGTTCATAATCTAGGTCAGCCAATCCCACGTTCGCCACATTGCTCTCGAAGATACCTTCTCCCAAGTTATCTGCCTCATCCTCGTCCACGCCCTCCATGGCTTCTTCTTGTAGCTCCTTCATTATATCTTCATCTTCCTGTTCTTCTTCTCCTTCTTCTTCTTCTTCTTCTTCTTCTTCGTCATCTTCTTCATTGGCATTTCCAACCGACTCTTTTCTCGAAGAATCTGGCTCTTCTTCGGCAAGCTCGTCTTCATCCTCAAAGTCTACAGCATCTGCCGCATGGACTGTGGATCCATCGAACATATTCTCGATATTGGCCAGTCCTAGCTGGCCAGTCAAAGCAGTATCAAAATCGTCGTCCTCCGATTGTGGCATCTTAATACATTGAAGAGTGTTTATAAAAATTAATTGTTTTTCTCCTTCAAAAATACTACTTGGCAAATCACAACTTTTGTCAAAAATAATGCTCTCATCTGCCAAACTCACTTTTTCCAAAGTTGGCACTCGCTCGCTCAGTCTTGTCTCTGGTTCTTCAGTGTCTCAGTTTTTTAAGTCAAATCCGTCTGCAATCTCTGTAGACGCTTCATGGTTCTTTCCCAATGATCCTCGAGATGCCTTTACAGAGTACTCTAAGAAACGTTTGCAAAATGAGACTGTATTTTTCGATATTGAAAATATAAGTGATAAGTCAAACCCGTTTCCTCATATGCTTCCGACCAAAGCTCAATTTGAGTCACAGATTAGTGAATTGGGTATAAAAAATGACTCTATACTGCTAATTTACGACAACAGCGATGTCTACAGTTCATGCAGGGCGTCCTGGATGTTTGAGATTTTCGGACATGACCTCTCGAGAATATACATCCTAAATACTTTTGCAAAGTCTCCAATCTTTGTGAACGAGTTGGTGGAGTCTACGTCCCGTCTTCCTCAATCAGATTATAAGAGCTCGTTTGATAAAACCAAGCTATTGCTATTCGACGAACTAAAGAAGCTGGTGCAGGAAGGGGAAATCGGCAAAAATTATACAGTCATAGATGCAAGATCTCGTCCAAGGTTCTATGGTGAGGTTCCAGAAGCCAGGCCTGGAATTTCCTCTGGCCATATTAAAAATTCCGTCAATATTCCATTTCATGACTTCCTCAACACAGACAAGGATTTTTTGTCTTCCGAAACTATTCGTCGTCTTGCGATAGCAGCTGGAGTGGATGAGCGCAAGCCAATCATAGTTCTCTGTGGCTCTGGAGTCACAGCATGCGTTGTCAGATGTGGTCTACAATTAGCTGGCTTCAATTCGAGTAATATGGCAGTTTATGATGGGTCTTGGACCGAATGGGCAACCAGGGCACCTGAACTTGTTGTCAAATAGGTCTTAAAAAGAACAATACTCTCAAAATCCGAATTCCAGATCGTCATACTTAATCTCGTTAAATATAATTTGTAGCTCAGAAACTACTCGATTCCATTCCGCAAACCCTTTTAGGTCTCGATAACCATCAAGCTTTTCCTCAAGCATTTTTACAACTGAGTAGAATTTGACCATCTCTCCGATATCGAATAAATTGAACATAAATTCTGTGAACAGGTTAAGATCCAGCTCGTGGGGACCTTCAAATGCAATAGTGTGTTCCAACCAGGATCCCAGCTTACCCAGTACTTGCTGAAAATTGCTGATAGGAATCTTTTGAAAGGCAAGTTGAGACTTCAGTTCAATATATTTTGTGTCCACAAGCACATTCTGAGTTGTCTTCCTAGACCTGTCTTTGGTCGGCGACCTCGTGTTCATAAAAAAGTCCTGTTTGCGCTTCTTTGGGGAGCGGTAAAGAGATCCAGAAATTCCTAAATTTCGTCTACCAAGTTCCTGTTTTAATTCGTTCTGAATCTGTGTTGGCAACTCTTTAAAAACCTCCCAGTTGATATCACTTTCATTGACTTCAAATGGTAGGTCGGTTGACCTCTTACGTTCAGGAGTGGACGTTTCCATTTTCAAGCCCTCGCTCGTTCTGAAAATTCCAACGTCATCTATATTTGCCTGTTTGATTTGAAGCTGCTTTTGATTAATGTCTAGCCCCTTTTTGTTCTTCTTGTCCTCAAATGATAGCTTATTCATAGAGATTGATATACCGCGAAGTTCCTTTACTGGCACATTTATGAGACGATATAGGTACCAAAGTTCTGTAGCTAAAATTCCAGATTCTCTGGTAAAGTGACCAAGACGAGATGATTTGGAGACAAAATCACAATGGCCCATGCCAAGGTATTTTGCTGGCTCTATCGGAGCATCTGGATGGCGCTTTGCTAGTTTAAGTGTAACGGATGTTCCAATCATCTTTAGATTTGAAAGCCGTTTGCTCATTTCTTTGGCCAACTCGGATAGAAACTGTTCAACTTCAATGTCTGTATCGAAACGGATTCCCCAATTGACATCAATCGAAATTGATTTCCGGGCGAACGCATCCGGATTCTCTAAAATGTCAATAGAGGTACTATCTATTCCCCGGGCATACTCGTATATTGTAGCCCCAGTCTTCACTCCGAAGGTTGCAATTAGCTTCTCCTTAGGTATAGTACGAATGCGCGAAACCAACGGATCCGAGAATTGCATTTCCGCCTCCAATTTAGAACAAATCTGTGGTCCTATTCCAGGCAAATCAGCAAACCTGACATTGTCCAAAAATACAAGAGAATTAGCTTCCTCAACGTGAAAAATTCCGTTAGGTTTGGCTTTACGCAAGGAAAGTTTCGCAAGCAACACGTTGGGTCCACATCCACAGCTTACATTGCATCCCGTTGCTTTCTCTATTGCCATCTTGATATCTGACATGATATCAATAGGATCTCGAGAAACACTCATGCTTGATATATCCAATAAGGCTTCATCAACAGATACAGGAAGGATAGAATCCACTTCAAAGCCAAGTAATATTTGGTAAAACAGCTTGGAGATACGCTCATATTCGTCGAAATTGTAATCCAAACATATCAAATCAGGACAAAGCCTTTTCGCTGAGCGTAGCCACATTCCATTTTTGCAACCTTGGGCACGGGCAACATAGTTACACGAAGCTATATCTGAAGTATTTCCTCCGTGTGTCACACAGACTGGAACTTTAGTGATATCAATCGGTGGAGTATTCTTCAGAGCAGAAACAGTAGCAAAAAAACAATCGAAGTCAACATGCAATATAACTTTTCTCCGAGGTGCTGCATGATCAAGTTTCCGTTCCCGTAATACAGAAATAGCTTTCTGGAGAAACTCAGACCTCAAATCAGCCTTCCATGAACTCAGATGATGTAATCGAGATTTGGCAAAGAAATTGGGTAAGAAATTTGGATGTTTGCAATCCAAATGATCTGATATGTCCAAGTCTTCGTGTTTCTCAAGATTGTTTTCCGGATCTGTTATCTGAGAAAGCTGCGATATTTGTTCTACCTCTTTAACCTTATCTTTCTCACTATCGTTTCGAAGATGTAATCTTTTCTGTCCGTAGTCATTGTGAATCAGCATGAAGTCACCCCACGGTAACAATCTTCCAGCTTCAACACTTTTGGTAATCCAGCCTGGTGTTACTACCTTATAATTCCTAAACTCAAGCTTCTTTTGCGGTGTCAAATTCTCGGCAATTATATGTGTTGCATTCCCCTTGGCTCCCAACATATGTATGAATCTACCACCATGGAGAATAATCAGTTTGTGGAGTTGCTGGACATCTGGTTTGGTCTTGCCATTCACATAGATCACGCACCCTTCCAATATTGGAGAGTATTCAAGGTTTCGAGCTTTTTTAATAAATTGCACGTATTCTTTATCTTGCTCCTGTTGCTTCAATTGTTTATGATGAAAGTATTTCTCGTAATCACCAAACTCTAGCTCGTCACTTCCGGGATCTGCCTCATTTGGATCAAAAGAATCTTCAACAGATAACTGAAAATTCGAATGATCAGGTGCTATATCACTGGTGATAGTCAGCCCGGAAATTTCCTTCTCGGCTTCTGGTTTGATTCCATTTTGCTCTCCCAAAGTCAAAGCGGTTTCCGGCTGAGATTGAGAAGTGATAATTGGCTGTCGCAAGCCATAGTTTTGGCTTAGCTTATTCACAAATGAAATAAACTCTGCATCATCCATGGATCCCCACTCCTCTGTGGACACATTGGATTTCCCGTCAACCTGTGTGGCTTCGACTGTTTCGGGTTGCGACGAAGCAACCTGTACTGCAGCATTCGACTGGACATCTGTTGCATTAAGCCTCTCTTCTCTATTTCGTAAAAGTAGTTCAACTTCTGATTCATTAAACGATTCCCAATCAGTTAGGTTAGATGAGTCCATTACCCATTAGGGAATTAATTGTGATTAATTGTGCAAAACTAATTTATTCAGAATACGGATATGTCCCGCGATCCATGGCTCAGGGTAATTTTGATGACGGGAGTTTTCCGCTATGCAACAGATTATCAGGTTTTCTAACGGATTTCTCCCGTGATTAAGCGGACTTTGCGTGCTCTCAAGCGGCGTCCATCCGTATCTCAGCAAAATTGTCCTTATATAAAAAGGCTTCAATTCTCCACGTAATAGTTCGGTAGATTCAATCTTGAAATTTATCACTCTTTATTATGGCAACTCTTTCTCCTTGCTGTTTAAAAACGTCTTTCCACGGTATGTTGATTTCACTGTTTATTAGACGAACTAATTCTTTTAGCCGGTACTAGAAAAGGGACTTTCACCACTATTGGTGATTATAAAGTCTACAAGGCCGGTGCTGACTCTGACAAAGTCTTGGTCATTTTCACCGACATTTTCGGTTACGAAGCCATTAATGTGAACTTGATCGCCGACAAGTTTGCTGAGAACCTTGGTTACCAGGTCCTAATTCCAGATCTTTTCAATGGAACTCCATTTTCTCCAGCAAGCGGTGTTAGTGTCTGGGATTGGATCGGGGATTTCCCAGTTACCAAAACAGGTCCATTTGCCACAGAGTTCTTAAGTTACATCAAGAAGTCTTACAACACAAAGTACATCGCTGGTATTGGATACTGCTATGGTGCCAAGCTGGTCTTTCAGAATGCCACTAAGGACGGGCTATTAGATGTTGGAATTGTCGCTCATCCTTCGCTTACAGAGGAGTCAGATGTGGAGAACCTGGCTAAGCCTTTGCTGCTATCATTGGCTGAGCACGATGAGATGTTCGATAAGATTAAACCAAAAGCTCTTGAGATCTTAGCCAAGAACAAGGCTAGATACCAGATTGACCTGTATAGTGGTACCTCTCACGGTTTCAGTATTAGAGGTGATCTCTCGGACCCAGCTATCAAGTATGCCATGGAGAAATCTATGGTCGATCAGACTTTCTGGATTAAGAACTTTGAGCCAGAAGCTTAAAGTTTAGGGATAGTGACTTGATTTAATAAATACACTTGAACTATAAAAGATCTCTTCTGCGATAATTTGTATTTCCTTGGCGAGGCTCTTGCCAACCAGGGTAAGCACCGTTGTTCTCATTTCTCATCTGCGCAAGACTCGATTGAGTTGAGTTGTTGTTCGTGACGGCATTCGTTTTAAAAATGAACGAGTTCCTGCTTGACTCATCCTCAGCTCCAGCAGCAAATGGATTCAGGCTGCTCGTGCTAGCACTGTCACTATTGAGCTTTTGTTCCGGACTCTGAATATAACCCGCGTTGCTCAGAGACTGCTGATCTATCAGATATGAATTTCTATCATGACCTCTCATTGCCGTAGCACCCAATGCGGCCAGTTCGTACTCGACTTTACTCTCACTTCCCTCATTTTGTATAAATGCCAATCTGTCGTCTTTGATCGGTTCATATCTAGTATCTGGATTCTTCCAAACTAGGGCCAATGTGCAGGTGACGATAGTGAAAATCAAAAGGAATGCGGCAAAGATGGCATTCAAAATGAAATAAACCAATGCTGCCACCGATGAGACGACTGGTGGTTGCTTGAAAATGTTGGAGAAGAAGAGATAGAAAATCGAGTTGATCACGTTGATCACTCCAATGAATATGTTGAACACATTGGTTCTCCGGTCCATGAATGGTCGCTTGACTATCAACGCCACACAGTAAAACAATTCTAAGGCAAAGACAATCACAGCAACCGCTTTGCCTTGACTCTGCAGGACTGCAATGAAAAGTGCCCTGATGAACAGATAGAACAGGTGGACTGCCACCCAGTAGTAATTGTGGGCCTTGTACTGGGCATACAAAAAGCCAAACTTGTTGAGGATCTTGTCATCACCGAAGAGTAAGTAGGCAGGATTATTGAATTTCCTTGTGGACCTGGAACCGGCAATCAGAATCCTAGTCGCAGCGTACAACATCAAAATCAATGAAACTGCAAAAATTCCAACTGCAAAAACAATGCAACCTGCTGAATCGTTTCTCGTAAATTCCCAAACGCAGAGCAACGTCAATGTAGGGAATGTAATGTTATAAAGTCTGTACAGACAACCTTTAATGATAGATCGGTAGTGGGTTCTGAACCCATTCAACTGATTGCTCTTGATAGCGCCTGATAGGACCAAGAGCTCAGCAACTCCTTTAAAAAGTGTTGTTAGCACCAAAAGCACAAAACCAACGAAGAGGAAGAAAATGATACCAGTCATAAAGATGTTAGAAATCTCAATATTGGAAAGGTAGGCCACCCTTTGAATACCTCTCAAAATCAAGGTCTTCGAGCCCGCATCTGATTCATCAGTAGTGTATAGTTTAGGATCGTCGAGCACATCTCCGACATCTTGTTTTTCGGCTGATATTCTCTTGACAAGTCTCAAAGTCTTAAGCATTTTTTGAACTGAAATAGAGATCACAGACTTACTTTTCAAAATGGATGTAACAGTCCCACCTGTGGCTTGCACATACCAATAAATCATATCTTGCATAAACTGCGTCTCAACAATTCCCAAAGACCACATGAAGTTCTGTGCCCATGCAGCTGCGATTGGCGGGACTAGTGCCACACCCATCATTGAAGTAATGGCCAAGTTTTGGAAATATATGAACAACGAGGCAGCATTGGATGCAATATGTGCAGCAGTTGCCGAATGACCTATAATGGAAACAAACGACGAAACCACCAAACCAAAACCTGAAATGATTGCTATCGGCCAGCCTGCATATCTGGTTTGGACGGTCTTTCCATTTGTTAACGAGGCTCTCACACAAGCAAGTGGGGTGGCCTTCTCTGTATCATTCGTGGAATAAACCACAACTTTAACGTAAGCGTCCAAATCTGGAACGGTGTACGCAATAGAGGGGATCTCTTTGACGATATCTGAATCAAACTGGTAAACGAAATCATCAACACTGAGTCTCCCTGCAGTTATTGGACAAACGGTTGGGTAGTTTAGCGAACAAAAATCGATACTACTATCGTAGACATCCAGGCCATAAACCACCACAGATATGTCGGCAGTGATATATCCGTCAATCACGGAATTACCGTCGATATTCACAACGACCGTGCTGTTGTCAGGAAAAAATGTCACATCGAAAAAACTCGAACTAAACTCTGAATTTTCCATACATGTTAACAAAGACGAAGACTTCAGATACTTTTGAGCATCCACAAGAAGTCCGTTCAACAAAATCCATATCACAAAGGAAATAGAATGTAAAAATCTCATGTTCTTTACTTGAATCCTCGATGAAGCATCAATTGTTACTTTTGGGACAATAATATGCTGTTAATAAGACCGATAAACTAAGAGATCGATCAGCGTACTGTTTGGTAACTTTATAATTCGGATTTATGAAACCTTTTGAAATAAAATGAGGAAAGTGATGGAGCAAATATTTCTGACCAGCAATACCTTTTATTTTAAAGATCAAAACAAATTTTCTGATCCAGGCTTATTCGTTTAGTTTCTAAAAATATGCTGCCTCTGATTCCAAAAAATTTCACTCAAAAGTAATTTTAACAAGTGGGCCACTTTTATTATTTATTACTTAATATATGGCGTAACATTTTCAAAAACATTTTGTGGTGTTGAGGTGTTTAGATTCCAAACCTGACCCCTCATTTATGACTGGTTCAAGCAACTAGCCTTAAAATCCTTCGTGAGGTTTGGACATATCCCTCTTTCCCGTACCCCCTCAGTTTTACCTGATGATGCGCAATCGTGGCACCTGCGGGGAAACTCTTACGATATATTCAACATTCTTGTACCCCTCAATGTCTCCTCCTTGCCGGGAGTGTGTAATTATTTGCGTGTATTGCTGACTAGACACACGGCGTAGTGCAGTTGTACTGGTACATATGGGGTGAGCATTTTACGATAGTCAGATTTTGTTTCCCACTAGAACTTGGTAAGGTATAAATAGGGATATAAAAAGGGACTTTGATTTTATTCGACTGAACAATGCCCGAAAAACAATTGGAAAATGAGCATTTGATGAAGGAGGAGATGCTGCAGCCTCCAGATGGATTTCTCGATAGACACCCATCTAGGCCTTACTTGAGTTCCTTGGATGACTACAAAAGTATGTACAAGGAATCGATTGAGAGCCCAGGGTCTTTTTTTGGCAAGATGGCTAAAGAAAACCTCACATGGTTCAAACCTTTCACTACCCCTAAAGTTCCAAATAGTCCTCATTTAAAAGACAATGATGGCGAGGCTTCTGCATGGTTTGTAGACGGTGTGCTCAATGCGTCTTATAATTGTGTTGACAGGTGGGCTATCAAGGATCCTAACAAACCTGCAATCATCTACGAAGCTGATGAGCCCAATCAAGGCAGAATAATCACATACGGTGAGTTGCTAAAGCAGGTTTGCAAAGTCTCTCACGTTCTCTTGAACCTTGGGGTCAAAAAGGGAGACACTGTCGCCGTTTACCTCCCAATGATTCCAGAGGCTATTGTGACCTTGATGGCTATTGTTAGAATCGGTGCAATTCACTCTGTTGTTTTTGCTGGTTTTAGTTCTGGATCCTTGAGAGATAGGATCAATGATGCGAACTCTAAAGTCGTGATAACTACTGACGAATCGAAAAGAGGGGGCAAGATCATTGAGACGAAAAAGATAGTGGATGACGCTTTGTTGACCTGTCCACAGGTTACAAATGTCTTGGTCTTCAAACGTACTGGAAATTCTCATATCCCTTGGACCAGTGGAAGGGATTTGTGGTGGCACGAGGAGACCATCAAGTATCCTTCGTATCTACCGGCAATGCACATGTCTTCTGAAGATACATTGTTTCTTCTCTACACTTCTGGTTCCACAGGAAAGCCTAAAGGCATCCAACATTCTACAGCCGGTTACTTACTGGGTGCTCTGTTAACAACCAAATATGTTTTTGATGTTCATCCGGAGGATATTTTGTTCACTGCAGGCGACGTTGGTTGGATTACAGGACACTCCTATGTTGTCTACGGACCTCTTCTTAATGGTGCGACGACAGTTGTGTTTGAAGGAACTCCAGCTTATCCTAATTACTCAAGATATTGGGAAATCGTTGACAAGTACAAGGTGACACAGTTTTACGTTGCACCTACAGCGCTGAGACTACTGAAGAGAGCTGGCGAAAACTTTATTGAACCATACTCCTTGGCCTCACTAAGGGTTTTGGGATCTGTGGGAGAGCCCATTGCCAAAGATGTATGGGAATGGTACAATACATATATCGGAAGAGGGAAAGCTCATATCTGTGATACTTATTGGCAAACCGAGTCAGGATCACACTTGATTTGCCCTTTAGCAGGTGTTACTCCAACTAAACCCGGATCTGCTTCGCTTCCATTCTTTGGTATTGATCCAGCGATTATCGACCCTGTTAGCGGTAAGGAACTTGAGGGAAACGAGGTTGAAGGTGTTCTTGCAATTAGATCATGTTGGCCATCTATGGCTAGAACCATTTGGAACGACTATAACAGGTTCCTGGATACCTACATGAGACCATATCACGGTTATTACTTTTCTGGTGATGGTGCTGCTAGGGATAAGGATGGCTTTTACTGGATCCTAGGTAGAGTCGATGATGTTGTTAATGTTTCAGGACACAGACTTTCAACTGCTGAGATTGAGGCGGCACTAATCCAGCATCCGATGGTTGCAGAGTCGGCCGTGGTTGGATTCCCTGACGAATTGACAGGTTCCGCGGTGGCTGCTTTCGTTTCACTCAAAAACAAGTCGATTGAAGACTCGTCAATTGTTAAGAAAGAGCTAGTTTTAACAGTGAGAAAGGAAATTGGGCCATTTGCTGCTCCAAAGCTGATTTTACTCGTCAATGACTTGCCTAAAACCAGGTCGGGAAAGATTATGAGAAGAATCTTGCGAAAAATTTTGGCAGGTGAAGAGGACCAGCTAGGAGATACATCCACGTTGAGCAACCCACAAGTGGTTTCTCACTTGATTGATATTGTTAAGAGCAAGTAATTTCGTGGATAACTTTTTATGTTTATTTCTTAGTATGTACGCAGATTAACATTTCAAGCGACGAGAACCTCTACATATAATCTAACAGTCTATTTATCATGTCCAACAAGGGCTTAATTCCTTTGCCAAAGAAACACGTCCTCTCACCTCGGAGTAGGACACCTAGATAGGATAGGATGCTCGAACCAAGACCGGGTGTACCGCGCCACAAAAAACGCGTCTAAAAGTCCCCGTGTAATAGATATATTATTGTTTCAAACGCACACTAGCCACATAAAGTTTTCTCACGGGTCTCGAAAAATTCTGTACTCTGTGCTTTCAAATCAATAGATTGTTTGGATTTTTCGCACTCCTATTTTGATCTCTCATTTATAAAGCGGATATTGCTGAGTAGTCGATCTCCAGCAACTACCTCTCCTTGTCTCACTCGCGACTACGCTTTTGGAATATATTTCACTTGAGACTAAATTTAGATCAGAAGATAAGCAAAGGTATAAAGTCGAATCCTGCAGGCTACGAACTTATCGAACTGTCCGCCATTTTGCTTCGCTTCTGGACTCGAATATACTTTAAAGTGTTTGGTACGTACCCCATCGTCGCATCTCTACATCAAAAGTATCATGCTCATTGTGAAACAACTTTTGCTCTTGATCAGCTTCTTTTCTTTGCCCTTGGGCTCCTTTGCGGGTGGAACTCTGAACGCGGGTTCTTTGGTTACCTGCATGGAGAATTCACAGATCAAGCCCACTTATTTTAATGTCATATTCAATTCTAATGATGACGGAGGATCGGTCAAATATGACTTATCGCTAACCTCGGAAATATCTGGATACATCGATGCTAAAATATATGTCTACGCATACGGTTTCCAAATTTTGGAAAGAGATATCAACGTTTGTGATCTGAATTGGAAACAGTTTTGTCCGATGTATCCAGGATCCCTAGAAGTTGATTCGATTCTATATTTGTCAAAAGATTTTACCGATCTGGTTCCAGGAATAGCTTATACTTTCCCAGATATCGATGCATTAGTCAGAGTCGTTATTTCGGATAATACTAGTGCTCAGGTTGGGTGTATCCAAGCTAGTTTCTCGAACGGCAAGACGGTTGCTCATGTTGGTGCCAAATGGGCAACTGCAATCATTGCCGGTATTGGCCTCTTAGTTTCTGCTGTACTCTCAGTTTTTGGAAACTCGTCATCTGCTTCAATCATTTCGGCAAACGCTGTATCCCTTTTTTCATACTTTCAAAGCACGGTTGTTCTTTGTATGCTACACGTGCAGGAAGTTCCCCCTATCGTCAGTGCTTGGGCAGAGAACCTGGCTTGGTCAATGGGTTTGATAAGAATTACCTTCATGCAGGAAATTTTCCGTTGGTATGTTCAAGCCACGGGTGGAACCCCAACTCAGTATCTGACTTCTTCCTCCATATCCGTTCTTGTCCAAAGATCGTTGGATGCGGGAAAGAAGCTGGCCAATAGATTGATTCCTTTTTATCCGGTTGTCTCATACTTTTTCCCATCATTGGCACCTGCTTCAACTGGATATTATGAAGAAGTAGAGAGACGATCATACTACCAAGATTTGGAGAGAAGATCAAATGATTTATACGATTTGACAGGTGATGAATACCTTAAAATTTTGCGAGGCATTGAAAGAGTTGGTTACCAGGCTAGAATTGAGCCTACAGCAATTGTCTGTACTGGATTCACTTTTTTCATCTTGTGTCTATACGTCCTTATTGGTATGTTCCTAGTTGTCAAAACAACCATGTCTTTTGGCAGAAGACGGGGTTGGTTCAAAACTATTGATATGTCTAGGGGCTGGCGTGTCATCTTGAAAGGTATTCTTCAACGGTATGTCTATATCGGCTTCCCACAACTTGTCGTTTTGTCACTTTGGGAATTTACTGTGGTTGACTCTCCAGCTGTAGTCGTTCTAGCCGTTTTATTCCTCATTTTCTGTCTTGGAATCATGGCGTGGGTTTGTTACAGAACTTTGAAATTTGGTTCAGTTTCTGTTCAAACTCATAACAACGCGGCCGCTATTCTCTATGGAGATCCAAATGTGCTGAACAGGTATGGCTTCTTTTACACAATGTTTGATGCAAAGAAATACTATTGGGGAGCAGTGTTCCTGACTTATTTGTTCATTAAGGCCCTATTTGTGTCGCTTGCCCAAAAATCTGGGAAAACACAAGCACTAGTGGTTTTCATTCTGGATTTGTTCTACACTGCTGGGTTGATCAAGGAAATGCCATTTTTAGACAAGGCTACAAACATAGTGAATATTCTGATGAGTGTGGTCAATACGATAAACTCGTTCTTTTTCCTGTTTTTCTCACAGCTTTTTGGCCAACCAAGTGCTGTTGGATCCATTATGGGTTTGATTTTCTTCGTGTTGAATGCTGTGTTTTCGTTTTTGCTACTGATTATGATTATTGTTTATTCTTGCATTGCCATATTTTCGAAGAATCCGGATGCAAGATTCTCTCCTGCCAAGGATGACAGGACGTCATTCCAAAAAAACCAAGTTGATAAGCAAGTTCCAGAAGGTGCACAAGAATTGTTTGAGTTGGGATTGGTGGCAAAAGACCATCAAGAGAACTGGGCCAATGAAATGTACAAGTTGAAGGCGATGGTGGACTCTTCGGATGCTAAGACAGATCTTGAAAAGAAAGTGGATGAATCTGATAAGCCATTGGAGCTGACTCCAGAGGAAGAGGCTTCATTTGGGGCTAAACTAATGCACAAGCTTACGGGAGGAAAATCACTTTTACGTCGAAATAAATCACAGATGAAAGATGATGGTTCCCATTTAGATAACAACACCGAGGCAGCCCCAGATCAAAGTCAAACGACTTTCTCGAAATCGTATATGGAGCCAGCGTTGGTCTCACACAACAGATCCTCATCAAACACTCCAATGATGCAGAATGATGATGTTTTTCAAACACCTCCATCGACAATGAAGCATGAGGATAGTTTTAGGAGCATTTCTGAGCTTGGATCAGAGCCTGACCGCAACTCCCCTGCTCAACCTTTTGATTCGATAGGAAATTTCACGACCTCAAATCACGGAAACGACAGATATTCGTATATGTGAGATCGCTCGATATTTAAGTTAAGTTAGCTTCTATTATGTACACTACTAAATTGTCTACCAAAATATTTTAATCTGTAACTCTAGTATACACAGAGCGAAAGAACTCAAATCAGCAAAGTCTCAATCTTATCCTTGATAGCATAGATTTGGTTCTTAATAGCAGAAGCTTCATTCGTGGTGATGGAGGCAGCAATAACTGGTCTCGAAACACCACAGGCTCTACCAAGAGCGGTTTTAGAAGGCACAAAAACGTACGGAACATTCTTGTCCTCACAGAGAAGCGGCAAATGCAACAAAATCTCAATAGGCTCGGTATCAGCAGCCATGATGATGAACTCGGAAATTCCTCTATTCAAAGTCTTAGTAGTCTCATTAGCACCCTTCTTTAATTGTCTCAGGTTTTGGGCCTGTTGGACAACGTCCAAAATTTGCTGTGTCAGACCTGAATCAGCAAGTGGGAATGCTTTGGGGTTTGGTGTACTGGACATGATAATGTAAAGGTTCCTTGCAACGCAAATGTGATGAGCTCGCCTTTATAAAAAAAACTGAAATTTTGTTCTTGATTTAAAAAAATTTTACATTTAAACATCCTTACATGGCATTTTGTTACCCGGATCATAAAAGAATCTCCTATACTTTATTTTCCCCTCCTGCTCCCCACTTTTTATCCAGAAAAAAACGGCCCATTTAAATGTTCGAAACTTGGGCAAGTGATTATGTCATCTGTTTTGTCTACCGAGGTAAGAATAAGATTCAAGCTAAGCTGGGAATAAAAGCCACCATCACTTTGAATTACAGTTTTACAAGAAGAGCTATTTACTCATTTTGAAATAGTTACGTCGGGCTCCCCCTGAACAGAACGAAAGATAGGAGCTTTTATTACCTGGTGTAAAGATGTCTTATGTTCCGTTCTAGTTGAAGCCCCTTTTCCCCATTTTTTGCCTGGGTAATTTTTATTAGCTTGGTGTGCTTTGTTAACAAACCGCACTTTTTTGTTTTCAATTTTGACGATCGAAAGAATTAAATCGTTCTCTAGAAATCAGAAAGCCCTGGAAGATTACACTTAGGGCAGTTCTTTTTGGATGAAAGAGCATTTATAGTACAATGAATGAGCCTATTCCTGCAAATAATAGCGAGGAACAACAAACTTTCGATGTTGAGGTCAGAGATGGTCACACAGGCGAACAGTCGAACATAACATACGCACAAAAGGCTATGGTCGGACACGGTTCATTTGGCTATGTTTATCAAATTACACTAATGCATGATAATAGCAAAGCTGCCGTTAAACGAGTGTTACAAGACAGGCGTTACAAGAATAGGGAGCTGGAAATTATGAGGCTTATAGATCACAAGAATGTTGTTAAGCTGTTGTCATTCTTTTACAAGACAAATGAAAAAGATGAGCTCTACCTTCATTTAATCTTGGAATTTATTCCAGAAACGTTGTATAAATCATGTCATTGGTATACATCAAGACAGAAGACGATGCCAATGTTCGAAGTCAAGCTATATTCTTATCAATTGTTTAGGTCTCTGTTGTACATTCATTCGCTAGGCATATGTCACAGGGACATTAAGCCGCAAAATCTCCTTATTGATCCAGTCAACGGAATACTTAAACTTTGCGATTTCGGTTCTGCCAAGATTTTGAACCCTACAGAGCCTAATGTCTCATATATTTGCTCCAGATACTATCGAGCTCCGGAACTTATATTTGGAGCCAGAAATTACACAACGAAAATTGATGTATGGTCTGCAGGTTGTGTCGTTGCCGAACTGATTCTTGGACAACCACTTTTCCCTGGTGAATCTGGAATCGATCAACTGGTCGAAATAATCAAGATCCTTGGAACTCCTTCAAAAGACGAAATCAAATCTATGAATCCCAACTACATGGATCATAAATTTCCATCTATCAAACCAATCCCGCTCCAAAAGATATTCAAAAATGTCGAACCAGAATGCATAGACCTTTTGCATTTAGTGTTAAACTACTCTCCGATTATGAGAATCGGCGCGATTGATGTGTTGGCCTGCAAATTCTTTGATGAATTTAGAGCGGAAGCAAACATCAAGTTTCCACCGTTCCGGAATTATAAACTTGATCATGACGTTTTCATACCGGACCTGTTTGACTTCTCTAGAAGAGAGTTAAGTGTCAATCCGACATTAATAGACTCTTTGGTGCCTGCATGGAAAAAGGAAATGCTAGGCTTCAGCCTAGATCCTTTTGTGCCCTATACTGCTGAACAACTGATGGATCCTTCTTTGAATTGAACTAGTGAAGGGCCTGGTTTGATTTGGAAATATAACGATGTTGAACGATTACGACCTTTACCTGCCATTATATATTTCTCCGTATCAATTCATGTTTATTGAATGTATTTGGACTGAGGAGTCTGGTTTCGTTCTCCGAAGGAAATTAATAATTTGAATGAACTAAATCTCTGTATCATTCAACTGTTTCTCTTGCTGATAAAGAAACCTCTAAATGCGCTAAAATAAAAATTAATTTATAGCAGTAAGTTGCATTTATTCAAGTCGGGATATGGCTTGATGTCACACTCGTAGATAGCTCCACTATGTCAAAAAAGAGAATACTGGGTGTTCCAAACACCAATTCTATTGCAATTCAACCTTCGCATCAATCTGTCACGCCGTCGTTATCTTCGTCACCCTCATCCAACTCCTCCTCGTCACTTCGGGATACTGATTTGTTAAAATGTCCAATTTGTGCTGAGTCTATGCTAACATTGAACCAATTAAATAGACATTTGGATGATGAGCACACCGCAAACTCACTTGGTCTATCTGACAAAGATTCTCAAATTGAGAATGATTTCAAAAACTGGTTTATGAAAACAGTCGTTGACAAAGCGAGTGAGTTTGTCGGTCCACAAAATCACCAAGCAAAAAGATTTCATAAACATGATAGTTCAGATGGAAACACAGACGACTCATTTGGTTCAGGGGATGCTAAAATCCCCCCCTCAAATGATAGCGCACTTGTTATTCCACGAGATCATTGGCAGCATCCGAGTGGTTCTGACACCTGTAATTTCGAAACATGCACCAAGACTTTGGGCAGGCGAACTCGTGCTGTAAATTGTCGAAAATGCGGTAAGCTCTTTTGTGGAACACATACGTCATTTGTGATTAAGCTCAATTCTCAACTTGATAGTGATCCTACCAACGGGTATTGGAGTCGATGCTGTCAAGACTGCTTTTTCAAATACAAGGTAGGCTGGGATCTTCGAAATTCGGATGCTTGTGCCCTTCACAATGACCTGACATCTAGTTTTATAACTATGCGGAACCAAAAAATGGATAAAGTTAAGCTTGAAACCATCACTCTCGAAAATAGAGCACTCAAACTGCTAAGCCTACTAAAAGATGTTGAAAAGGGTCATATGTCTGTATTACAGCTAAGGAATATAGAGCGAGGGCTTGCGAGCTGGGTGGACAGTGCCTTGGTGCTCGATTGTACAATATGCCACTCGAAGTTTAGTTTTTGGAATCGTAAACATCACTGCAGAGTCTGTGGACAAGTCGTTTGTGGTGATATGGAAAGGGGGTGCTCAATGGAAGTCCCTGCAAACATATTTATGAACATTTTAAACGTTGGTCAGGACCACAAAATGCAGGAATTCAGCGGCGATAATTGGACGATAAGAATCTGTTTGCATTGTAAACAGAAGCTATTTAACAAAAGGTTGTTCGAAAAGGACTCTCACTCTCCCTCACTGTCGAATTTTTTTCAGTACCTAAAGCAAGTCAAGACACTGGTACTGAAGCTCGATAATAGCGATCCCCCTAGTGACAGCCAGGGTCAACTAAAGCAAATAGAACTGTTAAAACGAGTCGAGAAGATAGGAAAGCTTGTTTCTGCGAAGATCATTGAGTTGGAATTGAGGGTGGAACAGCAACGGGGTAAAATAGAATTTTTACCTTCGAACAATGACGAATTGAAATTGTACAAATCTCTGAAGACCTATATTGTGCTCTTCTTGCAAGACCACCTTCCATCAGTACGCAAGGCTCAACAGGAAAGATTACGAGACAAACAGGTTGAAGAGTATTCGCGAACAAATGCTCAACTAAAACCTGAGCCCAAATTATTGAAGAGGCAAGTTAGAGAATACAGGGAAAATTTAATGGTTTTGAGAGAGCAGAGATTCATGATCGAAAACCTATACGAGGACCTTAAAAAACGCAAAAAGTTTGAGGACTTGAAATCTCTAGAGTTGAACTTGAGAGATCTTCAACACGAAATTGATAATATACAGAGAAAATTAGGAGATGATGCATTCTAATCATAATTATATCGATCGTCCGTAATTAGCCGCAGCAGTCATCATAAATTACTTGTAAGTACAACTAGGAAGCTCCCACTGCTTTCCAAAGCTGTTTTGCTTTCTTCTTGTTTGCCTTGTTGTGCTTCTTGCCATTATCAAATGCATGATCCTTGCTATGAAATGGATTCTGGAAACTACCCTTAACTGAATCTAGTCTGAAAAATTCATCATCCAGTTCAACAGCTGAACTTATTAGAGCAGCCTGTTTACCACCATAAGTACGAGCATGTTTATTTCCATTCAGTGCATCGGATTCAGATAAGTGAGAGGAGAAAGTAAGCTTCTGTAAATCTGTCGCAAGGTTAAATGTAGTTTCGTCCAAGTTCTTTTCTCTTATAGCGTTGATAAGTTGCTGTTTTCTTTGGTCTGGGAGATGGCTCACTGTATAGAGATCTTTGTTGAACAGCTGGCATGTAGTCTCATCACATCTAGACCCGTTTTCATTCGGAGGAGGTTCCACAAAAAGTAGCTTGCCAGTAGCGTAATCTTTGAGGATATATCTTGCCGCACGACTCTCATCTGCTGAACCAAAACCTTGAGTCATATATCCCCTGGCTCTTGCAAATGCATTAAGAACTTCGTGTGATGAAGGTACACCACTCCCACCTTCTTCAACTGGCAAAGTATTGATTGTGATACCATACACCGCCTCCAAAAAAAACTTGGGAATTCTTCTCGCGACTAGCTGGGCCGGGCCGGTGTATTCACGTAGTTGATCGATTGGTAACACACCATTACAGACCAGCTCTGCATTAGTGTACGCAAAATTTGGAAAAACCAAACCAGGACAATCGCAGAGAATCACCTTATCTGAGAGTAAAATCGTTTGGAAATGCTTAGTTTTACCTGGTGTTGATGACACCGACACTTTCTTGGAGCCAACCAAAGCATTGATTGTTGAAGACTTTCCAACATTAGGATAACCAACCAAGCCAATCTGCAACCGCTTGGGTTGCCCTTCTGGTGGCTCAGTCAAGGGTTCAGGGGCAACCTTTAAACAAAGCTCTTCCAGTTCTTGAACAGTGATTATTCTTGTCATTTCAAGTTCCTCGTCCTTTTTGTCTCGTTTTTCCTTCATCGATTGCTCGTTCAAGTCGCCGTTCTCTAAATCCTGCTTCGTTTCGTGTAATTTTCCACTCGACATTTGAGTTCCATCTTTGTACTCTCCTTGAAGATATTTGTTGATAACATCATTCTGATCTCTCAACTGTTGTTCCTTTTCCTTTTCTCTTTCCAAATCCTCATTAGCCAAGTATGCACTGAAAAAAGTGTATTTGATATCATTCTTCTTGAAGTAATGGGCCCAAGCTAACCTTTGCTCGAAAGTCAAGAGATCAGCTTTATTAACAAGTAGTAGGTTTCGTTTCAAAGGATTAAGCTCCTTGACATATTTTTCCAAATCTTTTGAGCGGAAAAGTAAAGGATTTCTAGCATCAACGATTTGAACGACTAGATCGGACCTCTCAACAACTCGCCATAATTGTTTCCAAACCATGATATTTCTTTCAAAAGGGGTTAGCAACAGATCATGATTTTGTTGTAATATAGCAAGCTTTCTTCTCCATTCCAAAAATGCTTCGCTTTCGAGTCTTTCAAGTACATATTTGGTCATGGATTTGTCCCATTGGGGCCGTCTAGGAACTATGAGCTCATTTTCATGCTCCTTTTGAATTTCAAACTTCTTGATTTCCTCTTCCGTCGTGAGAAGGTAGGGGTTATAGTTGCCTGTATCAGCAGCTTGGTTGTTAACCTTGACAATCTTGATTCCCGAAGTTTTTTCAGCAGCAAAATCTGTATCTGCAAGTGCCGCTGTATTAAGAAACTCGTCAAGGGCATTCTCTTGAGTGACAGATCTTAGTTTTACCCAATCATCCTCGTGTTTGTCAGTTGTGAATCTCATTTCTCCATCGGGAAGATAGTAAACCTTATTTTCCTGATTCTTAACATTCTTAATACTTCTACCAAGCCCAATAGTATTCTTGTTCTTGTGTGGGGTATTTTTAGGCCCCTTAGGCGGCTTCCACTTCTTCTGTTCTGTCTTTGGTGGCATTAAAATAGGTATTTTTACTAATGCATAAAACACTTACCTTATTTCAAATCAAAAAAAACTTTTTTGAATTAGCCCCACTACGTGGCTGGGTATTTTTCACTGAGGCGGAAGACTGTCAACATCAACAAGGCCAATATAGTAGATCATTATAAAGTCTTTCACAGATGTCGGAACCTACCAGGACCTTACCCATATCGGTCTCATCAGCCTCGATTGTGACCGACATAGAGTCTGCATATTTCACTGATGCAAGATCTCACTTAAGTGAATCAATTGCTACAAATTCTTCGGAGATAGAGTCTATAGGCTCGAACACGAACACTGCAGATATAGGTGCTGATACTAATAATGCCCCCCTTTCTCCACAAGCAACTATCACAGAAGTACGTGAGATTGAAAATCGAGATACAACTATCAACAATGGTGAGGATGATGCTGAAATTAACCATCAACCTGACTCTAGATCGAAGATACCAGCAAAAGAATTATCTAGGACAGTAATTAGCTCTCAACCGAATTCACAAACCGAACCAACAAAAGCGTTTATTGCTCCTGATGCCCCAAAGAAGGTTGGATATCAGAGAGACGAGAGCGAGTGTCACGAATACTACTGTGCTTTCTGTTGTTGTGGAGACGACTTTCAAATCGACACACCAAGCAACATATTCACCTCCTGCTTCAGTTGTCTAATAACCTCTGTTGTGGGACTTTGTACATCTGCAGCTACCAAATGATGTTTGTGTAGCAATTTATAAGTTCTGTACATTCGATTTCAATGAGCAAAATCACCCTGGCTATATATATCCTCCAAAATCTCTGTGCACCAAGGCTTGTCTTTCTCACTGTATTTTGATAGCGGGAAATCATATGGCATCCTTATTGGATATTGTAGGTAATTGTTGTTGACTTCCTCAGAATAATCGCATCCTCTAACAGGAACAAGAACGACCTTTTTTTGCCCGCTTAATTCCACATTTAAGCAATCAGGATTAATCAATACCCCAGCTTCAAATGATTTGACAGAGTATGCATGTTTCTTGATTTTTCCATCCTGATAGGCTGCACCAAATCCACGTTCAGGTGCACCCCATGCTTGCTTTGAGAGATTCGCCGATGTTAAAAGAAACCACTTTAAAGTCCTGAAGTTGTCCTCGGTCACGCAGTAAGATTTCACGTGCGGTGAGAGATTGGTTCTTCCTGCCATTGATTCTGCAGCAGTAACAGGTGCCCATCGATAAAAAAACTGACGTAGAAAACGGCTTTGAATCTCATAAGCCAGCCACTTTCTTTGAGGCCTAGTCCTAAACATCAATGCGTGGCCTGAAACATGCCCGAAATACGCGTTAAGAACCTCTTCTTTAGTCGGCCAAATAATCTTAACTGCAATTCCTGATTTGTCGTTGAAGTTGTGATTTGAAGCTTTCACAAGAGCTTTTGAACCTTCAACAATACTTGAAAGAATGTGTGTTCCGATATTTGAGTTCTTAGAATCTAACGGAGCTGATATTGATGATACCTGTGCAATAAACTGGGATCCCGCGCCTGAGGTAAGTTTATATTGGTTTAAAACCTGGTATAACCGACCGTATCCAAAAAGAGGGAGGTTATCGGAAAGATGGTTGTGATCTCCAAATTGATCCAACTCAAATTCGTACCGACCTGGTGACGATGCAACAAATATTGCATCTACTGGTGTGAAATCGAATTTTGATAGCACCCCAACAAGGTTGTCAATGACTTTATCCTCATATGTTTTTAGATAGCTGATAATATCTTTCTTAAATATCAAACCAACATCTTTCTTTAGGTTTAGATTTGTTCTTTTATAATCATCATTTCTCGTAGAGTCTTGGTGCTTAGTAAGTTTAGGAGATATCCAGCACATTTGGGTTTGAGCCAAGTAATCAGTAGTCGTTAAGTTCATGGTGTGAATGACAATCTGGCAAGTATCATCGTGAAAGAAGTTGATCATTAATTTAGTATGGTGGCTAGCAAACTTGGTCAACTTCCTTGAGACATCCACAGTTTCTATTCGATATTGTAGTTTATGATGATCCTCCAAAGCAATTTTGTCTGGCGTACTTATTAGATAAAGTTCAAAATTCAAGGGATCGGCTTTCAAGAAGGGAAGAAGAAAGTTGCAGTCGATCAGCATATTGAATTGATAGCTGGCCTCTAGACTCCTTGATCCTACCAATTCATGCATAGTTATAGTGTCCCTATTTGAGGAGCCATCAAATTGACGACAGTAGGCTTCATTGGAAATAAGTCGAATTGGAGACCTATTAATGGCGGGCGACATAGTTGATGCCTTCCTTACATATTCCTTTGACGGACCAGCAATTTTGCGTCTCTTCTCTGCTGCATCTGCTACCAGTTCCCTCAAAGATTTTTTGGTCTCCGAAATCGAATTTATCTCCTCAAAGTCCTTCTTTACCTCAGAATCATTCTTTGAAATTTCGGGCTCATCATCACTTGTTAAGTCAATTATAGTAATATCACCTCTTTCCGGTTTTTGAATTGTCTGAAATTCATCATCAGTTACCTCCAACAAAGAGTCTGATTCACTTGCGGACATGGCTCATGAACACTAATAATGACATCTAATAGATTCAAAAAAAAAGCTACAAACTGCACTTAATATATCTGATCCTACTAAAAAATACTAAGAATTACTGTAATTTATCAATAACATAAAGCTTAGTAAAGTCTGAAGGAAGGACCCATAGAAGATTTGATCACAAGAGATCCAACGTTCTGCCAGTTCTTCTTCAACAAAGACACCAAGAAGTTGACAGCCATCATGATCTGAGTAACAAGAGCATCCTCCTCCATCTCAACGTGACCAACAGCAACTGCCAAACACAGAACCTTCTTCAGCTGGAACTTAATAGTAGACTTAACATCGGTAACCTTGGAGTACAAGTCATCATTGTGGGAAACTGGAGTTGGGAATTTACCAGCCTTGGACAATTGAGGACCCAAAAGTCTTGGAACTTGCTTGATCAAAACCTCAGATGCAATGAAAGCATTGTATTTCTTGGCAAGTTTCTTAATAAGCTTCTTGTTCTTGTTCAACTTCTTCAAGTCGTCAACAGACATAGCATCAACACCAAGGGACTTGGCTCTGTCAACATCGAAAGCATCACCGAAGATACAAAGAGTCATGTTAGGTCTTGGAACTTGAGGAAGCTTCAAGGAACCAGAGAAACGCTTATCTCTCTGTGGGTCGTAGTTCTTCAAACCAACCTGGAGCTCAACAGTCTCCAAGAAATTTCTCTTTTTGGTCTCATTGGAGAATTTGAGAACCTCTTTAACATTATCTCTCACTTGATTAGTACTGATCTTAGAAGCCATGATGAGTTATTCTTGTCTTCCTGCTATTAGGTATACCGTAAATGTTTCGGCGTGATCGACAACAATTCTGAGAAATATTTCTCCTAAAAAAATTTGAAAAATGGATGAGGGTTTGCGACCTCTGTAAAATCACATGACAAAATATAATAATTAGGTTCTGAATTCCTCTATCAATAATGTAATTCATTAACTGATGTCACAATGATCCTGATAGGCTGGCCCTTGTCTCGCCCTCCGACTACAGTCAAATTACTTGGTGGTATACTTGATAGATCGTTATTTCAATCCCTTAGAGGTATATCGAAGAAATCAAGCTCTTCCCATAGATGGCTTAAGAGAAAACGAAGAGACATCTTCACCAAGGAGGCCAAACATTTCAACTACAAATCAAGAGCTGCTTTCAAATTACTTCAAATCGATGATAAATTTCATATATTCGATAAAGAAGGCACTTTGAATGTTTTGGATTTGGGGGCAGCACCCGGTGCCTGGAGCCAAGTTGCTGTTGAACGAACGGGTGAAGACTCAAATATCCTCGGTGTGGATCTTTTGGTCTACCAGCCACCTTATCGGACTTCTTCTATGCAAGCTAACATACTGAGCAGGCAAACACATGAAAATATCAAGGAGCATTTTAAAATTGCGGAAGAAGAACGGATAAAAAGAAAAACTAGATCAATCGAAGTGAGAACCAACCACCACGCTACGCTAGAGATAGAGACATCATCTATCATTGAATCCAATCGAGAACTGACTAACATTGAGAGACATGAACACGAAAAGATGCATGTGCAAAATTCAAGAAGTGAAGCTTTTTATAGGCCAGTTGATGTGGTCTTAAGTGATATGTACGTGCCTTTACCTCAAGTTGCAGGTTTTGCAAATCAGACTACTAACATGCCTTTTACTAGGATGGCTAATACCACAGGTTTATCGTTCAGAGATCATGCCTTATCAATGGATTTATGTGACGCCGCACTGGTTGCAGCCGCAGATCTCTTAAAGAAAGGAGGGCATTTTGTTGTCAAATGCTTCACTGGAGAGGAGGACAAGTTCTATGAGCAGCGATTGCGTACTGTTTTCCGTAAAGTAATCAGGTACAAGCCAAAAGCCAGCCGTTCTGAATCCAGTGAATGTTATTTCGTGTGCTTGGACAAATTAGACGATTATGTTGACAAGAAGAAGGTATTCCAAGCAGCATAAGATTTAAACTCCAAGCATGGAATTGTATAATATCGTATGTTATATATGACGTATTATTTTCGAAGTCAGAAGTAGGCATCAAACTTTGTGATCGCTCATAGTAAAATAGATAACATCTGATCAGACAGTTAGTATATAGTATTTAAAAACGAAAAAACTACTGATCAGGGCTCGATACCAAACCGTTTCCAGTTCACATCATCTAAGCATTCGCCTTCTCTAGCTCCTGGCCATTCAAACTAATCGAATCAGATTCCACTTGTGTCTCTGCTTTATCACTCACTAGCGAAAGTGACGTCATTAGCCTAGAGGCCAAATTATCTTTTCCTTTATCTTCAAGATATTCCTTCCACAACCCGACTTTCTCATCGACTAATGCATTGTTTTCAGAGAAAGTTTTGTTAAAAAGAGTCACTTCTGCGAATCTTTCTGTGTCTTCCAAAATTTTTGAACAGGTGTGAAGGTCCGAAGCTGCCCAAGAAGCAGAGAAAGCCAGGTTAAATTTGCCATTATTTATGCACTCTTGACTCAAACTGCTCAAGCCTGCGACGTCATTGAAAGAGGTGTAAAGTAGAAGTAACGAAGAATAGTCTTTGCACTTCATGAATGCATGCTGAGCAAGCTTCAAATTCCAATTTGCAAGAGCAACATCACCAAGCTTTTTCCACTTATGAGGTGTATTATCTTGCTCAGCAATTTCATTTGCTAACTTCAAATTCAATGTTTCAATAGCCAGCTCAAATTTTTGCTCGGAGTCATTTGAAAGCTCTAAAGCTTTTTCCTTAAACCCTTGCTGCTCCAAGAATCTTGCAATCTTTGGTATATCCTTTGAGTCAATGTTGGTTATCAAGTCATCAGCCTGTTCAATGTCACCTCTCAAAACAACTGTCTGGTATTCAAGCACAGCTAGAGACAAATGGTAAGAGACTATATTTATGTCTTTGTCAGAAACATAGACCTTGTTGTCCCTCGGTAAATACCCAAGTAAATACATGGTTTTATGAAAGTGGGCGAGATTGTTTATCGATCCACCAACCAGGTAGTTGAGTCGGTTCGAAGAAGATGTATAGATGAATACGTCTCCAACCCACTGTCCGCTAACAATCTGATCAGGAACATCATACAGGACATCAAAACAATCTTCACATCCTTCTTGTGGATCAATAGTACCATTGTTTAGATTTTCATGGAAAACGTCTTTGTCGAATCTAAGGGCGTATGCAGTGTCAATAGACACTATTAAAACGAGTTCACCATTGTCAGACCAGATGACATCCTCCGCTTCGACATCAATTCGCCGGACCAAGTCTCCGGATTCCCAACTGTACATGGAAATAAACCCTTCAGACTTTATCGTCAGCAAGGTGCCACCAAAAATCTTGTCAGCAGCGTAGAGCAAGTCGATCTGACCTGTACTCTTCTCCTTAAAGTTTCTGTATATCTTAACTGAGGTAACGGACTCCCTAATCGCATAGTAGTTCGAATCCTGTGCCCAAACGAAGTCCAGCGCTTGACCATACATCTTGTTTCTCCAAGCTAAAGCCGTGTAAATAATATACTCATTGTCACCCGTAACCGTCACGAACCTACCGTTTGGAGAGTGGCTCAATGTACTCGGAAAAACTTCAATACTTCCAAGCTCCTTATGAGTCAATGGCAGAATATCACCATCCTCCGTTTGAGAGTCTGTAGCCTTTATCACAGAATTGTAAATGTCAGTGTGCTTTGAATAGATTATTTTACCCATTGGATCCATCGACAATAGGGGTTTGTCATCACCAAGCTTAACAACAACATGACCTGTGTCGAATCCAACAGCTATCAGGCTCGAGCTTTTCCTCGTAGCTACACACCAAGCTCTTTCCATAGCGTAGTTTAGGGACTTTTCTAGCTTGTACGTGTTTGAATTCCAAATTTTGATAGAAGCATCCTCCGATCCGGATATAATCAGTGGCAACTCTGGGTGAAACACTGCAAAGGAGACATTCGACGAATGGCCCTCCAAAGTTGCAACGCAAGATTTAGTTTGATAATCCCATATTTTCACAGATTTGTCATCTGATGATGTAAGTAAGTAAGGCTTATCGCCATGAGGATAATAATCAACAAAATTGAACCCTTTAGATTCAGGAGCTAGCAAGGTGAAATTTGGCACTTTAGACCCCAAAGACCAGATTTTGACAGTCTTGTCTAGGCACGCTGAGGCAAATGTATTTGCATCTTTCGGATTGAAAGCGATAGACATGATATAATGCTGATGGCCTTCGAATGTTTGTTCCAGTTTCCAATTGTTGTCCCAATTCCAAAGTTTGATAGTATAGTCATCCGAAGAGGTCAAAACATATGGCCTAGTGGGATGAATTGCAATCGAACGGATATAATCAGGATGAGCCTCAAATTGAGCAACACGCTCTCCAGTATTGTAATTATAGACCCGAACCTGAAAGTCGTCGGAACCAACAACAATCCAGTTCTTCCGAGCTATAAATTTACCTGCACGAACAGGCACATTAGTCACATCAATTGTCTTGACAACCGACCCAGTTTCGTAAGACCAAATTTCAATTTTACCGCTGTACAAAGTGGTCAGAACCCAAGGTTCAGAAGGGTGAAAATCAATACCCTTGACACGATCTGAACGTGTACTCGAAAGTTTCTGATCATCTAGTTAGAATTAACAAATCTATGCACATGACTTACCTTGATGTCCAACTTCATAGTGTTTTCTAATAGTGTCAATTTGGGCAACGACAAATTGAAACACTGCTCAATTTAACCTCACACTAATTAATAGTTACGAGCAGTTTTGTTTTCGTGTTCATTATTTTTTTCTCATATAAGTCCAAACTGTGATTATGTCATCTTTGAAAACCAACCCCTAAAACAAAGCTCATAACCCTTTCAGAACAAGATAGATCTTGATCAACGAACTTCATAATAGTTTTAGTAGAAGTTGATATCCCAAACTCCCCAACATTTAGAGTAGTGACAATTTTAGATCAACACAATGTGGATTCTCGAATGGTGTAAGTTTTTAGAATTTCAACAATTTCTATACTAACAATTCCTCTTGCAAATGAATGCTCAGAAGTGTTCATTTGTGCGAAAATCATACAGTTCAGGATGTCTTAGCTTCTTTAGGATTATGGAACAAGCATGCCAAGTTGTTGTTCCTCGGTCTGGATAATGCCGGAAAGACGACTTTGCTGCATATGTTGAAGAATGATAGGATGGCAACGTTACAGCCAACCTTACACCCAACTTCTGAGGAACTCTCCATCGGTAATGTGAGATTTACAACATTTGATTTGGGTGGACATCAACAGGCAAGAAGACTGTGGAAAGACTACTTTCCTGAAGTCAATGGTATTGTTTACTTAGTTGATGCGGCTGATTCAGAGAGATTTGAAGAATCTAAAGCTGAACTAGATGCATTGTTTGCTATTGAAGAACTGGCAAAGGTTCCATTTTTGATTCTGGGCAACAAAATTGATTCGCCAAAAGCTGTCAGTGAGAATGAGCTCAGACATTTTCTGGGTCTCTATAACACTACTGGCAAAGACAGAGTTCAACTTACTGATACCAGACCGGTTGAGGTCTTCATGTGTTCCATTGTTATGAGACAAGGATATGGAGAGGGATTCAGATGGTTATCTCAATATATTTGATAGGTGTTTTAATGCAAGTGTTTCTCCATTGAAACTAGGGAATTTAATCAATCTTACTAGTCTTACTTTTTTTATATAACAAAGGCAGCGCACTTGTTCAAAATATACAGCAATTGCTAAGCCCTTCTTTTGTGACTAGACGCATTCTGAGAGGACTCGTTAGATCCCAATTTCCTCTTCTTTCCCTCTTTCGAGAAAAACTCTTTTTTGCGCTCTTTATCCTTCTCCTTTCTTCTTTCTTCTAGTGTCGCAAGCTTTTTCAGTCTGACACCTGTTTTCTCCTGCTTCTTGAGCTTTTTCTTTGTGTCCTTGTCCTTCTTGATGGTCTGCACGGTTTGAATTAAAGCTCTCGCCTTCTTCTCTTCTCCACTTAAGATCACCGCTCTCTTTTGTAAATATCCGGTTTTTCTTTGTTTCTTCATCTCATGAATTTGGGATTTGAATGGAAGATTGGCTTGAATCGATCTTGGAACCTTCAGTGGGTTGAATTTCCTCTCTTCTCTTTCTATTTTTCGATACTCAGAGTCGGGATTTGATGGCACTGATATACTGTTTGCTGCTCTGATCGTGCCCGTGAGTCTCATTCCTTTCCAGTTTTCCTTGTCAGACATTAGTAAGGATGTGACTGGGTTGTAAAACTTTTTTGGCTTGACTGGATACCAGGTTTTCAAGAACACAACATCACTCATAAGAATTTTGTCCTCAAAAGTAGCTCTGAAGTGGCCTTCGGGCTTGGATAATGCTCTTTTAATCTCACCCCTCAGTCCGGAGACAGTTTTGATGGTTGCTCCCTCGAATTTGGCAACTTCCAAGGCTGATGAGAACATGTCCTTGATGAAAGCTGTATTTTTGAAAATTTTGTATGGGTGCCCAACTAATTTTAGCTTCTTGACGATTTCCACGTCGGCATTGAGATCTTCAACCACTCCCGTAGCTGCAATTCTGAATGATCCAGTAGTGTTCTCTTTAGAGACAACTTGAACCCCACAAAAGGTAGTGTTAGGAGCCACCAAGGGACCGTAAAAAGTCGCAAAACAGTATGTATGCTCTGGAGTGTACTTTAACATTCTGTTTCTTGTTCTCGAATCAGACGTGGTGTAAACCGGTAACGTCTGAAACCTTCTCCACCCTAATGACATGATTAAAGGATCATTTGTTTTTAGAATCTTCTTGTGCCATCTGTGTCTTCTAATTCTGACATTCAAAAAGCCGAATCTATTTTCAGTTCGCAACAAACCTCCAATAACGAGGGGAAATTTAGGATCAAAATGCTCGATTACCTCCATAGGGATATTTTCAATTGTGATCTTGACATAAGAGCCTGCAGTAAAACCTTCAATTTTAGCTCTTAATTCCTCACTCATAGTAGATAGTTCAACCTTATTAATTTCCAGCTGCTTTGCCATTTTGGCTTTCTGGTATTCATACCAAGTATCATTTTCGTCAAAGATTTCCTCTTTTCCTGCAAGATCCTCTTCTTCCTCAAACTGCTGTTTCAGCTTCTCTTTCTTTTTGGCATTGAGTAGTCTTTGCTGCTCGATAGTAAGCTGACCGTCTTCATGGAAACTATCACTCTCATCTTCATCTCCGTCGGCAGATTCATTCTCCTCTGCCTCAAAATCTGCAAAATCATCTTCTGCTGAGTCATCGGAATTTGACTTTTCTTCTTCCAAATCTTCAAAATCACCCAAATTGTCTTCGTAGTCATCGTCAAAATTGGTTCCTTGGGCTAACTGTTGCTTCGGCGATATGAAAAATCTGCTACTGATTTTGCTAATTGCATCTCCGCCTGAAACCCATTTCAATTGAAGAGCTTGTGCTTCGTTTCCACTCCTCGAAGTTCCCGCATTATTTTGACTGATAGAGTCAGTCTTTTTCACAAAAAAATTCTCCTCTTCACTTTCTTCAGCTTCTAAATTCTCCTCAATCTGATGGCCAACAGGTCCACCAGTATTAGAGCTTATCATGTCCTCCTCCTTCCTCCATCTGGAAAGAGCATCCACTGGGTCTATATTGAACATGTAAATCAATTTATTGATATCCCAAGTTTGTTTGACCTTCAAATGGTTAAGTTTTGATCCAATGTTCTGCCAATACGACTCTGCGTCGGTTGTCTCTGGCTCAAAATTATCCAACTCAGAATCTGATTCAACTTGTAAAGCTTCATTTCCTTCCTCAGGACCAGTGATTTGTTTGTAAAGTTGCTGCGCATAATCGGGTTCAGTTTTCAAATATTGATCGTATCCCTCTTCATCATCAGAAGGGTTGTCACCATATTCTTCACCATCATCATCATCATGGTCATCTTCACCAAGGATAGGCTCCTCTTCGATACTATCGCTTTTATGGACACGAGCTTGTCTTAACGAAACTCGTCCCATTTCATTGAGAAGGGCCTCATTTTCGCCAATGACTTCATCTGTTGAGAGCGACTCCGGTCTTCCACTGAAGAGCTGCAGTCCAGAAGATGAATGGATGCGCGAATCCATTAATTCACTAGCCTTTTGCAAGTTTGTCACCATTTTCTCTCCGATCCCGGTTTCCCCCCCATCCTTGAAGGACTCGCTACCCACATCTATGTACACAGCGTCCTTATCTATTAAAACTCCTTGAATGTCCGACATAGGGCCATAGATTGTTTTTTGTCTGTCCTCCAACCTTTTTCTGCGCCGAGGTTTTGAAACGACTGCCTCACCGCTAGCTTCGGCTTCCTTGATCTTTTCTTTCTCAAATTCATCTAATTTTTGCTCAAAGAAAGGGGTGGGGCAAGGATCAGGTAACTTTTCGATGTGGGATATATCAAAATCTCCTATCCCTGCAATGTGGACTCTTGCATTATCTTTTCTTAAAGGAGTTCCATGCAAATAGCCGTAGAATGCAACTTTTCGGTCTATCTTCTTATTTTTCTCAATTAGAGAGGGATGAGTCAAGTCAACAAGTCTGTCGGCAAGAATATACGGATGTTCGTTTCTCCACTTAAGAGGCCTGAATTTCATAACCGAAATGAACCTTGTAAGGTTGAGTATTTCTCTGTCCGGATATCTTCCATTTATGACTCCAGATAGATAAAAAAGTTTTGCTCCTTGGTAGACTTCGGTCCAAAATCTCTGTTTCAACCTTTTCTTTGACGCTCTCAAAGTAGATGGCTTTTTGAAGAGATCCAAGTGTGTAGTGACTCCAAGCACCCGAGGCATTCCATGGTGTTGAGCTATATTTAGAAATTCCATCGTTTCCATTTCGAACCCAAAATTTCCATCAATCATCAGAAGCACTAAATCTGCGATCTTTGCGATGTCTATCATGGAATTTAAATCATTCCCACATTCAATAAAAGTAAGACGTCTTCTCTTACCACTTACAACTGTCACAGGACCTTTTATTTCAGCTAGTGTAGTTTTAGTAAGTCTTCGGATCAGAGATCTAATCAAAGTCGTTTTGCCAGTTCCAGGGGGACCGACCACAGCCACAATCACAGGAGGTGGATCATCATCAGGTGATCTATCAATCATAGGAACATGCAATTTCTTCTCATTGATATCACTGGATCTTTTGGCCTGCTTTTGCAATTTTCCTGGTCTTGAAACAGCGAAAGCTTTAGCATTTTGGCCCTGAGAATGGAGTTTTTGCTTAGCTGGAGCCCTTTTCGAGTTTCCTCGATGTGGCTTATTGCTTTGTTGTACATCCATTGCGTTTTGGCGAGGAAATGGTAGTAATTTTCCTTAAGAGAATTGTTTCGGTTTGCCTGAAAAATATTTCTAAAATTTTTTTAAGCAAAAATATCAATTTTATCTTGAAGTTCGGGACAAGAGCCATTATAATATCATTTTAATACAACTGTATACTAACTAAAGCGATAAAAATCACGAACAATAAATCAATGCCAGCATAAGGATTCGGCAATTACATTCAAAAAAACAGTGCCTGGTCACTCTGGCTACCAAAGCATCCAAACCTGTAAAACATCGATAAACGATTAATAAAACACAAATTTGGCCTTGCCTGAGGTAACGGCAACAGTACAACCATCAGTACCATCACCGTTGTATGAACCGTTTTCGTAAACACATTCTCCGTTGACAACGCTATTATCATCGTAAGCCACGATCTTGACGTTGAAATTGGCAGCCTGGTAGTTGTTCGGATTAGGGATAAGCGATAAGTAGCTAATGCCATCAGTATATCCTGCACCGAAGTTCAATGGAGCCCAATTGCCCACACCTGATCCAGGAGAACCCCAAACACAACCATCTTCCCAAGAAACACCAGCATTGTTAACATAGAATTGCGCAGATGTTTTCTTTCCTTGCCACATATAATAGGAGTCTTCATCAACAACACTCAAAATGTTTTCACTACCGGCATCAACAACAGTAGGGATGACCATATTTTCAGTACCTGGGTAGTCAGTTCTGCAAATAGCGACAGAATCACTTATCTCCGAAACGACCCTAGCACCATCAACACCCCATTCACATAGGTAATTTGAGTCTTGGTTAGATCTGTAAAGGAAACCATTTTTACAGTACAGCCCTCCAACAGAAACACCATTAGCCGGTTGTTCAGATGGCCACTGAGTTTTGGACATACCTGACTGGCAAGCATACGAGCAGTATGTTCCATCTTCACACACTCCCCCAGTAGAAGTATCTGCTGGGTGGTACAGACCAGACCAGCCACCAAAACCAAGGTGGTCCAAAGCAATAACTCCTTGGCCAGATGGGAAGTCGGAACAAGGGACGGTTCCATCAACAAACTCTTCACTTGGGTTAGCGAAAGCAGACAAGTCGCCACTAATACCTGAAGAGCTGGATTGGGTGTAGGTAGCAGCAGAACTAGAGCTTGAAGAAGTCACCGATGAGATAGACTCACCCTCTGAACTTGACGATGATGGAGCTGAGCTGCTCGAGGATGAGATAGATGACGAAGCAGACGAAGACTGAGTGCTCACTTCAGCACTTGCAGTCTCGACGGATGCCACAACAGTTGGAGAAACTGTGTTCCCTGCAGCATCAACAGTAACCGTAACATACACGTAGTCATAAGCGACAGCACGTTTATGTTGATGGTGCTGGTGATAGCTTTTAGCTGTGGTAGTACAGTCTTCAGCTTGAGCTCTAGGAGCTGGTGCAGCTGAGACTGACCCCATCAAAATAGTAGTGATTGACAAAAGAGTCGAAGTTGAAAGTTTCATTTTCAAATTTGTTTCTAAAGGAATGTGTTAGCTTGCATCAATTGAATTAGCAAAACAAGACTGAAAGTTCTCAAGGAAAGAATGAGTTAATATTGCAAAGCAGATTCGGCTTCTTTCAAGAATGAAAACGAAATTTGATCTAAATGAGAGAAAACCCACCAAGCGTGTTTTGTATGGAAGTAATGTTTTTGTTTAGGTTTTGTTTTAAAAACTCAGTATGCACCATAACCAACAAAAGCCGTTCCTCCTGCACAAGCCACTAATATTCGCGAACTTCTACCCCTTCTGGAAGGGATGGTGAGGCGCGTGCGTAAAGTTTGTGGCTAAAATTGTAACTTTGCCACATAGTTGGTCCCAGGTGTGTGACTGTTGTTATTTTGGTCTCCTTGTTGAACCAAAAATATGCGCGACTATGCAGAACGGACAGGTATAGAACCAGCCACATTTTTAGAAGGACCGCAAACAACTTCATCAATTAACAGGGAAGGGGGTCATTGGTGCGTACTTCTATAATGTAGTAGGTGATAGCACAAAATTATCGGAACTACATTTGGCTAAAATTTTGGCTTCGATGTTGTTGTTCAACAAACATAATGGATGGGCTTCATTAAACGTGGGAGATCGGATTTCGATAGATCTAATTTTCCGTTGTTGCTGATTCGTAAGATACCGAAAATGCGATGTTAAACTCGTTCTTCTAACTTTCAGGGCTATTGCTAAATTGTTTTGTAGTATACGTACCTTAAATGAGCGACTTGAGCGAGGAGGTGGATATCACTTGAAATTTACACCTGGCACAATAACAAAGAAAGGAATGTAAGTAGTTGGAATTTCGAAAAGTCAGTCTGGAGGCTGCTAATCTGTGCTCTAAAGTTGAAGTAAGGAAAGAAAAATATCAAATGTTAATTTAGAATTTTAAGTTCTTATAAGAAAAATGTAAGACACACACCGGGGGGCAGCTTGTTTTCTCGGTGAAGCCGTAGCGAGACCGCTTGCGTCCATAATCGGAAATTAATCTATATATTTTTTCTTTGCATATAATAGATGTACGTGCTTTTTTTGGGCGTACACAATAAAATTCCTACACACAGTTTAATTGCAAGCCTCTCTGCACGAAAGATACTAGATTCGAGCAACTAAATTGACCAAAAGGGAAAGAATACATGATACAACATTATTTGTTGTTCATTACCTGCGTTGGGCTCTTCAGCCATCTTTTGAGGCTTCCTGTAAATACTACCGTTGATATAACACAATTGTATAACTGTTATTATTGTCTAGCTCCAAGAACATTCTTTGACTTGTGTTCGGCGTAAGCGTATTCAATTTGCTGCTTATCCCATCGGTTTTTGAACAACCCTACTAACTTATATGTTTGTTAAAGTTCAAGGTCGATTAAGAGCTCGGTGAGAAGCTCATGCTAGGTGATACGGGGCTTCCTTCTTCTTGGGCATCAATTTACTTAGAATTGAGCCTAACAAGTACTGATTATTAGCTTTACTTGGTAGGACTTCCAAAATTATTTACAGTTTAGCTATTCTTTCAGTTTAGCTCAGTCCTCAAAATGGTAGTTTCCACGCTCGCATTAGGTGGTGATGATGATTATTAGTAAACATCTGTCTCTCTTGATGAACATCAGTTTACTAACTTCATCTTTCTAAATTTAAACTCCAGAAGAGGCAAAGATATATCCAATGAAACAATCGTCATATGAGCTGTAGCTGCTGTATTGTAGGCTCCTGAATAACACTTAATCGGACTACTAAGTGAGCAGATCAGGAACTTTCTGAATCTTTTGTCAGGAATTGAACAATTTCTTAGCTAATAATACTACATGTTCGGAAATGGTCTCCGGAGTCTGGTCTCCGGAGTATGAGAACATGGTCCAAGGTGTTGAGAACAAGACCTTCCACTAAACGAACTTGACAGATGACATCTGCAGTAATCATTGTCACTAGTGTGTGTATGAGTATTTTGTGGAGTGGGAGACTATCATTGATAAAGGGTATAAATAGGGGAGAAAACTCCCCTATCAAACTCCCTAAGGGAATGCATCCTAATTACTAGTTATTAAGGGTTAAGTTTTATATTCTGTCCTAAGTTAGTGTTCTATAACTAAACGTATTCTATATCATATTAATCAGACTGTACTCATGACAGAAGACGTGACTGTGAGCTATAAGCTACTCAGAACGTTAAAGTATTACTAAAGAACTACATAATTAAAAATTCTTTGTCTGATTGTTTACTCTATGATGTGCAAGGATGTCACTAATTAAATTTGACAATAGTAGAATTAGAAAAAACCACAAACCAAAAAAGAAATAGTTGGGCGTGGGTTTGGGAAATAAATAATTTGAATTTTGTTTCCATAAAATAAAGCTCTCATTTGTTAAAAAGCTTTTGAAATCATAAAGATACCTACGACTTTGTAGTTACCTTCAGATACCGACCAAATATTGATTTATGTTAGATAAGTGCGTCTATTCAAGCTTGTCACTAGTAAGCCAATCACAAAGAAGGGTTTTCAGGTTTGAATAGTTCAGGCAGAATCAATTACACAGCATGTCAAGGGAAGTATTCAATGAAGGCCCAACGACCTCTCAGCATGTTGAGGCAAAAGATGATGAGCACTTCAACAACACGACATTTAAGTTGAAGAGGACCAGGTCTATGGGCTTATTGGACGACTTTATCACGCAAGCACACTCCATGGACACAGATGATATACCTGAGAAGGACGTTAAATTGCGGTCGAAAGACTTTGTCTCAGACGCGACGTTACAAAAACTGAATATAAATCCAACCTATGATGATGCAGAGAATATTCCACGATTTTATACGAGCGTGGTGCCCTCGGCTTCTAAAGGCCGAAAACTTGTTCTTTCTAATTCCCCACAAAGCCTCCAGAGTGACGATATGTCAGATGAGAACTATAACTCTGAAGACTCCACAAGTTCGATGGGCTCAGGAAACTCTGTACATTTGACTCCAAAGCATCGCTTAAAGAAACAACAACAATTACAGACGAATCACAAAAATCAAACTGAGGAGACTCTTGCTCCTTCTTTAATTTCACAGCATCATTTACATGATGATATTGATGTCCAACATTCTCCAGAGCAACATGTGGATTATCTGTCCCATAATTGGGATGAAAATGAAATATCAAAATCATGGAGATATGTGACCCTTAAAAGAAATAATTTTGCTAATTCTGCCAGGCTTGAAAACGCATCATGGAGAACGTGGGCTCAGGCAAGAAATGGCTTGAAAACTATTTCACCAGCAGATCTGAACTGGAGCAAGGATAGTGACGTCACTTGGTTGTACGGTCCTCTTTACAAAGAAGAAAAACATGAATTTGACATAATGGATTTTAAGAAACAACAGCAAAAGAAGATGCAGAAGTCTTCTGTTCCTTATTATCCAAGAGATGGGGATATCAAGTTTTCAAATGATAGGCAACACGATGTATCACATAAGGTTGAAAGACAATTTTCTGAGCATATCAAACCTATTTTGAAAAAGCGCTCAAACGTTGAAAAGATGATTAGTGATGCATCCTACAGCCGTCTTCAAACGCTACTCGAGGAACATGACCACAAGTTTAAGGGGAGCCCAATTCTTGAATCCGTCTCTAATACATTGAATGACTCGCCTTCACCCGCTAACATTTGCGCCCCACAAGCTTCCAATGGAGAAGCTTCGCCTTTTTTACTATCAGCTAACCATACTACCGAAGATGTTCATAAATCGAACCACAACCACCCGCAAAATATATTGAACTTCAAGAAAGAGAGACGAATCCATTTCAACATGCGAGTTGACCAATGTATAGCATTAGATGATGGTTACATTTCTGATGTTTCCGCAGACTGCGAAATGGATGATGACCTGGATGAAACAGAAAGTCATGCTTCACTCTCTGAGACTCAACCAGGGTATCATTCTGACCTGGATTACAATCATAACAATGATGACGACTTTTACGATGGGGATGAGAACTATGATGTTGATGATGGTGATGACGACGATGGCGATGATGATGATGATGATGACGACGATGATGACGGTTTTATGCTCCACACGCGCGTAATATCTCCTAACATTTCCCATATACCTCCGAATCGGTCATATCATTCTTCACGAGCGCAATCCGAAGATGGCATAACATCTGTGAGTGAGACCAAACATGTTGTTACCATTGCCCCTTTACCTGCAACGACTCTTAAATCCTGTTCAGACGATGAAGAGACAGATCCTTACACAGTCTCACATAACACTAAGACTAATCGAGGCTACGATTATTATTATGACTACAATACAGTCTACAATGAAGCAACAAACCCTCTATTTGCCGTTGTCAACAGTCAACAAAATGTTCAAATGTATGATGTGCCTGAAAGTTGCCAGATTGAAGACGTCATGGATGTTGATGGCAAAATCGCTGAATTTAATGATACGGTAACTGTTAGGGCCAGTGACAACTTTCCTGAAGATGTTGTTTCCAACTCCGAGCTTATTCATGAAGATGTTCCTATTCACCTACAGGGATATGCTCCAGGCTCACCTACAATGCAGCTTTCAGGGTCTTCGATTCGTGACAATGAAGAAGATGAGTCTGCTCAGCTTCCCATTAGGCGGAGCGGTAGTGTTGGACATTTGAGTTCGTCTTCTAGTCTTTCGACCATCAAAGCAGGGTTGAGTGGTCTAGACTTAGGATCGGCGGGATTGAGAAGAAGTACCGGAGCAGGTTCTAAGCCTCAATTATACCAGATGGCTCTGCAGTCGGGAAATCTACCGCCATCTCATATCATGTCGAGTGGCAACCAAAGGACCTTTCGATTCGAAGATTCTGGTTCCGAAGATGATTCTTCATCCGTTGATGATGAAACTCTGATGAGTACACCTAGGCACTCTTCTATCTCACCTCCATGATTTTGAACTCACAACTCCATTGGTACATGAACTAATGGAGCAGTTGATGTTGAAGTGGAGATTTTTAAGGCGGCCTGGTCTGACTCTTGTGAACTATTAAAGCTGCTATGGGGTGACTTTGTATTTTAATACGAAATTGAATGCTTGCTACATTTGAGGCAATGCTGTTTTACTGAGTCACTCGGCTTTAGTGAACAGGAAGTCTCCAGATAGTGAAGAACGGTTGCATTTCACTAAGGATATTATTCTTCACTTATATGATCATTGCCATTTTTTTCTTGAAGCATCATTCCAGCAGTGGGGGGGTATTAGTCAGAGTTTGCACGGATCTTTTTGATACTATCACAGAGTGAAGGATCGGTTAACTTTAGCCATTATCCAGTTTCGAAATTAGTCTTAAGACTGGGGAAGATTTTGCATCAAACTATTGCAAAATCTGGAGTCTACATTAAAGGGCACTCGTTGTGTATACGAAGAAGAATCAACTTGTGACGGGTTAACCATCCTGAACAGATAACGTGAGTAAGGATCCAACTTTCCTCTACCCACTCCAGTGGATTGCATACATACTTGCAAGATAATAAGTAATAACTCGTTATCATGTCACATTTTTGCTGGTTTCAATCTTTGCATACTAAGCACAATCCTATAATACTTGCTTACAGTTGACATTACTGTAAGCTGCTCGTAACTCAGGATGTTAGGGTATACCCAAGTGATCATGTTATCGAAACTTCACATTCTTTGTTTAGATCGATAAACTCGAGTTATCTTATTAGACAAAGAATATTCAAATTATCTGACTATTTAGGAGTACTATAACGTTCTGAGTAGCTTATAGCCCCCAGTCACGTCTTCTCTTACGAGTACAGTCTGAGTAAAATAATATAGAATATGTTCAGTTACAGAACCCTGACTTTAGGAGAGAGTAAAGAGCTAACTTTTAGTAACTAGCAATTAGGATGCATTCCCTTAAGTCGCATATGGTGGCAAATGCCCCCATACTCATGATCTTTTTCAATGATACCTTCCTTGTTAAATTTAATTCCTCTTTCTACACCATAGTGTAACCATATACTTCTGAATGATAATGGTTACAGCAGATGTCACCTGTGGGGTTCGTTTAGCGAAAGATCTTGTCCTCAGCACCTTGGATCATGTTCTTTTACCCTGGAGACCATACACCAGAGACCAGGTTAATTTATTAGCTAAGCAATTGCTCAATTCCTGATAGAAACCGGGCCAGCTGGCATAAATTATTTGAGTAATACCTAACTTTTATCAGTTTGTGTCTGAGGCCACTAATGTCGTCCTTCCACAGCAATTCTTTCAGTATAGACGATCATGATGACATATTGATTCAGCCTGATGTTCCTCAGTCCGAAATGGATTCGGAAGCAACGAATGCAGCAGCTACCTTGCACCCATCGTCGGACGCCCATGATTTTCCTTCGGGAAACCCCGAGAATTCATCTGGTTTCTTTAACTTCTCAAACTTTGTCAATCCTCAAAGTTACTTAGACCCCATTCTCGAAAGTAACAATATCCACGTCAAAGAGAAGCAATTCAGCGGTGGAAACACCCTAGATGAGTCTGTTCTAACCACTTTGAATAGAGATCTAACCAGTATAGGTGACAAGCTCTTATCCATATTATGGCCATTGAGACTACGACAAAAATTGATAGTCGTTCGCAGGTTTAGCGAACGGTTCCCTACAGTTGGAAACATTTTAAATCGCGATGAATCTCCTGTAATTGAGGAGCCGACTATTGAATCGGGGAATGGAAATACACAGCTATCGAACGAGTACTCAAAAGATACAATTCAGAAAATCTTGGATTGGGATCTATGGGGACCTCTAGTTTTCGTGCTAGCTTTCAGCTTGATCATAACCTATTTGCAGAACAAAACTCTAATATCTGATGGCACCAAAACTGGGGAGGCCTCGCAAATTTTCAGTGCATCTTTCACTCTCATATGGGCTCTGCTGGCTGTTTTATCGATCAATATTCAACTTGTATCACCAGTGTCACAAATGACTGAAAATGGGAATCTCACCTCTGGTATGATTGGATTGTCATTCTTCCAGTGTATCAGTATCCTATCTTATACAATATTTCCTATTGTTTTAGGGGGGCTAACTTCTGTTTTTATATCTTGGAAGCTGGTGAGAATTGTCGTGAATACTGTGATGTTCATTTGGTCTATTCTCTGTTCATGGTTGATACTCGCCATTGTCAACAATTGTAGGACGAATGGCAGCGGTTCAATATTGTCTAATGTGATTGGGGAGGTGGCTAATGAAAACAGCGAGGGTGATAGACGCATCTTTCTCATGATTTATCCAATCGTATTAGTTTATGGCTTGTTTTCATGGTTGTGCGTTATAGTATAATTATTTTGATATACTCACACTTGTTTATCGCGTGAATGGATATTTAAACGATACACTTTTTCCGACTATCAACACAGATTGAACAATTGACTAGCTTGAACCACAACTTAGTTTCAAACTTGGTCTTAGCTGTGGGGAACAGGAACACTCCACCGAATGAACCTCAAAAATGGAAACCGTAGTGATCGCTGTCACTAGTGTGCATCAGATTACTTTGTGTTGCACAAAAAGAGAATTTCTTTGACAGTTTCAGTCATATGAAGATTATGAATAGGGGTATATATTGTATTTCCTACATCCCAATTCAAAGGAATCCTAATTGTTATTAAACTAGAGTTTTTTCTATAGTATGTCCTAAAGTAGGTATATTATAATTGAGCATATTCTATATCATGTTATTCAGACTCTACTCGTGACCGAAGGTAGCATGGCGCGACCTCGGGATTCTAAGTTACTCGGAAAATTAGAATATTATGAACGAGCCACATAATACAATCATTTCTTGTCTAATTAAAACTCTCTAACTTCTTAATCATCTTTTTTTATAGACCTTGTTAACTTACAATCTAACGATACCTCGTGATACTTCACAACTCATTCGTTTTGAATTTGGCCTTCAGGTTCTTCGTTTGTTTCATCTTCTTCAGCTCCAAACTCCATTGGGTCAAAGTGACTTCTAAGTAAATCCCTTTGAAATATCTCGCCTCTGGTTGGTTCTCTAAGAGCCAATGAGATCTCATCATGGCTTAATTCCTTAAGTTTTGGCTCTATATGATAATCAATTCGGCGCTTTTTCAGTTCAACTTTGCCTGCTATTGGAACATAATATGCGGAAGAAGAATTCGAATCAAAGGTAATTGCCAAGTGGCGAAATAAGCTTGAATCAGCAGGAACTTTCATTTGACCATCATAATCTCTGACTTTTTTGAAGAGAAAAGTATTATGATCCTCAATTTGTACATTTTCTTCTCCTTCAGTTGGTGAATTCTCTGTAGTGTCTTTCAAGGAATGCTCGATCGCAGAAGCATTTTCCTCAGTTGTGGTGTAATATGATATCAAATTGGTATTATCACTGACGGGTATATCCTTGAACAAGGCAGTGCGAATTTCAAAATCGTTGTCGATAAGGCTTGCTTTTCGTTTAGATTTTGGGGCCCTATTCAATGACGCAGAGCTTGCAAACTTTATATCATAGTATCTCTGATCTAACATTGATGTATCAGGTAATAAAGACCATAGTCTCTTCGCTTTGACATTTCGCTTTAGCGGATGTTTCAGCTCCTGCCTATCTATTGAGAGAGAATCACTAAACATACGCTCAACTCCTCTCAGCTGTACTTTTGGATCAAAATCTTCCTTCCTTTTCAACCGCAATTGTGCCAATGAAGACTCAGAAGTTGATTGATTTCTGATTAAACCTTTGTCAGAAGATATGTATTGCGTTCGGCGTAAAAAGCTTACAGTGTCATTTTTTGACGACATCGACCTAGTAGGGTCGGTTAACAAAATTCTATCATCTGGATGAAGCATAGTACCATTTCCGAATTCAGGTGTTAAAGCAGAAATAGATGATAGGTTATTTTTCTCCAAGCACTCTGGTATCTCGAGCAAACTTAAGTGAAGTCCCAAATCATCATCCAATCTAATCAAGCTCTTGAAATGCTCTTTACGGAAGACTGAAGATAACAAAGTTGATGACTCTAGAGCTCGGTTACTATCGGAATTAACTTGTGTGACTATTTTTGGAGGACATGGAGGTGGAGGTAAGTCATTGAGATATCTTATCTTTGCAATAAAATCTTGCCTCGTCGAAGTTGATAAAGATTGAGACATAGCTTATTCAGTAGCAAAGATCGTGCAGCGTCTGGTACTAAGAATAAACAAAGGAATCTTGCTGATAGATGTTGCCAACTAAAAAATAATTCAATTTTTCGTGAACTTCAGTTTGTTCACAAGCCACACTTTTACCGCCACCTTCAATCGGAATGTTGTAAATAAAGATTTCTGTCGCATTTGATACAGGCCTCAAAGACAAACCATCGGCCCATCTTCTCGAAGTAAAAACCTGTATTGTTTTAGAAGCTAATTTCTCTAAAATGCTTTTAACCGCTGGCTTGGCAGTTAACATCTTCATATGAGTCAACCAGAAACTAGTTTGCCTTTTCAAGGTATAAAATTTTCAAGCACATCGGTCTCGTCGTCACAAAAATCAAGTTTGGCCTCAAAAATTAAGCAACTTGGTGGGAGTTTTCACAATGACCTGTTGACTGACATAAATGTACTGCTAGTTGGTGACTTTGATACTCCAAAATATCGATTCTGTGCACGAAATCGATACGACATTAAATTTGTACATCCGGATGCGATTAATACCATTCATGATATCTGGATGCAAACTAAGGAACTTAAAACTTCAATTCTTGACGGTCATATTTTAAGCTCATTTCATGGAATGTCAATATGTTTATCAAGACTGTCTACGGAGAAGTCTTCGAGGTTTAACCGAGATATCATATCGAACTTAATTGTGGAAAATGGAGGGAATCCAACTGAATCTTTAACACCATCAAACACTGTTGTGATAAGTGATGAATTGTCAGGCAAAAGGTACGAAAAGGCCCTAGAATGGGGAATTCCGGTGGTACATCCTAAGTGGGTATTTGATAGTGTACAACGCGGAGCAGCTCTCGAATGGAAGTATTACGACGTAAGCAAGGTTGAGCAGCAGCAGATAGGTGTTGGTAGCTGCTTGGTGTGGGACAAGCTTATGAGTCAAAGGTATTCTACAAAGTCTCATAAGAATGATAATTTATCCGAGACTTCATTGTTGAGCTCGACACCCAACATAGCGAACGAAGCCAAATCAAAGAAGATATTTGCTGTCGAAGGATATCCCCTGAAGCAGATGGAGATTTTTAAAGGGCTTTCATTTTATACCTTTGGTTTCAATGAACAAAATACGTCAAAGTTAAAGTCTGTGATTTTGAGCAATGGTGGGGAAATCACAGAAGAAACTAAGGCAACGCACATAATATTTCCGTCCCACTATTCATTCACAAGTATTCCCTCCCGTTTTAAACTATTGAGCGATGCCAAAGGTGTTCGGCTAGTTAATGAGTGGTTTATTGAACGCAGCTTACATCAGGGGAGAACTTGCTTAGACAAATGGTCAGAGCCACGAAATTATACAAACATGAACTTACTCCTTAAGGTTCACCTCTCTGGGTTCCATGCAGTTGAACTGCTTCATACGCAGAAACTCCTCAAGTCCTTGGGCTGCCTTGTGTCCGACAAGTTAGACGAGAGTTGTGAATTATTAATTATCAATTTAGTTTCGATTGGGCTAGATGAAATCAATACTCCTTGCCTTTTCCAACATGATTATCGAGACATTGTTTCCTCTAAATTTGCTTCAAAGAACACCGCTGCTGCAAACAATAAGATTGCTGCCGCCAAATTATGGGGAATTCCAATTGTCTCTCTAGCTTATATTTGGGAGACTGCGGAAAAGGGGCGGCTCCCCATTTTGACAGATCTCTCTTGGTGCGTCTTTGCACCCAAGACCTATGTTTCCCATAAGCGAAGCTTTTCTAGTTTTGAATCCCAAACTGGGGTGCCGATATGGCATCACGGGCACGACGTTGGTGAGGGATCTAAACGAGTAGGAAAGAGGTTAAGATGTGATTCTACGGAAAAATTAAGTATACAAAGTGAATGTCATTCAAAGACCCAGAAGTATGGAGAGAAACTTGGAAGAAATGACCCCGCAAACGAGATACTTACTGGACTGCGTACCGGCTCATCAAAAACACGAATCAAGTCGAGATTAGCTGGAGTTGCCATAGAATCTCAATTGGACTCGCTCCAAAGTATGAAAACACAAAAGTCAACTACAGATCGTATTACTCGTCCCATCGCAGTCGAAGATGATCAAATCAACGAAATAAGTTTATTGGCTGTTTTGCCGAAAGGAAGGCGAGTGGGAAACTCTAAACAGATTTGATTACTCTTTTTTGAATTTAAAAAACGATAAAATTTACTTTTAGTGGCGGACAATATTCCAACTAGTACACCTAACTAAAATCTGCTAACATGTTTTGAACTAGTACTTTACAATATGAGAAGCTGATAAAATCGATAAAGTCGACCTTTCTAGGCTTCTGAAAGCATCCATGTAACTAGTTTCGATTGAACATATTCTAGTTTTGAGTATTAGCAGTATATTACATAATCATAAAATTCAATTTAAGGACTACCTGATAGTGACATAAGCAGGAGATTAGGAATACTATTCACATAATTTATCTGTAAGTCCTATTACTGGAGGTTTTATTTGTGATCGATTGTACCGCGAAGAAAAAGGAATATACCTCTCAGCAATATGCGTTCTTGTTGAGGTGATGCCATAAGATCTTTCACAGAAGATACATTATTGAAAAACATATTGAATGTATAAGTTGTTTAAAATGAGGAGGTATATTCTGTCTGTATATATAGCAAATAGTATGTGACACTTTACATACCTTGGAACCTTGGATAGAAAGGTGAAACATATGAGACATCATTTTATTATATGTATGTAATTCACCCTTTCTATCCGGATAAGCACGTGATCCAAATGTCTGGACTAGATATTTCAACAGTTTTTGGTAAACAACAAATACATCCATGAGAAACGTGCTTAAAATATAGTTTAAACAACTTGTTGCTCAATCTGTCAATGTGCATGGCAAGGTAAAGAAACTCTGCCAAGTCTTGTGAAACAATTTGCCCAATTATGAAATATCCTTTTCCCAAATATGGAGTATATTGGTATCTAATGATGTAAAAGTGTTGAAATACAATACAGTCCACCCAATTTTTCACAGAGAGTCTATGATTTAGACAGTAAATAAGTGATTAAACTTTTTATTTATATACCAGTAGATAGAAAGCAGCTGTTCCTCCAGTGAGACATAATTGTGGACTCTTAATATAAAAGTCACCACTCATATAGAAATAATCACGTCTGATAAAAATTTGAGATTAACATGTTGACAGAAGCATACGCGTCACATCACTAGATAATCAATTGATATGCAAAAACTAATTTGAAGTGAACTAAAGATCTCAAGACAACATTTCCGGAACTATTATATTCCAGCGATCGTTCATTACGGAGTGTTGATTTCTGTTGAAATATCTTATCCAGATAGAAAGGGTAAATTACATATATATGTCAAAATAATCTTTCATATGTTTCAACTTTCTAGCCAAGATGTGTGAGGTGTCAAATTGTTGAAGTGATAACACAAGATCTTTCACAGAAGACACATTATTGAAGGACATATTTAGAGTATAAGTTGTTCAAGATGGAGAGGTATCTCCTCTTCATATATATAGCAAATAGTATGTGACACCTCACATAGCTTGGATAGAAAGTTGAAACATATGATACATCATGTTATCATATGTATGAAATTCACCCTTTCTATCCGGATAATCAGGTGATAGGAATATCTGGACTAGATATTTCATCACAAATACTATTTGCTATATATATAGACAGATTATACCTTCTCATCTTGAACAATATATTTCTTAAATATGTCAATGAATAATGTGTCTTCTGTGAAAAATCTTGTGATTTCACAAAAGATAGGTATCAGTCCAGGAAGCTGTATTGAGAGGTGATAGGATCGAAGGATATTTCTGGGGTGAAAGCACTATAGTGAGAAGATTCATTTAAATCTCTATTATACAGCTTACTATAGTATTGAAGTTGCGGACCATAATCACTCTTGTGGCCAACACTTTGGTAACTAGTATTTTCTTGCGAAAAAAGGACTCCACAACCAATAGATACTGATTTCACACTCAAATGGAAGCAGCAGCTTTGTGAGCTTAGAGTATTTTGTACGATAGTTTCTATTCTATATAAAAATCTTAAGGGTTCACTTTGCTGGCACGAGACCGAACCCCTTTACTCAATAATTATCCTAAATTGATAGTTTGAACGGACCACTATGGTCTCTATTGTGAAGACAGGCTACTCTATCAAGCACTTTTTTAAATTAAATCAGATAGGTTCCAAAAAAATAATCCAGTTTTTGATGTCACCAGTTTTGTTCTCTATGAAAATTGTGACTAAAGAGATAACTAACTAATGTACTAGGATCGCTCAAAAGTCGATAATTACATTATACGAATACCTAACATAATAAGTATCCGAGTCTAATTACACATTTTGGAAATTTGTCAACGCAACAGTCTACTTGATCATCTTTTAGCACTCTATAATAATTGTGAAGAGAAGTCCTTAAACGATCTAACTGGGCGTATACAAGAAAGCCAAAAAATCTTCCTCACAAAAAGTTTATCATTAAAAGAAACATGAAAAATTTCCACATATTGTAACATCGTAATTTCAAAGAGCAGATAATGCCCACTCTTATATGAGACATGCAGTTTAGTAGGAGGTTTTTCAATTCCAGATAAGCATGTCATACACCGGTGTGTGATAACCTATAGTCGAGAATAAAAAACAGAGTAATCATTTTAACGATATAATAACTTTATGTGCAACAAAAATTACTCTTTTAAGACAATACTTCTTATTATATCATCATGTACCACCTTATACATCTGCATCCAAGAGTAGACCACGTGATTACTAGATAGACCCATTGAAAGCCCTACAGGACTACGGCTATTAATAGTTACATACCTTAATGAGAGAACTGTCTAGTAAGACTCTAAATTAGATAAATATCCAGAAAAGTAAGGTATCGGCTACATTAAGCTACTCCAAGCCTGTGATCTAACTCAAGATGTTACTTTTTATCAAAATTATGGGCTTGAAATTGAGGGTGCCGAAATGTGTAGTGTAAGTAGTTTTTATTAGGCGAGCAGAATAGCAAGATATGATCGGGGAAGATTGAGGACATATTTTGAAAAGTTTTAGATTGTATTTCCCTTTCATATCCATATATGAAAAATAGGCTTCTCAATATTGAAAAACTTTTACTTTAAATATAGCTATCAATGATATGATATGTCTTGTGATGTCATTCGGACAGAGACGAAGGCTGTGCAGTATTCCTCGCTATCCAAAGAAGGTGATACCACTTGTCTGATTCAACTAATACATTTTCCGGAAGACTTTTGTTCTTTTAAGCCGATCCTGATATTACGTGGCTTGATTTTGCAAAAGATATACCACAAGTTTTTGGTAGAAGACTTATCATTGTCACACCTAATACGTAGTATAAGTTTTTCATAAATCTGAGATAAAGTTTCCAAATATCTATCGAAAGCAAATGACACATCAGATAAATATAGACTAAGAGGATAAATACCAGCTATCACCCATAACTGTTGAAGTGATGACACAAGATCTTTCACAGAAGACACATTAACCAGGGACATATTTAGAGTATAAGCTGTTCAAGATGAAGAGGTATCTCCTCTCCATATATATAGCAAATAGTATGTGAAACATCACATACCTTAGATCGAAATCTGAAACATATGAAACATCATTTTATCATATGTATGTAATTCACCCTTTCTAACCGGACAAGCACGTGACCTGAATATCTGGACTATATGTTCCAACAATAACACATAATCTCAAAATCTTCCTCCTTATCAGATTAGTATCTTAACTAGACATCTCAACAATAGGCAATACCACAATCTCACAATCTCGAAGAAACATATTTGCATCCTCTCTGATATGTTTTCCCACAGAACAATGCTCATCCCCACTTACGGGCTGAACGTATTTATCATTTGAATTTTCACACCTTCTATAACTAATCACTTTACCTTAGCTTTATAACCAAATATATCACAAAAGTGTACAAGAGGATAAACTTGATTTATACAGTATCTACTATATGGATTAGGTTCGCTACTTCAAATCTTTCTTTTTGAGTTTGAAATTTCAGAATATACTACAACGAATAATTCTCGAGGCTTTTTATAGACGTTGAGTGTCCAGTTGCATAGATCAAAAACTTTCTTCCTGCAATACTTTATTTTGTAGCTTAGAATTCATAGAGTGCAATCCATACAGTTATGCAATGCAATTACTTGAGGAAAATTCTATACCACATAAATGCGGAACCCTAGAGCTACAGCTTAAACTTGAGATATTCATTAAGCATATCTTAGTTGCAAAATAAGTTGTGGTTTCAATTCATAAGTGATCCGTCCTACATACAAACAAAAGCCATTTTCAAAACGACTTGAGGAAAATACTTTTACTTGAATTATTTATATTTTGCTGTTAAAACATTTAGTCCAGATATTATGGTCACGTGCTTATCCAGATTTGAAGGGGAAGCATGAGAGCAAATGTTTAAGCGATCTATCATATGCCTTACCTTTCTATCGAAAATCTTTTATGTCTCACTCATTATTTGCTATAAGTATGGAGGGGTGTACTCTCTCCATGAACAACTTATAGCTCTGCATAATATTTTCTGTAAAAGGCTTGTATTTATCACTTCACCATTCATAAACAGAAATTTGTAAGGTATGGTAACCAAGCCGTTTGAACATTTTTACGAGTGTTTCTTACAGTTTTTTTTTTTGATTTAGTGAAGTTGCAAAAAGGATGTACGTTAAATTACAAAACCTGTTCTTTAGTAGATAAATAATCTGTTTCCCCATGTATGGATTGTACTAATTTTACACGACCCTATCTCAACTCCTTTACTCTCTGGAAAGTCATGTGGTCAGATGTTAAAACTATGCGACTACTATTTGAATTCAGAATTTGAATTCACAAGAGTCTGGAGAAATTTTCATAGAAGGACGAGTTACTTTCACTGATTATGGGTAAGTTTTTCTATCCTCACACATCTTGGTTTACAGAGTAGGTTTATGGTAACTGGTCACAGGTATTCCATTCATTAATTAGATCTCCACTTCCAACATTAGACATTTACCTTAGTTAATTATCTCTCTTCAATAAATAAGTAAATGATGGACACGGTTCATACCCCATTGCTTGGGTGAGTTATCATTTGAAGTTCACCATAAGGGGAAAATGAATTTTGCTGGAGGGATACACAAAATCTTTCATCAAGGGCCTACATTCTACTTTCTAGAATAATGTTTTTTGACAACTATGAGCTGTATTAGTTTCCCGTACCAAAATTAGTACCTTTGATCTTGTTGAAGTAAAATAACAAGATCTTTCACAGAAGACACATTACTCATTGACATGTTAAGGATATATGTTGTGCAAGATGAGAAGGTACATCCTATTTTATACATATAGCAAATAGCAAATAGTATGTGACACCTTACATACCTTGGGTAGAAAGGTGAAACATATGATACATCATCTTATCATATGTATGTAATTTTCCCTTTCTATCCGGAAAACCACGTGATTTGAATATTCGGACTCGATCTTTTGATAGTTCCAACCGATATGTGTATATTATCAAGTAATTTGGACTTCAGAGCTAAACTTCTTGGCACTGAATCAACAGACCGATGATAACCTCAACAATCTAACGTGCATTGAAATCTTTTTTATAGAATATCGGTGTAGCACAATTTGCCTATTGTTTAGTCTCCATACTTTCTCTGAACAGAGCTTTCTTGTAATCATAACGTATAGTCTTTAGAGTATTACAGTGTATAGGTTCACACCAAGGGATGACTTTTTTTCGCAAAATTGTGAATATTGCTTCGAAACTTCAAAGTAGGGAAACGCAGAAGCTTTATTTTATCTAGAGAATCAACAGTATGGACAGTCTTTTGTAAGTAAAAGGTTAAACCTCAGTTAGACGTCGACGAGCTGATTTTAAATCGTATTTGTCACCTGCTATTTGGTCTAGAGTATGAGGAAAGAGTTCCTTCACTAGGAGATTTGAATAATTTGGACGTTTGAATATATATATGGCAATAGTAAACCTTCTGTCACAAATCATTTTATCCCGCATCAAATAAATTCGAAGGTGTTGAAGCAATAAGATCACAAGCTTTCCCTCAGAAGATGCAATCGATCCACTGATTTGAACTGTAGTTTGTTCTGCATATGGAGGAATGTATGTTCTATATTATAACATGTAGTAAGAGCTACGTCACAAAAGTAGACGTATGAAGGTGATACCTTTGATATGAAGTAAAATTTCCATTTAGAAAAAGAGGTAATGACTACAACTAATGAAAGGATATATGCAGATGCTTAATATGAAATATAATTCCTTATGAAGTACTTGAATATATCTATTTACCTGGTCGGTCGCCTTGCCAGTCTAAGTATGAAGAACACGAGAATAACTAGATATAAAAAGCACCCTCTAATTTCATGACATGGCTCGTCGATCATCTCTGGCAAGACATCTAATACTGGAAATTGTATCATGTGGCTGTCCGGGTAGAAAGCGGAAATTTTTAAACAGAAGGTAATGCAATCAATTACACTTCTTACCTTTGTATCTTGTGTGTGTGATGAATTATCTAATATTTGGTAAGAACGTGTAGGAAATACTCCTCTATTTGGGGAACTAATAAAGCTCTGATTATCTATGAATAATATGTCTTTTCTTAGGAATTTCATGTTATCACTTTAACAATAACATATACTAAAATATTTTCTCTGGAGGGTACATCGTCTGTGAAAGGATCATGAGCTATTAGTTGAACAACAATTCATGTAGGAGACCAAAACTTTGACAGCTGAAGGGAGAATTTCAGGCTCCCAAAAAGGCCAATTTCAGACCAATCAAACACAAACATGTATAAACAGCAATTTGCCAATGCCAGTATATAGGGCTTGATGGCAGCTACAAGTATCAAATGATCCAGCTATTGTTCAAACTTAATAAGATGAGCATATCCCTTTTAATTACAGACTGTAGCACGATCTAATCTCATTAGCGTATAAATTTTACCTGTGGTGAATAGTAGTCGGTCTGACGAGATACGGATAGTTTTGATAGTTTTCCGTATTTTTTTTAATAGCCCCTTGAACAATATAAATCACGGCCTTCTGTTTATGGATCTGAGATAGTCGAAGCAAAAGTAGATATTTCACAAACGACATATTATTGATAGATGTGTTTGAAGTATCAACTCAGCTATTGAAGACATGAAGGCCTAAGCCTTGTAATTTTTATAGCAAAAAATAAACGATACAATACTTGAATATAGCTGGAGGGATAGACTGAGCATAGATCATGCATAATGTATTCTCTCAAGATTGCTTTAATATGTGGAGTAATGATCTCAACGTGTGGTTTGGATCTTTAACCTTTTATACGGTTGAGACTTCTAGTCCGCATATTCAGATCACGTGATTGTCCGGATAGAAAGGGTAAATAACATTCGTATGATAAAATGATGTATCATATGTTTCACCTTTCAACCCAAGGTATGTAAGGTGTCACATACGATCTGCTATATGTATAAAAAGGGTGTACCTTTTTATTTTGAACAACATAAATTTTGAGTATGTCAACAGATATGTGTTTTCTGTGAAAGACTTGTGATATCTCTTCGACACATACGAGTATGATAAAAAAAGATCATCTCAAATACGAGTAATAATGTGAGATTCTGGATTTTTAGGGCTAGTTGGGAGCACGAAATCTCAATAAAAATAAAAATATGATTTGGAGAGTTAGATATGGAATCACTGGCTTTTTTTATGAGCTTCAAGTTGGGTTTAAGCTTGCGACATATTAGTTGGAAAAACTATTAGGAATTGGGAGTCGACATGCTTACGCAAAACAAGCACATCCAGTACAATCTGGCGAAGTAATCAAAATGCCCTCGTTAGCATGACCTCGAAGTGTGGCATGTTTCAGATTATTTTCAGGGACTATAAATCATGTTCTTTACTCAACCGTCATTGCTCTCCATTCAGCACAGCTTTCCTAATATTATAGTAATCAAATGGATCTACAAAGTTCTAGTTTATTTCGTACTTAAACTGGAGAGAACACAGAATTTATATTGATACGATATTATTAAAACTGTCGAATAGTATTTTTAACAACCTTAGGAAAACAAAAAAAAACTGACGTCTTATCCCAGGAGATAGTATTCCATATTGTAAAGGATTGAACCATTTTTAAGGAAGAGGTCTATGAGAGACCTAGTATAATTAGGCTATCTTTCATAAGCAAAAAATGGTGAAGAAACACCTAACAATCTTTAGGAAAAGGTACATTCCTGTACAACGTAATACAGGCTATAAACTGTTCGCCATATAAAAGTATATTTCTCCATAATGACGTGCCACAACTTAGACCCTGTACATTGTAATCTGAAATATCTTATTCAGAGGAATATTACGTTGTGGAGCGTGGTCGTGTAATTGAACCCTATCTCGACTCTTTCATATAAGGAAAGTCACGTGATTAAAAATTGTAAGAGCAGAACTTTTAAAGAGAAACTTGCACAGTACAGGCAATTAGACTGATAATCTGACCGATGAAACAAATCGTCAATAACTGGAATTGATCACCTGATGACTCAGATTGCTAGGATTGATATATCTACTTCTTCCAACATGATAGTCACGTGATATAATAAATGGACTGAACTTATCCCTGCGGAACTAATATCATCTAATTCGCTTCTTACATAGCCGATTTAGCTTCATCTAGTCGAATGATAGATAGCCATTCACTCTCACCAACTCAGCATAAACTATTAACTACCCCCACACATGTTTCCTGGTTCCACTTTTATTCTTCTCAGCTCATAGTAGCAAAAAAATGATATAAATTGGCAAGCCTGCCATATCATGGTCATGTAACGATGACTAAGCTAAAACATAATGTAAGTATTTTTTTTTCTATTTCCGCCAAGAATTCCATGATATTAATAGAAAATCAAGAGACTGTCATGCATTCGGCTATCGCATATAGGATTATAGCTGAATACGACAATCGCTGTTTTTATTTTCGTCAAACATTGAGCATTCTAAGTCGCATTTCAATTGCATAAGTTTAATTTCCACTCTTGACAGGTTAATGCCCACTTTGGATGTATAGTGAAGAAGTCAGCATAGCTAATCGATTCTGCGTTCCTTCTTTCAATCTTCACAGGATGTCAGTACTCGGATAAGGTAACGGAATGATTCAAGTAAAAATAAGTATTTGAGTTATTGATTGCAAACCAATGACGACATAAGACTGCATCACGGTATTATATACATTTAACGAGAAGAGCCGGAAATTGCGAGATTTTTTAGTCTCACTTAAAAGCTGAGGTTCATTAGTTTGAATATTTTCCCTTTATTGAGTTTGGGTAGAGGTCGTGCATCGACCAGACATAATATTCATTAATTTTGATTTACCTCATCCTGTACCTTCCAGTGTATACTAGCTACATTTGAGATCAAGCTCAATAGGTTTGTAAACTTACAGAGGATAGGTCAAGATCTATCAAGCAGCTTCATTGCCTAGTTTAACGCCTTGATTTTTTGGAGATAGGCATTTTAGAAGAGGACACGAAAGCGTGTTATCAAGCAAAAAAAGTTGAGGTTTGATGATTAGTCTTCGGAGACCAGTTTTACTGCTGATAGCAATATCTGGTGTTCTATTGTTACTAGGACTAGCAAATTCAAACAATGAAGAACTGAAAAGCGAGCTTAAAGAAGAGGCAAATTATTTGATTCATCAGTGGGAATCCTTTGAGTCTACACCGGGGTCTTCTACTGGCATGAATGATACTGGAAAGCCTATATTAGAGCCTTGCACAGTTATCAACCCTTTAACAAATCAATTTTTTGATTTAAGGCCATTGGGTTTTTTGGGAAGCGAAGGGTTGGTTCAAGCTTGGAATGCTCGGGGCTACGACTATGGAAGTAATTTTTCGGTTGGTATCTGTTCAACTCCACTCAAACTTCCACAGACACTCCCAGAATCGGACTTTATTGATGTTAGCAATCGATCAGAGATTGGAGGCTACTACACAGATGCAACAGGAAGCAGAAAATCCATCGGGCAGTATTCTACTTCTCCTAAATTTCGAGGAAGAAAGCTCGTGTTAGAGTATACAGATGGTAGCTTTTGTGACAGCTTGGAAGGAGATAAAAAAGGAAGAAAGTCTACAATGCTTTCGTTTGTCTGTGATAGGGATATCATGACGAAGGCCTCCATTTCATTCGTGGGTTCTCTTCACGATTGTGCTTACTTTTTTGAAGTCAGGACAATACATGCATGCCCAACCGCTGCCAAGAAGGATGACTTAGCAATCATTTGGATATTTCTCTTTATCTGCCTATGCGCTTTGGCAGTTTACTTCGGTGCCGGATTAGTTTACTCCTTTTTCAAAAGGAACCACGCTCGTCATTCGTCCACACAATGGAGACGTCAATCGTTTACAAGTGGGGTGAAGGGATCTGTTTAGACGAGCGAAGATGATTAGATATATGAGCAAAGTAAAATTTAAATGTTAAGGCTCAATCGCATATGAGAGACCATTCAAATCAAGAGTTGCAACAGAGTATATTTTATTTTAAGCTTAACTCGTTCGAGGGAAAGTAAGACAAGCTTGGTAGTATCTTATGGGGCAAATCGACACAAATTTCGCTCTCAGAGGAAATAGTCTCATCTTAACACCAGCCCTGCCGGATGACTATCAATACCCCTGTTTTCTGCTTTTGTATGATGTTCATTATTACCCGGCCAGAAGATCCGGGTAACCACACCTCTCTGGAAAATTTTTCCCATGGGGCGACTGGTGGCTATAATTCATCAGATAGAATTCAAACTGAAAATTTTTTCTCCAAGCAGCTTTTTTACGAAAGGAATTAATTTAAGATGGGTAAGGAAAAGACTCACGTCAACGTTGTTGTTATTGGTCACGTCGACTCCGGTAAATCTACCACTACCGGTCACTTGATTTACAAGTGTGGTGGTATCGACAAGAGAACTATCGAGAAGTTTGAGAAGGAAGCTGCTGAGCTCGGTAAGGGTTCTTTCAAGTACGCTTGGGTTTTGGACAAGTTGAAGGCAGAGAGAGAGAGAGGTATCACTATTGATATTGCTCTTTGGAAGTTCGAGACTCCAAAGTACCACGTTACCGTTATTGATGCTCCTGGTCACAGAGATTTCATCAAGAA